>VZQC01006778.1:16221-120373 GCA_009823505.1 Rhizomys pruinosus
ACTTTTGTTTTCCATGAACATTTCCCAGGAAGCTACCAGAGGATGGACACTCCCAAAATGAAGGCATAAACTCATAAAGAGGAGGGCATGGTGGGAGGTGGGGGTGGGGGCCGGGGGGGCGAGGGGGGCAGCAAAAAATAGCTGTTCCATCAGAGAAACAAGAGAAGGGAGTCACCAGAATGGCCGTGGAAGGGCACCTGGAAAATTGCTGAGTCATTCAGGGAGGCAAAACACGACTCAACAAATTCAAAACGCTTGAAATAATTCCATGCTTTCTATCAGATCACAGAGCAACAAATCTTATAATCAACAGCAAAGGAAGCTCCAAAAACCACAGGAACTCATGGAGATTAAACAGCACACTCCTGATGATCAGTGGGTTAGAGAAGAAACTAAGAAAGAGAGAAAGATATTCCTGAGACTAAATGAAAATGAGAACACAACACAACAAAACCTCTGGGACACCTGAAAAGCAGTCCTGGGAGGGAAATCTACATTAAAAAAAAAAAATCAGAAAGAGCACATGTAAAAGACTTAACAGCCCAACTAAAGACTCTGGAAAGGCAAGAACAAAGGAACCCCAAACCTAGTAGATGAGAAGAAATAACAAAAACCAGAGGAGAAAATAATGAAATAGAAACAAAGAAATACAAAATGTCAATGAATCTAAGAGCTGGTTCTTTGAAAAGTGAAACAAGACAGGCAGACCCTAACCAAAAGAAAGAAAGAACAAATCAGATCAACAAAATCAGAGATGAAATGGGAAACATCAAAAAAAAAAAAAAAAAAAAAAAAAAAAAATCCAGAACATTATAAAGGAATATTTCAAAAATATATACTTCATTAAATTTGAAAACCTAAATAAAATGAATTTCTAGAGACATGAACACCACCAAAGTTAAACCGAGAAGAGGACAACACCTTCACCAAACCCATAACAAAGGAGGAAATTGAAACAGTAATACAAAATGTCCAGACTAAAAAAAGCCCAGGCCCTGATGGCTTTACAGCAGAATTCTACCAGATATTCAATACTGCTCAAACTGTTCAAAAAGATAGAAACAGAGGGAGAACTTCCAAACTCCTTCTATGAAGCCAGCATCACTCTAATAGCCAAACCAGGTAAAGATACAATGAAGAAAGAAAACTATAGGCCCATATCCATAATGAACATAGATGCAAAGATTCTCAATGAAATACTCACAAACCACATACAGATGCACAACAAAAAGATCTTTCACTATGATCAGGTAGGCTTTATTCCAGAGATGCAGGGAAGGTTCAACATACATAAGTCAATATGTCATAAAACACATAAAAAGACTTACAGACAAAAATCACACATTCCTCTCAACAGATGCAGAAAAGGCCTTTGACAAAATCCAACATGCATTGATGTTAAAAGTCCTAGAAAGAATAGGTCTGGAGGGAACATACCTCAATATCATTAAAGTTATATATAACAAACCCACAGCCAACGTCATTCTAAATGGAGAAAAACGGGAAGCATTCTCATTAAAATCAGGAACCAAAGCCGGGTGTGGTAGCGCACGCCTTTAATCCTAGCACTTGGGAGGCAGAGGCAGGCAGATCTTTGTGAGTTCAAGGCCAGCCTGGTCTACAGAGTGAATTCCAGGACAGCTGGGGCTACAGGGAGACCCTGTCTCAAAAAGACAAAAAAAAAAAAAAAAATCAGGAACCAGACAGGGTTGCCCTCTATCTCCACTCCTTTTCAACATAGTGCTTGAAACCCTTGCAAGAGCAATAAGACAAGAGAAGGAAATGAAAGGAGTACTAAGTAGAAAGGAGGTCAAATGGTCCCTATCTGCAGATGATATGATATTACACATAAGAGATCCAGAAAATTCCACCAGAAAATTACTATAAATGATTAACACTTTCTGCAAGGTGACAGGTTATAAAATCAACTTACACAAAAATCAGAAGCATTTCTATATACCAATAACAAGCAATCAGAAAAAAATGCATACGAGGAAACCCTCTCATTCACATTAATTAAAAAAAAAAATACTTAGGAATAAACCTAAGCAAAATATTAAAGATCTCTACAATGAAATTTTCAAAACTTTAAAGGAAGAGATAGAGGAAGACACTAGGAGATGGAAAAATTTACTAGGCTCATGGATTAGTAGAATCCATGATGTGAAAATGAACATCTTACCAAAAACAATCTGTAGATTCAATGCAATGCCAATCAAAATACCCACAACATTCTTCACAGAGCTAGAAAAAGTCATGCAAAAATTCAAATGGAACCACAAAAGATCCCAGATAGCCAAAACAATTTTGAGCAAAAAGAACAATACAGGGGGCATCACCATACCAGATCTCAGGTTATATTACAGAGCTATAGTTACAAAAACAGCATGGTACTTCACAAAAAATAGACATGTTAAACCAATGGAACAGAATAGAAGACCAAACATGAGTACATACAATTTCATCTATCTGATATTTGACAAAGGTGCAAAGAATACACAATAGGAGAAAAACAGCATCTTCAACAAATGGTGCTGGCAGACCTGGATCACCACCTGTAGAAGGAATGAGATTGGACCCTTATCTTTCTCCCTGCAGAAAAATCAACTCCAAGTAGATCAAAGACCTCAATATAAAATCTTCAACACTGAAAATGCTAGAAGACATAGGCAGTACCCTCCAAGATGTAGGCATAAGAAAGGACTTTCTTAATGGGACATCAGCTGCTCAGGCATTCAGGGCAACAATCACTAAGTGGGACCTCATTAAGCTACAAAGCTTCTGCACAGCAAAAGAAACAACCAAGGAAGTGAAGAGGAAACCCACTGAGTGGGAGAAAATCTTTACCAGCTACACATACAAAGAACCAAAAAAAACAAAGTAGCAAGAAAATAAACGACCCAATAAAAATATGGGCTACAGATATGAACAGAGAATTCTCAGATGAAGAAATAAAAATGGCTAAGAAACACCTTAAAAACCACTCAACATCCTTAGTAATTCAAGAAATGCAGATTAAAAAAACACTTTAAGATACNGTGAGAAATTCAAATACACAGTCTGAACATTAGAGCACAGTTGTACAACCTGGTGGCTGTGTGGCAGGAAACACAATGCAAGACAGATGATGCCTCCCTTTGAATGTTTGGTGAGAGCAATCCAAGTGACTCTCAAAACAGTGCAAGCTATCATCTCCAAAGCTCCAGATTATCTACCAGAAATAGAAAGTAAGACCCTACTGTTTGGAACAGGACACGCTTCAGGGATAGGATTTAGATTAATGGAACAGAAACTGACCCGGAACCTTTCTATCTTAAGTTAAGCACTCAAAATGCTAGACAATTTGCACACTGCTATGAGAGAAAAATCAATCAATGGTACAACCGCCATGCCAAACTCTAACAATCATGAAGAGCTGCCCAGCAAACAACCTCTATTGGTGCAGTAAAGGCACTGTTGTCTGGGGGATGGTCAGCAGCTATCTAATTCGACTTGGAACCCTCTTAACAGGAGTGAACCCATGAAAGCCACTATAAACTCAGCCAAATGCACAGGGCTGGAGAGGACACAGAACCTAGAAAAAAGTCTGTTCGGTCATATCTGTAAATAAATGAAATTTCTTAGCCCACACTATGAAATCTTATATTTACAGACAAGCATAATGTATGCCATTCATCAAAATAGCTACTCTGCAAAAGTTGGAGGCCACTGCAGACTCCCACAACTGGTCAGACACAGAACACATACATCTGAAAAATCCCCATTCCTAGGAGACGCATCTACAGTTGAACCTCCACACTCAGAAGGAGGGGCAGAGAGAAAATGAGCGCAGCCTCAGTTCTCACCAGGAAAGCTTCCATACACAGTAGAGTGCGATGCAAAGAAAGGGCCATAACTACTCAAGCTTCCAAGAATGGGAGCCTCCAGAGTGTGCATCCTTGAATGGGGCCCCTATGTTAAAACTTCGCCTACCCACAGACCATGAATCATTGTGGAAGAGGAGGCAGAAAGATTTAAGATCCAAGGCTGGTGCATGAACATGGAGAAGCAATGACTTACAATCAACTGTAAGCTTTCACATGTAAACCTGTGGCAATGTAGGCACCAGACACAGGACCCATGCCAACTCAGATAAGATCTCAAAGTGGAGCAAGAGAAATGGGTGGGGGGCTGATTGTGGACTGAAAACTACAAGAAATTGAGCACTGTTGGGTGAGGAAAAGTATGCTTTACTAGGATTCCTAGATATGCTGACTAGACTACAGTGGATCTATTTGCACAGAAGGACATCTGGGTTTGGGAGCTTTACTGGATAGGGCTTAGCTTGGATGCTGTAATGCATGAGTTCTGACTGGGCATTGGGGTATGGGAGGGGTTGATTTGGAACCATTGTACAATTTGTGTAAGTGCTCAATAAAAAAATTAATTAAAGAAATGACAGAAGTGTCCTCACCTCAAGGACAGGAGCTGGGGGAGATAGTAAAGTGCTACAAATACTCAGCTGTGGCTACTGTATGACAAATCAACTAATTCATGCTTCCACCTTGTCCATCTCTCTCATTAAATGCATTGTTTTCGTAAAAACATAGCACTAAGCACTTTAGAACAAAAAGTCTTATGTAACACATCATCCTCCTTCAGCTTCCTGAGTACTGGAATTATAGACTGTACCATGAATGAAATAAATGTATTTATTTATTTATTTATTTATTTATTTATTTATTTATTTATTTAAGCTATTCCTGCCTTAGCCAAAAATAATGTGAGGTGATTCTACGGTATACAATAGATTCAGTCAGTTTTAGGTTATTCAGAATGAAAGCTATGTTGGACTTGTAAACATCTAAGTCCAATAACTGTTTGTACCATTTCACAACCTCTTATCAATTATTTTGACCAATCAAGCATCAATAAGTATAAGAGCCTACAATAAAGCATCTTTTGTCCATATTATCCTCAATCTCTGTAAAAAAGTAGAACAAGAGGAATTTCAAGTTGAAAATAACTGAGATTTTTCAAAGTCTCTTCAATTTCTCCTGACTTTAACCTTCAAAACAATATAAATAATGGGAGGGGAGACAGTGACAAAAAAGGGAGAAAGAGAAATAATGGAATAGGAAAGGTTTAATGGGGAGGGTATGGAAGGTAGAGGAGAAAATATAGAGAGGGATAAAAAGTCATATGAAATCTACCAATATAGAACCTTCTTAAAATGCATACATATGAAACCTTTAAAAAGTTTAAATGGGGGCTGGAGAGATGGCCTAGTGGTTAAGAGCGCCTACCGCTCTTACAGAGGACCCGGGTTCAATCCCCAGCACCCACATGGCAGCCAAGAACCGTCTGAAACTCCAATTCCAGGAGAACTCCAGTTCCAGGGGAATCCGACACCCTCTTCTGACCTCCGCGGCATTGCACGACATGGGTGCACAAACCTGCATGCAGACAGTACATTCCTACACATACAGAAATAAATAAAATTTAAAAAAATAAAAATAAAAAGTTTAGATGGAGTTACCCTCTATTGGTGGGACAATGCCCCTACCAGACAGCACAGGCTACCAAATAAAAGGCCCATGGACTCCCTCTTTGGGACTGTCTAGTGGGGAAAGAGTAGGGGTCTCATAGACTCTCAAACACTGCTGGCTAAAGACACTAGATATGTGAGTAACAGAACAAATAAGGAGAAATCAAATTGTACTGACCTGGAAGCGTCATCCCTAGTGGCTAGCTTCCATAGTGCTGGAAGGTGCAGGAGGAGAAAACTAATCATCGACCTTGCCATCTGTGAACCCTGCAGACAATAGTAACTGGCCTAGCAAGGTATGCCCATTGATGCAACAGTGGCACAAATGTTAAAGGGAGGAGTCTTCTAGTTGGATTAAGTCCCAGTTCACAAGATGGAGCTCCTACCCAGCTCTAGCAGGGCCAAGAACCTATGGCTAGATAAGTCACAGGCCATAGAGGAGAAGTTCTACTATTATTCATAGTATTGCTCTAACACCTAATGACTTATTGCTATACCCGATAGCGATTAACACAGAAACCTGCAAACTGGTCAACATGGAGAGAGTAAGAAACTATGGAGTGCTCAGCAGTAAATGGGATAGCTATATCACACACTTTCCTCCCAAGGCTCAGGGACTATTGCAGAAGAGGGGACAAAAAGATTCTAAGAGCCAGAGATGGTAGAAGACTGCAAGGAACAGTTTTTGGTTTTTTGTTTGTTTGTTTGTTTGTTTGTCTGTTTGTTGTTTTGCCCAGATAGTAAGGTTGTTGTACATTGTGACAGCATGCAAAAGACCTATGCAAGCTCAAGCCCAATAAAATCCAGCATAGAGGGAAGGGAGGTGGGCAAGAAGCCGCAACTCTAGCTGAGGAACTATGGGCAAGTGATAGATGCTGAGAGAATAATCAGTTTTCTTTAAGGGTGTGATGCCAGGGAGGTTGGCCAGGCTCCAGTAAATGGACCCACACCCAAAAGCATTTGGGATCACAAATCAGACTCAATTGTCTTTAATAATAATAATAAAGAACATGAAGTCAGGAAGAGTTAATTAAGGTAGGGGTGAAGATGTGGGAGGGGATCTGAATATGATCAAAATACAATGTGTGAAATTCTCGAAGAATCAATAAAAAATTTTCAAAATAAAAATCAGCAATACAATGAATTCTTTGGAAGACACAGGTTGCTCTGCTATTTTAATTTTTCATCTTTGATCCTAGATTCTGCTATATTACATGCTAAGAAAATAAGCAAAGGAAGTATGTATGATACATTGTCCATGACCTAAAACCGGAAAATTTAATCTTGTAGAAGAGAAATGAAAAAGAAATGGTATGCGTGAAAGAGGGTAAGGGAGAGAAGAAAGGGGGGAAAGAGACAGAGAATTGCTAACTAGAACTTTGATAAAAACTCCCAAGTGTTGATTCTTAGACTTATATTTGATAGCTAAAAAGATACTGGGGCTGGAAAGATGGCCCAGGGGCTAAGAGCAGCACTGATCCTGCAGAGGATGCAAGTTTAGGTCCCAGTACCCATGTCAGAGGGCTCACAACCATCTGTAACTCCAGCTCCAGGGGTCCGACACCTCTTCTAGACTCTGTGAGTCCCTGCAGTCACTCATATACACATATACCCATACAAAGACACGCACACATATATACATAATTGCAAATCAATCTTTTTCCTCAAGACATAATCCATTTTCCATAAACTGTTGATCACTCTATCAGGAGACTTAAAACAGGAGTCTTAAGAATCCCTCAGAAGTATGTGATCTTTGAAAAATAAAAAAAAAGTATGTGATCTTTGAAAAAAAAGATCAATGACTCTTATATAAAAGAAAAGAAAAAATAGGGTAAACAGTTTCTATCTAAAAACAAAACAGTACTAATTAAAAAAAAAAAAAACCTCTGCTCCTCCTTTTAAGAAGATTGCTTTTGCTTACTAATAATCTGATTTGTTACTATATTTCAGTATCCACAGCAGATATTTTTCAGTATCTTTGCACATACTTTCATTTTTGCATTCTTAGTTTCCTTCAGACTTTGATTACCATCTAAGTGAAGACAAAAATTCCCCTGTAGCCCTACTAACAAAACTTAATGGCAGTTCCCTGAAACACGAGGGATGAGGCAAATTTCCCCAGAACACATTTCTGTGTTTTAATTTTCTTCACATTATTAACCCTAACCTTTAGTCTTAAAAAAAAAAAAAAAAGTAAATCTTAATCCAAGTCATAAAAGCATTTCAATAGAAAAGTAGCCAGATGTGAAGTAATACTAGAGTTATCTTTGCTGCAATACTATTCTTTTGACAAATCTTTAACTTTGGACATGCTGAAATTTCCATCAGGAAGTAAATGAAAATCAAATGTGAACTGATTATAGTAGTATTTCTGTTGCTCATAATATTCATGTTTCTTCTCTTCCTGCACACCTGATAAGACATTTTAGACCCCTGCACACAAGCCCTGTGGCAAGTTTGGATCAAAATGCTGTAAACAAAAGTGATCTATCTCACTTCTTACACAATTAAGAATAAGTATGATCTAATTCTGTATGAAATGCACAAAGGTTCAATAAAAATTGGCTTTGAAAAAAAGAATAAGTATGGTCTGTGTTTTAAAAGTGTTTTAAATCTATTAACAACTAAAAGAAATAGAATCAAGGTTTTTTAAGTTTTGACTTCACTGTGAACTTTAATAGGGTTACTAACCTTTGAGATCTTTGTTTCCTGTTTGAGAATTTCATGCATACATAACACAGTGTTTTGATCATGTCCACCCCCATTCCTTTACTCCGGTTCCTCTCCCATTCTCTCCCAGCTTCAAGTATTGTTTTTCCCCCACTGAGTCTAGCTAGGAGTCAACATTTTTTTTTTTTTTGGTCTTTTTGAAACAG
The DNA here is from genome assembly GCA_009823505.1 of Rhizomys pruinosus. Lineage (NCBI taxonomy): Eukaryota > Metazoa > Chordata > Mammalia > Rodentia > Spalacidae > Rhizomys > Rhizomys pruinosus. Next base: position 24,628 of record VZQC01006778.1, read on the forward strand.
GGTCTCCCTGTAGCCCCAGTTGTTCCTGGAACTCACGAAGATCCACCTCCCTCTGCCTCCGGAGTGCTAGGATTAAAGGCGTGTGCCAACACCCCCAGCTAAGAGTCAACATGTTTTTAATGTTTCACATTAATGTGAAAATATATTGCTATGTTTCTTCCCAAATTATTTTTATGAACTAATGAAATAGTCAATGAAAACAGTATTCAATGGTCAAAGTAGTTTAGTAAACAGTATTATATTCTAATACCTACACACTTAGGTTCTCAGAATTACTACAATAAATAAACCAGGTAAACCTTTATTAAAACAACTTTTACAAAACTATTTGACCAAACAGTACATTTAGGAGCTAAAACCTCTTCAATGTCCTCTACAAGTTAAGTTTAAAGGCATTCTAGGATACACCATATTATTGGAAAAAGATATTTTTCTGGGCAAACATGGTTTATATATTCATATTAAATGGGGAGGATTTTTTTTTTCTTCTAACCTTATTTTCCTTTTTAGATTTCCATGAAAGAACTAAAGATAGAATTATCAAACTTTAGCCTAACAGTTTTCCTCTCTGAGGGAATATCAATCCAAGGGCAGAATTTTAATTCATATTCTTCACTTATATTATGCTACCAGAGATAATATTAGTCTGTGTAAACCAGCTTACTTACGTCTGGGGCTCCTTTTCATTTTGTTGTTTTTGCTGGGGCTGAAGAACGTTATTTACCAGTTCAGTGATCCCACTAAAGGGAAACCACCTGTTTAAATAAGCAAATAATGTGACTGAATAACCAAAAGAATAACAATGTAGATTAAATGTTTTTTTACCCATAACCATAAAAATACACAGGCACAAAAGCTACAGCCAATGGAAATGTGAGCTCCAATTATCAGGCAGTCAGAATATAGGGAAATTAAGTTTGAACACTTAACCAGTCCACAAGCAGGCAGCAAAAAACTACATCCAGTCACTATGTGGATGAAGTAAGAAGCTGCAGGCAGCTCTCTTACAAGCCAGAGAGTCAGAAAGCAGAAGACACACTAGCTGCAGCCTATCCAGTATTAGTGTGAGCTAATACCAGCAAAGGTGCAGAAAGCAAAATACAGCAGAAGTACAGAAGTCAAGTCTACTGCACTCGCAATACATTTACTTACTGTGTCAGTTGTGGTTTGTATTCTTCTTTGACCCTAAAAAAATAAGTTTGCACAACTGAGTGCACTGTACTGGGAAGCAATCTCTTATCTACAAATTTGTGGCCATAGATAATGAACATAAAAAAATGGAACTGTTACACAGAAAAACTTAGTGCTTCATTCCAACCAATTTTACACAAAAAAGAGAAGTCAGACTATTTGTTTTGTTCATGTGTTTTGTTTAATTTTGTTTCATTTCATTCTGCTTGCAGTGCTAGGGACTGAACACAGAGACATACACATGGTAGGCAAGCACAGTAGCACTGAGCTTAATCTTCACACCACGATAATTATTCTGCCAAACTCTATTGCTCTTTTAAAACAAAGATTTAGTCCTGAAATTTCCTAAATATTTTTGATATTGAAACTTTTAAAATAAGTGTTTTAAGATTTAATGCAAACACGGCTATATTAACTAAATCATTTTATTATACTTTAATTTTTTTCTTAATATAAATCAAAGTAAAGGAATAAATATTTTAAATAAAACATGGGATTTTTATAAATGAATATGTGGGAGCTTAAAATTATTTTACTTATGCTTAAAGGAGCAGATCAAAGGAATAGGGTTAATGTATCAATCTCTAAAAAATTAAAATTACTAAAAATTACATATTAAACTTATGTGTTTTAACATAAATTACTCAAAAAATTAATTTAAACAAATACTATGTCAGTAATTATAATCAAATCAAGTGCTTCACCTCCAATTCTGCACCGTTCTAAAGTCATCCAAAACAAAAAGTCTCCCTTCTTACTCTGAGGTAAAGTTTTTATATGATCAATATTGATGAATTTATGGTCATAAATGTACTCATAAATAAGTAGTCAGTTTCTGGTGAATATCATGTTAGGAACTAGACATGCTCCACGACAACAAAAACTCCACCTCATATGGCACCCTCAGCGAGTTACCCTTGAGATTAGGGTTATTCACTTCTTCTTATTTATTTATTTATTTATTTATTTATTTATTTTGTCTTTTCGAGACAGGGTCTCCCTGTAGCCCCAGCTGTCCTGGAACTCACTCTGCAGACCAGGCTGGCCTTGAACTCACAAAGATCTGCCTGCCTCTGCCTCCCAAGTGCTAGGATTAAAGGCGTGCGCCACCATGCCCGGTAAGTTATTCACATCTTTTTAAAAAAGCCTTATGTCAAAGACACATTATTGATTCCATAGACTTACAATTATATATTCTTTCCACAAATTTCAGGAAATGAAGGAGAAACTGGGCTAATAAAGAGCTGTTGGTATGAAAAGTGAAATAGGGCTGAAGAGTAAAAAGATTGAGAAGGATCTTGTTGTTGTTGTTGTTGTTGTTGTTGTTGTTGTTCTTTTTAAGGCAGGGTCTCCCTGCAGCCCCAGCTATCCTGGAATTCTCTATGTAGACCAGGCTGGCCTTGAACTCACAGAGATCTGCCTGCCTCCCCACTGCTAGGATTAAAGGCCTGCGCCATCATGCCCGGCTAAGAAGGATCTTACATATGGTAGTGAGACCTGTGAAACTGGGATTCCCATAATTGTCTTTACACATGCATCTACTTACTCAAAAAATAAAACCACTAAAAATTGATAAAATACAAATAAAAATCTAGATAAAACTATCAATAATGTAAACTGAATCTTCTCTTTAAATCAAATTTCTTTTCTTTTATGATATAAAATTAATTATAATATTTCCAGAGACATTTAAGTAAGAGGGAAAGACCTGAACTGAATATAAGTGGGCAATACCACCCAATAGAAGGGAGGCATAGATGAATAAAGGAAAGGAGAAACAGCCCACTCCTACAGGCACACTCTGTGCTCTCTCTGCTTCCCACTCACCATGAGGTGAGTAGACTTTCCCAATGCTCCTGACACAATGACAGAGTCAGGACCAATAGTGGATCCAGCTGGCTTGAACCAAAAATTTCTAAATCCATGAGCCAAGAGGGGATTAGTGGGAAGCTGACAGACAGAGACAGAGACACTGCCAGGTCAGCAGAGATATAGCAAGGAGCCCCGTGTGCAGAAAGATGAAGACAGAGACAGAGACACTGCCAGATCGGCAGAGATATAGCCAGGAACCCAGTGTGCAGAAAGATGGAGACAGAGACAGAGACACTGCCAGGTCGGCAGAGATATAGCCAGGAACCCAGTGTGCAGAAAGATGGAGACTGGAAGCAGAAGTGCAAAGCCGGATACTGGACTGAGTGAGAGTCTCACCTTCCTGGACAAGCTACAAGCTTTGGGAAGTACAAGGCAGTCTCATGATGAGCATCCCAGTAGGAGACCTCCCAGCAACAAAGGTGAATGTAGCCAGGCGGGCCTTGTACAACCCCTCAAAGCCTCAATTACAAGAAGACCCGACTCATGTGACCCCAGATCATGAGAGACAAGGTTGTAATTGGCTAGTGGAAGAGTGGAAATTTTTTGCCAAAAAGTGGCTTTCCCAACACAGAAATCCTCATCTGGAAGGGCACATTAACAAGTTATTTGAATTACTGAAACAAGCAGGTATGGCCCCCACCTGTGGAGAATAATGCCAAAGATAAGCCAAGGGAAAGGAGAAAGGACACTACAGGAACTAGGAAAGGGTGTTAAATGAAGTCATAAAACCTTCAGTTCCACCTTACTGATTTTTATAAGTGTTTTACACTTTTGTACTTTCATTGTTCTTTTGTGCTTTAATTTCTATGCTGGAAGAAAGGCTTTTATGGCAGTCCTCTCTAACCCTGTAATTACTCTATAATACATTCTCTATTTCTCATCTCTAACCCAGGTACCTTCCTTCTCCTTCCTACTTGACTCTCTCTTTTCTGATGTTAATATTACTCCTTCAATTCACTACTTACATAATGATACCCTTAGCACCAAAGAACTATATAAACTACATTTTCCCCAACCAGGACCCTAGTGTGGCTGGCCCTGAAATTTACTGGGGATAAAAGTAAAAAGATAAAGAACAACAACAACAAAAGTGGCTTCTATTCCAAGTTAATACTGGGATTGCTACAAAGTTATTATAGTCTTACTGAGGTCAGCGCCCCTCCCCCACCCCCACCGCCAACACCCCACCCCCCGCAACCGAAAAATAGCAGTGTGGAACATGAATCCAAGTGAAGACAACTCACCCAGAGGGCTTAGGTAAAATAAATCAAAGAAAGAGTAGGAAAGGGGGTTTGGGGGAACGGAGGGTACATCCAGCCAAATAAATGCACAAAGTATAACAAAGAAACACAGAAGATATGAGGCAACAAGCCACCAAAAGCTTACAATTTCTGAATGCTGGAATACCAAAGAAAAGAAGTTGGTGAAATAGAAAAAGATTTTACAGTCCTACTTTTAAAAATATCAGTGACTACATGAGGACTCAAAGAGATGAAGTAAAAAAAAAAAAATCAATTCAGGACCTAGATAAGAAAGCTATAAAAATTAATGAACCAGCTGCTGGAAAGAAAAATTTTAAAAATATAGAGGAAGAACTGCTAAGAAAATCAGAGTCTGAAAAAGAACCAAATAGAAATACTAGAAGTGAAAGAATCAAACAATCAAATAAAAATCACAGTGCCAAGCATCATAAATAGACAAGACCAAGTAGAAGAACAAATTCAAGAGATAAAAACTCAGAGTGGAGAGATGGCTCAATAGTAGAGCACTGTGTGCTCTTGCAGAGGACCTTGGTTCAGTTCCCAGCACCCACGTGGCGGCTAACAACCATCTGTAACTCCAATTCCAGGAGATCTTATACCCTCTTCTCCCTCCTATGAGCATGTAGGCAAACATGCGTATACACAAAATTAAAAATAAATTTTAAGATATAAAACCCGAAGAATTCGTGGAGTAGAAAAAGGTAAAAGATAAAGTCTATAAGCCACAGATAATTTGTTCACTAAAATGTTAGCACAAAATTTCCCAAACCTAAAGAAGGAAATGTTCCTCCAAGAGGGAGAAGAAATATTTAGAATCCACAACAGATACCACCAGAGAAGAGACCCTCTCCATGACATCATATTCAAGATGGCAACAATACAAGGCAAAGAAACAATATTACAAGATAAAAGGGAAAATGGCAACTCCTACAAACGCATCAGAATAACATCAGATTCATCAGCAGTCCTAAAATCCAGGAAAGCCTGGAATGAGATGGTTCAAACCCTGGAAGTAAATAGTTGCCAACTGATATTGTTAACCATCAAAATTAATAGAGAAATAAGAGCATTTCAAAGCAAGCATAAACTAAGGCCAAAAAAAAAAAAAATCAGTCTCATCTACAAGAGCAGGGGAAAGAATATATTTCGTGAGAATTGGTTAACAAAAGAGGGTTGGGAAGGAAAAAACTATGCCCAACACACTTAACTAGAAAATCCCTACCACAAACAAGGAAAAATAAAAGAATTACCAATTAACCAATCATAAGAACCACTAAAACCAAAGAAATGGCCAGGCATGGTGGCGCACGCCTTTAATCCCAGCACTTGGGAGGCAGAGGCAGGCGGATCTTTGTGAGTTCAAGGCCAGCCTGGTCTACAGAGTGAGTTCCAGGACAGCTGGGGCTACAGGGGGACCTTNAGACCCTGTCTTAGAAAAGACCAAAAAAAAAAAAAAAAAAAAAAACAAACAACAAACAGTAATGGCAAACCCCTCTCGAAATAACCATAAATGCAAATGGCCTTAACTCAACATTTCAAAGACACGCATTGACTGGATTTAATTAAAAACTAAAAAGTTAAAAATTAAAAAAGCCCACATGGCAGCTGAGAACCGTCTTAACTCCAGCTCCAGGGGGATCCAACACCCCTCTTCTGACCTCCGCAAACAAACAGTAATGGCAAACCCCTCTCGAAATAACCATAAATGCAAATGGCCTTAACTCAACATTTCAAAGACACGCATTGACTGGATTTAAATTAAAAACTAAAAAGTTAAAAATTAAAAAGCCCACATGGCAGCTGAGAACCGTCTTTAACTCCAGCTCCAGGGGAATCCAACACCCTCTTCTGACCTCCGCGGCACTGCACGACACGGGTGCACAAACCTACATGCAGACAGTACATTCATACACACAATAAAATAAATAAAAAATTTTTTAAGTTTAAAAAAAATTTAAAAAAAGAAAAGACAAAACTAAAAATGAATCCAACTATCTTTTGTCTTCAAGAAATACATCTCACTGGCAGACATAAAAATTCCGAATCAAAAGACAGAAATAAACCTACAAGCAATGGGAAGTCATAAATAAGCTGCTCTAGCTTCTCCCATATCTGACAGCCTGCAAGCCAAAACAACTGAGAAAGAATAGAGAAAGTTATTATATGCAAATAAAATAAAGTTATCGACATAAAATTTTAAATGTTTATGTACTAGATTTGGGGGATCCTAGTTTCATAAAAACAAACACTAAAAAAGAAAGGTCAAGAAGGTCTTAATAGTGGGAGACTTCGATGGTCCACTCTGACCTTTAGACAGGTCTTAATAGTGGGAGACTTCGATGGTCCACTCTGACCTTTAGACAGGTCTTAATAGTGGGAGACTTTGATGGTCCACTCTGACCTTTAGACAGGTCTTAATAGTGGGAGACTTCGATGGTCCACTCTGATCCTTAGACAGGTCTTAATAGTGGGAAACTTCGATGGTCCACACTGGCCTTTAAACAGGACTTCAAAACTAAAAAAAATAAAAATAAAAAAATCCACAAAGAAACCAGTTTATAAATTTATTTATTATTTATTTAGTGTATGAGTATAATGCATGCATGTAGGAAGGTGCACTCATGTTATGCAATGCTCCAGGAGATTAGAAGAGGGTGTCGGTTCCCCTGGAACTAGAGTTATGGATAGTTACTAACTGCCATATGGGAGCTGAGACCTGAACCCAGGTCCTCTGCAAGAGCAGTCAGTGCTCTTAACCCCTAAGCTATCTCTCCAACCCCCAGATTTAACAGATTTCTATAAAAATTTCTATAGAAATCAGTATATGGAATCATCTCTAAAACTAATCCCATTGTAGGAAGCAAATTAACAGATACCAAAAGAATAAAAATAATCCCTTTTATCTAATTAGTGAAATAAACTAGAATTTTGCAGCAAGAGAAGCCACAGACACACTACATAAATACTGAAGGACATACTTTGAATGAACAATGAAACATTGAAGAAATTGGGGGAAATTTATAAATTCCTAGAATCAAATAAAAATAACATGATGTACAAACACTTCTGGCATAGAATTAAAACAATTCTATACTGAAAGATTCTATCTGCAAGTGCTTATAAAATCAGAGAGATCTCAAATAACCTACTCATGGCACCTCCAAAGTTCTAGAAAAAAAAAAAGCCAAACCTAAATACAGTAGTAGATGGCAAGAAAGAAAAATATTAGGGAATAAATTAACTAAAGAATAAAAGAACCAAATGACCAATCAAGCAACTGATTCCTTGAAAATTAAAACAAAACTGACAAACTCCTACCCAAGCTAATAAAAAGGAAATTCTTTAAATTAGAAGTGAAAAGGGAAAGTTACAGCAGACTCAGAGAATCATGAAATTCAGAGAATCAAGGAATATCTGAAAACTATATTCCAAAAAGTTGGAAAACCCAGAAGAAATATTTTGGCAACTTCCTAAATACATACAGCATAACAAAAATAAATCAATAGGATACAAACAATACAAACACTAGAGTCAAACAGTCATGAGACTTGGTGAACAAAAAAAATCTATAAGAAGCAAACAAATGAGGGGCCGGAGAGATGGCCTAGCAGTTAAGAGCACCAACTGCTCTTGCAGAGGACCCGAGTTCAATCCCCAGCACCCACATGGCGGCTGAGAACTGTCTGTAACTCTAATTCCAGGAGAACTCCAGTTCCAGGGGAATCCGACACCCTCTTCTGACCTCCGCAGCATTGCACGACATGGGTGCACAGACCTACATGCAGACAGTATATTCGAATAAATAAATAAATAAATAAATAAATAAATTTTTTAAAAGAAGCAAACAAATGAAAAAGGACGTTTTCCACTACAAGTTTTTATTGTTTTGTTTTGTTTTGTTTTGTTTTGTTTTTGGTCTTTTCGAGACAAGGTCTCCCTGTAGCTGTAGCTCTGGCTGTCCTGGAACTCACTCTGTAGACCAGGCTGGCCTTGAACTCACAGAGATCCGCCTGCCTCTGCCTCCCAAGTGCTAGGACTAAAGGTGTGCACCACCACACCCAGCTATCGTATATTTATTATACATAGTGTTGGGTTTCATATGGACAATTAATTTCAAGTCTATCACCTAGTCTGATTCTGTGTATGCGTGTGTTCCTCTGTGTGTGTGTGTGTGTGTGTGTGTGTGTGTGTGTGTGTTTCTCCACAAAAAAACAGAAGAGGATATCAGATCCTTTGGAGCTGGAGTTATAGGCCATTGTGAGCCTCCTGGCATGGGTGCTGGGAACTAACCTGGGTCCTTCTGAAAGGGCAGCAAGTGATATTAAATTTAAGCCGACTCTCAGGCCCACAGGAAATGTTTATTACTGCTTCAATCTCAACAAATCTCTTATTGGTCTGTTTAATCTTGACTTGATTTTAGGGTCTACAAATTTATCCATTATATTTTCCAAATTATTATAATTCAAGTGTTCAAAATATGCCCTAAAAGTCCTCAGAATTACCTTTGTATTTATTGTGATGACTCGCTTTTCATCTCTAATTTTACCAATGTGTCTACTTCCTCTTTGGGTTTATTTCACTAGGGAATTTTTTATATTGCTCATCTCTTTGAAGAACAAGCTTTTATTGATTCTTTGTACTGTTCTTTTTGTTTCTATTTCATTAAATTTTCCCTGATTTTATTTCTTTCTATCTACTGATATGATTTTGGCTCAGTCTTATTTTTCAAAGTTGGGATTTCTTTGTTTTTAGCATGGGCATTTATTACTATCAACCTTCCTCTCCATTTTCATTGCATACCGCAGACTCTGGTACACTGTTTTCATTTTCAGTCTATTCCAGGAATTTTCAATTTTGCTCCTGATTTTTGATTGTCCAATTCAGAATTATTATTGAAAGGTATGTATGCATTTCTCTCATTTTGTTGTTTTTGTAGTGTTTAATACTTTCCTAATCTTCATCTGCTAACTTATTGTTCTAACATTTATTCATTCCTGTCATCTCATAATGTGACTATCCTCCTACGTATACAGAATTCCTTCAAAATCTTCTGAAGTACTAGACTGATGGTTATGAATTCCTTTAGTGTGTGTTTATCACAGAACACATTTCTTTCTCCTTTAATTATGAAAGGCAGCTTTCTTGTATAAAGTAATCTAGGTTAGCAGTTGTTATCTTTCAGAAGTTGAAATACATTGTTCCATCTTATCTGGGGTCTTGATGTTTATGTTGAGAACTTTGCTGTTATTTTGTTACTCTTTATATGTGCCTTGGTTTTTCTCTCTTGCACCTTTCAATATACTTTCTTTGTTCTGTATATTTAGTGTTGTAACTACTTTATGATATTAGATCTGGTCTAGTCTTGTCTGCTCTTGTCTGCTCTGCTCTGCTCTGCTCTGCTCTACTCTTCTATGTTTGGTGTCCTAAACATCTCCTATACCTCGATGGTAATCTGTTCCCCTAGATTTGGGGAGTTTTCAGCTATGATTTTATTGAGAAGATTTACTTTATCTTTTCACATAAAATTCTTCTTCTATGCCCATTATTCTTAGATTTTGTCTTTTCATACTGCCCATGCATGTTTTATTCGTATCTTATTAATTTATTTTTGTCATTGTCTGAGTTCTAATACATCTATCTGTGCTCAGACTCTGATATTCTGTCTTCTACTTGTTCAATTCTATTGGTGAGGCTTTCCATTGAGATTTTGATTTGACCTACTAAACTTTACATTCCCCATATTTCAGTTTCCTTGTTTTTTCTTCAGTATTCTATCTGCTTAACAGATTCTACTTTCATATCCTATACTGACTTCCTTAGTTCTTGCAGTTGTTTGGGCTCTCTTTGAACCCATTCAAGAGTTTGCCTTTGTCTTTTATTTCTCTTTTATTTCTACAATCATTCTTCTGAATTCTTTGTCTAGAATTTCTTCTAATTCCCTCATATTCAAAGCCATTACTATGGGATTAGTAAATTTTTGGAGGACTCATGTTGTTTGGGGGGTTTTGTTATTGTTATTTGTACTTTTGCCATTGCACATCTGGGATACTTGGTCACTGGTAGGATATTTTTAATCATCCTTATGCTTTCAGTCAAAGTGTTCACAAGTTTCAAGAGGGACTAAGCTATAATAGGGTTGTGGTGTTGTTTCTCTCTGCTGAATTGGGAACACTCAGCCCCTGCACTTGGGGTGACTGGTTCAACCCTCAGTACTACCCTAAGAATAGAACACTGTCTTCTATCAAACAATTGCTATCAAATGGTAGGTCTACTATACAAAATACAGCAATAGTCAATTAAAAGACACTCAGTTGGGCATGGTGGTGCACGCCTTTAATCCCAGCATTTGGGAGGCAGAAGCAGGCACATCTCTGTGAGTTCAAGGCCAGCCTGGTCTACATAGTGAGTTCCAGGACAGCTAGGACTGCAGGGAGACCCTGTCTCAAAAAGACCAAAAAAAAGACAATCACTCCTTCAAATCTTACCATTTTGAAAGTAAAAGAATACTAACAATACTATGTGAGCTAATTAAAATGAATGTATGAATGGAAAGCAAAAAAACAAAGGGAGAAAAGTGATCACTATTTGAATGACAGAGAAGAAACAGAAGAGGGAAAAGTAAATAGAAGCAGGGAATGATAGGGATAGGGGTGGGAAGGATGAGGCAACTTTGGATAAAGACAAAGTGAAAAGAGAAAGAGGTAAAGAAATATAGCTAGACATCTTAAAACAATATCCTCAGTAGTCTGAGGCAGAGAGACACCAACTCCCCCATATCAGACCAACTTGTGGTTTTTTTAAGAAAAAAAAAAGTAGATTCTCCCCTGGAACCTCAGCGCTCCCAAGCGCAGTTGGCCAGATTTACAGCATGAGGCATGTGTTTCCTTCTGACTGTGGAGCTAGCCTTAACTCCAATCAGAAAGTAGTTGTTGGGCTGGAGAGATGGCCTAGCGGTTAAGAGCGCCGACCGCTCTTGCAGAGGACCCGGGTTCGATCCCCAGCACCCACATGGCGGCTGAGAACCGTCTGAAGCTCCAATTCCAGAAGAACTCCAGTTCCAGGGGAATCCGAGACCCTCTTCTGAACTCCGCAGCATTGCACGACACGGGTGCACAGACTTGCTTGCAGACAGTACATTCATACACATACAGAAATAAATAAAATTAATAAAAAAAAATATTAAAAAAAAAAAAGAAAGTAGTTGTTTATTCATCTAACACTGATGACACTACTGTGCCTATGGGCACATGTCCTTTTCTTTCAGACCAGTGGAGCCCCAAACCAGGAGTATATGGGCGAGCACAAATTCAACTCAATGCTCAATGGGTTCCTTAAAAAAAAAAAAAAAAAAAGAGGACATGAATTTGGGGAAGTGGCAGGGAGTGGTAGAAGGGTGGGGTGAATCTGAGAGGAGTTAGGGGAGACGTGGGAAGTAAATATTAATTACATTGCATGAAATTCTCAAAGAATTAACAAAATATTTTAGGAAAAAAAGAAAGAATGAGAACAGAGCAAAACAAGCCTGGCCTGCCAAACTGACATTGAGTATTAAACAAAAGATGACTAAAAAGGAAAGAAAGAGTTAGCTAGAGGTGCGGAGTTGGACTGTGGTCTCTCTCCTGAGTGGTAGGTCTACTGTTGACTGTGGGTATTCTTTCTCCTGCTCAGAGATTTCACTCACATCCCCGACAGTCTTTAGCAAGTTAGGTGCAGATGGTCTTTCCCTAGTCCAGTTATCAAACTACACAAATCCCTGGGCAGTCCTTCATAGGCTGGGCTGCACGTGCTGCTCATGCCATTTAGGTGGTCCTTTCCACTGTTGCGGCACGTACTCAGAACACTACCTATGTTCTACTGTAAACTGTAGCACTAAGTGTACACATCCCTGAATATTTTGTGGTTCTGACTCAAAGTTTCTTCTATGTCTATACAAATTTTGCATGCCAGGTTTCAGGACATAGTCTCATGACACCTGGTCTAGGTTCCTAGAGTATGAAATTCAGTGGAGGTCTATTTACTCAGTGGGAGCCAAGTCCCTGACTCACAGGGTTTGTTGTTGTTGTTTTGCTTTGTTTTTTTTTTTTTTAATGGCTTCTTGCTGCTTCTCTGACAAATGCTAAGAAGAATGGGGTTTCCCTGCACTTCTGCTCCCTCTGCCATCCCACTACCAAATACAACTATCTCCATCCTCTGTCTTCTGCTGTTTAAAATGGCTGCTACTAGGGACTCAACTCAGCAGTTAAGAGCACTGGCTGCTCTTCCAAAGCACCCAAGTTTCATTCCCAACACTCACACCGCAGCTAATAACCACCATCTGTAACTGCAGTTCCAGGAGAATCCAACACCCTCTTCTGACCTCCACAGGCATTGCATGACACAAGTACACTTATATACATGTGGGCAATACACTTATACACATAAAATAAAAAGAATAAAATATTTAAAAAATAAATAAAATGTCTGCTACTGAAACTGCACTGCAGATCTTCTGAAACTGTCAGGCCATCGCTCCAGTCATCTGCTGGTGTACTTTCTCACTGGGAAGAGTAAGCTCCCTGAACAGCCTCATTCCCTCCAGGACAGACTCTGGACTTGCCTATTCTATGCTGAAAAGTTTCCTATATTCCTTTGCTATTTAAACTAGAGTTATCTGTATAGTGGGGTTGGACAAGAAGTAAGTAAATAAATTAAACCCTAAGAGTCAGGCTTCTCACTATCAGAGAAAGAAGTTATAAAAATAAAAAGAGGAAATTAATATAAACCGTATCTGAATTTATTGAATTTACAATTATCACTCTGAAATAATGGATATTTACATACCATAAGGATAAATAATGTACATAAGATACAAAAATATTGATGTGTCTACAGGTTTCTATACATACATCTATATTTCCTCATTTTGTCTACCAAAAGGACCTGGAAACAGTGGCATCCCAGCAGCAATGAACATACCCTGGCACATAGATCTTTCTTCTAAATACATTCTCTAATCACAGGTACCCCAGATATATGGAGAAATAGCTTATTTTCAGGAGGACAGGGGGAAAAAAAAATCACAAATGAACCTATGTTACTTTGTAATGACAAAAAAAAAGGTGAGGAAACGTTCAAAGAATTTTAAAAATCAAGCATTCCAAAGACAGAGTAAGAGCTCCCAAAAGCAAATACTGGAACAGTTTTGTGACAAGATAAATAAAATTGATTATAGCCTTCCTAAAAATAAGTATCCATGAACCAATACTGATAATAAATATTAAAAACCAATACTGATAGAGAAGAAAACCATATTTCCTGCAGAAAATGTTCAAATAAGTTTAAAAGGTATAATGAAAATAGAAATTCACCATTGAGCCATTGTTTTATGTTCATTGCAGGGAAGATACACCGAAGAATGCTCACTCACACCAGTGGGCAAAACTAACAGTCATGAATTCTTTTATATTCCCTCTAGAGTTAGTGGAATTTAACTCCCTTTCTCTTAAATGGGAACTAGAATCTTGGGCTCACTCATAACAGAGACTAGAAATAAAAATATCTGTAACTGCAAAGAAGGAACCTGACAGCCAGCAGCAAAACCATGTAAGCAAAGGTAACACCATGATGATATAGTACCACTGTGGTATCCATCCCCCAAAATCATAACTGCAGTCTATAATCATGAAAACACATCCAAACAATTTAAACTGAGGGACACCTTGCCAGAATTCTTTCATAGTATCAAAATCATGCTGTCAGGAGAACCAAAATTAATGATCCATACAAATGTAGAAACAATCTAAATATGTTGATTTTCCATAGCATTAAGCTTTTTTAATTATTAATTTCTGATGATTTGTATAAAAATGTATTTCTCACCAGGCGTGGTGGCGCACGCCTTTAATCCTAGCACTTGGGAGGCAGAGGCAGGCGGATCTTTGTGAGTTCAAGGCCAGCCTAGGCTACAGAGCGAGTTCCAGGACAGCTGGGGCTAGAGGGAGACCCTGTCTCGAAAAGACCAAAAAAAAAAAAAATGGATTTCTCAAGGATCTAAAAGTTTTTTCACAGAAAATAAAGTCATTACTTTTTACATGAGAAAATAAAATACATTCTGAAGGAAAAAAATTTATTTTTCCACACAAAATTATAAGAACTAATAATTCAAAATGGAGCTGGAGGTGTAAATGAGTGTTATGGAACACCCCTGATACATAGGGTCATCTGAATTTATTATCCAGCACCACAAATGATAATGGAATTTCAGATGGACATGAGAACAAGTTAGCCAGTGTTAGAAATATCTATATCTAAACTACTAAATACACACAATGACATAACAAGTGCATTTGAAATTATTTGGCATCATCATTATACATCATATAACATTGGATCCATCCAGAAAAGAATGTTAAGATATCTGGAAAATTAGCTCTAAGACTCTTTTTAATGCATATAATTTATTTTAAAAATGCAAAGAACATGTAAATGTTATTAGAATTTATGTTAGAGAATTGAGATTACAGATGACTGTATATCTTCTGCCTCCATTTTTCAAATTTTGTCATAATTAAACGTATAAGTTCTTAATATACTATCTTATTTTAAAAAGAAAAAAGCAATCACTATTTCTCAGGCTTACAGGCAGTGTAAATATTAAGCAGGCTCATACATAGAGATATAGAACTCTGTTTTTTTTTTTTGTTTTTTTTTTCTTTTGGTCTTCTTGAGACAGGGTCTCCCTGTACCCCAGCTGTCCTGGAACTCGCTCTGTAGACCAGACTGGCCTTGAACTCGCAAAGATCCACCTGTCTCTGCCTCCCAAGTGCTAGGATTAAAGGCGTGCACACCACGATTATTATTTTTATTTTATGTGTATGAGGTGTGTATGAGGGTAATGCCTGCATGTAGATAGGTACACCCATGCTGTGCAATACCCCAGGAGGTCAGAAGAGGGCATCAGATTCACTGGAACTGAGTTACTGACAGTTGTTAGATGCCATCCGGAATCAAACCCGGATCCTCTGCTATAGCAATGACCGCTCTTTTTCACTTCTTTTTTTTTTTTTTTTTTTTGTCCTTTTCAGAACAGGGTTCTTTTCTCCTTAATAATTAGCCCCATGCTGTCCACTGGAACTCACCTCTTGTTTAGACCAGGAGTTATCGCATTGGGGAACGTGGTCACAGAGAATCCGGCCTGCCTCTGCCTGCCTACCCAGTGCTCACGGATTAAAGGCGTGTGCCACGCATGCGCTGGCCAGTCAGGATGACTCTGATCTTAACCAATAGAGCGCCTATGTCTCCTCCCACTCTGGCCATAAAAACCTATTTCAAGAAGCCCTCGCTAAGTAAAGAAATTTGCAATATCAGGTGATCAATATCTATTTGTCAACAGGGTGATTTGGTTTTTGTATTCATATCTTGTTTGAGAAAACCTAATTTAATCTATCTCTCCCCTATTCTCTCTCCCCTATTCTCAAATGGAACATTATCCACAGGCAGTTGCGGAAGAAGTCAGGGAAACTGCTCTAGTCTTGGGCACTTGCCTTTGTCTAAAATTCTTTATATCCTTTTATTCAAAATTATCCAAATGTAAAAAAAAATGAAAACGTACAAAGAAGGCAATCAGGCCAACAATAACATCCATGTTGGCCCACCAGCACGGTAGATTTCTGTTCTATTAACCGGATCGCGCATGGCCGAGCTCTGTGCAGTACTCTATATGGAGTAACATCCTTAAATATAGAGATTATTTCTGACTTCACTTGAACAGATGACAATCTATGGGTCTTCACTTGCTCCTAACTTATATTTTCAAAAAAGGGTATCTAGAGGGGTGGGAAAATGGGAGTGGTTGACATACTGAAGGAGTTAATTAAAAGAGACAACTTGTCTCACAATTAGGATTTTGGGTCCACTCTATATGGAAGAAATGTAAATTAGGTTCGAGAGTCACAGAGTCAAGCAGCATAGAGGGCTTTGTTTGGTGTTTATTGCGTATTATGTAATCTGTGTTGGTGTGATCACACAGGGTCTGAGAAGAGCTAAACTCTGTTCTCCGTCTTCGTCTTCTGTCCTCTCTGTTACTCTTGCTCTGCCCTGGCCTCTCTCTGTCTTGTCTCTCTCTCTCTGCTTCTCTTCTCCTCTCTTTTTTTTTTTTTATTTTTTTCTAACTACACACACATCACACACACCCACCATTTTTTTTTTTTTAGTATTTCTATTTGGGACAGGGTCTTTTCATTGAACCCTGCCATTTAGGCTGGTTAGACCAGCAAGTTCTAGTGAGCCTCCTGTCATGATGAACCACCCCCCCACAATACCTTCAGTTGGTGCTAAAGAAAGACATGAACACACCAGTTTTTACATGGGTGCAGTCAGGATCAACTCAGATTTCCTTGGCTCACACAAACAGGGCTCTGTTACCATCACATACATCCCCACCCAGTGACTGAGGGCCTGATACTTTTTGGGTGGCTTCTTAATTAGGCAGTTAATTTAACTACTGAAACCTTCTACTTAGGAATTAGTGTTTCTAAAATGGCATAAAATAAAATGCACAGTGAGTATTTTATTAATCTCTCCTGTATTCAATGTTTGGTATATTTTCTAGTTATAAAAGCATGTAGTATGAGTGGCATACAATTGCAATTCAGTAAATGCGTGTTCACCTTGTTACAGACATGAGAATCAAACTAGTTTCTACAACCAAAAAACAGGGTGTGGGGAAAGGAAAGGAATAGAGGTCGTCAACTAACAGGTCAGACCTCCAAGCATTATCACACTAAATAAACATCTGATGACAGCAGAAGCATGCAAGACAGATTTTTCTCACTAAGAGAAAAAAATGCTAATTATAAAAAGAACTCAATTCGAAAGACCTGCTAACTTATTTAAATGGCTGGAGCCTACAACAGCCGTAGAGCTTAACGTGAGCATGTAAACCAACCTTACTGTGATGGGTTAATTTTATGCCAATTGACACTTCCTCTGCACAGCCCAGATTAATCTTTTTTTTTTTTTTTTTTTTTTTTGTCTTTTTCGTATGACACGCGGTCTCCCTGTAGTTCCCCAGCTGTCCGATGACTCACTGTGTAGAGCCAGGTGGACTTGAAGTCACAAGATGCCTCGCCTGCCTCTGCCTCCCAAGTGCTAGATTAAAGGCTTGTGCGCCACCAAGCCCAGCCAGATTAATCATTATTTCAGGATATGTGTGACTGTGAGAGTATTTCTGGACGAGATTAGCATTTTAATGGGTGTGCTTAGTTTAGAAAAAGAATGCACTTCCCAATGTATTTATCCAGTCTATTAAAGGCCTCAATAAAACAAAAAGCAGAGCCATTTCCTTGACTGTTCAAATTAAGACCTTTCACCTTATCTCCTCAGACCCTCACACTGAGACTAACAGAACTGGCTTCATTGGTCTTCAGGCACTCAGACTACTAAGGAATAGCACCACTGGCTGTCCTAGGTCTCTAGTTTAGAGATGACAGTCTGTGGGTCTTCTCCCTCCTCCATAGTCATATAAACTCCCATGTACACAGACACAACTTTCATTATCAGAATTTACCTTTCTGTCACTGGGAAAAGTCTTAAGGAAATAATCAAACCTCTGGAATGTGAGTGGTGGTGTGTGTGTGTGTGTGTGTGTGTGTGTGTGTGTGTGTGTCTGTGTGTCTGTGTTTGTGTGTATCATTCACCTGTGGAATTTTTTCCAATTTTAGTACACAAACATTTACACAAAGATTTGCTGTGGACAATGGCACTGTGCTAGGTAATTTACAAATATTAAGTCATTTAATCTTCTTAACTCTATAAGTACACAAGTGTTATTCTCATTTTAGAGATAACTCATATGAGTGGTCTTCATCTTTATATCTCTCTGTACTTTCAAATTTTTAAGCACGCCGGGCGTGGTGGCGCACGCCTTTAATCCTAGCACTTAGGAGCAGAGGCAGGCGAGATCTTTGTGAGTTGAAGGCCATCTCTGGTCTACGAGAGTAGTTCCAGCAGCTGGGGCTTAGAGGGAGACCCTGTCTCAAAACAGACAAAAAAAAAAAAAAAAAAATCAAATTTTAGCAATGAATGTTATATATCATCATATATATTGTCAGGTGAGCTCCAGAAGCCCATCGAATGCAGAGACACCTAAGACCGGAGGTCCAAAAACCTCTACCAGGCAGGCCTTTGGTTATGCTAAGCAGGCCCACCCCTGATTACTCAGGAATCTTCCACCTCGCCCCTCCCTTCGGAAGCCAGATTCCAGACTCGCGACCCACCCACCATTCCCCCTGAATTCCCATTCCCCACTTCTCCCTTAAATTCCCAAGCCAGACGCCATTCTGTGCTTGGCTCCTCTCTACCTCTCCCCTGAGCCTAGCCCGGCTTACTCTGAATTAAACTTTGCTCCGAAGAACTCAGACCTCGTGGCTTTTCATTCCGGGGGGAGCGCGCCATAACCTTACATATATGAACATAAAAATTATCATGGACAAAAAAAAAAAAAAAAATACAGGGCCTTTTTAAGTTGAAGGAATGTGAAGGGTGAAGGAAAAGATTCAAATACCTAAAAAGGTAATGTTCTGGCTTTTTCCAGAGAATTTGAATTTATCTTGCCAGACTCATCTAATTAAAGTATGTTTTCTATTTTAATTGCCTATCTTTCTTGTTCATCCTACTATTAACCTACACAATATTTTTTTATTAATTTTTATTTATTTCTGTATGTGTATGAATGTACTGTCTGCATGCAAGTTTGTGATTTTAGGGAAGGAGGATAGCAGCATGAGACTGCATCTCGGCAGACCATGAGCAGACACAAGCTGGGACCTAAGAGGGTGGTTATGGACACCCCGAGAAACCCCCTTCTTCCAGAGGGGCCCCATCTCCTGCAGGTTCAACAATCTCAAAACAGCACCACCAGCTAAAGAACAAGCAGTCAAACACAAGATTCTGTGAGACACAGTTCATATTCAGACCATAACTGCATACATAGTGTTTGTGGGAAAGGGTCATTTGCTTATTTTGGAGCATAGTGCAACCTCTAACTATATGGCAAAGCTGTCAACAAATGTTTCTGAAGAATCAATAAACTATATTAAGACTCAAGAGTATTCTGCTATGAAAAGCTCACATTCTAGTTCAAGAATTACATTTAGAAACAAAACACTACTAAACTGGAAATAAGAACCTGGAAGCCAGCTGTGGTGGCAAATGCTTGTAATCCCAAAACTTGGGAGGCAGAGACAAGAGGGTCATGAGCTCAGGGCCAGCATGGTCTACACAGATATTTACACACCAGCCAGCACCAGAGAGGGGCAGGGGGGAGAAAATGAATTTAATAATAGGATATTTTGCTTTTTCTTCTTTTATGTTCCTATAATAGCATAAAAATCAAAGAGAAATTCTTTATAATAGCTAACAAGGTAACTTTTTTTGAAACAAGGTTTTGTATAGCTCAGGCTACCCTGGAACTTGCTATATAGCTCAGGTACCCTGGAACTGGCTGAATAGCTTAGGCTGACTTCAATCTTCTTTCCTCAGCTTTCTGAGTACTAGGATTAAACATAATATCAAAATTATGATCCATAAAAGGAAAGTCAATAAATTAAATTTTTAATTAGCAACTCTTGCTCTATGAAGTTAAAAATATAAACCATGAACTATGAGAAAATTTTTGAAGATAACATATATATACAAGAACTTAACACTCCAAATATATAAAGTATCCCCTAAACTCAGCAGTGAGAAAAGAAGTGCAGTTAGAGAATGGGCCAAAGATGGGAGCATATTATTACAGAGGGTATATGGCTGGCAAATAATATTACAAAAAATTTCAATATCATTAGTTATTGAGGAAATGCAAATTCAGTCCACAAGGAATTATCATTATACATTTAACATGATGGATAAAATAAAATATTAAAAATTCCACTGTGGACAATGATGGAGAGAAACTGGATCCCTTAGTACTACTGATGGGAATATAAAATCGTACCATCATTCTGTTAAACAGTTTGGCAGTTTCTTACAAGGAAAATGTAAATTTGACATCTGACCTAACAATTACACTCCTAAGTATTTTTATAGGAAATAAAAACTTAGATATATAATAAACAAATAAATTATTTATGAATATTCACAATTAACTTTGTGATTTAAAAAAAACAAAAATACCTTTTTATAGTTGAATGGATAAAAAAGCCATAGTATATCCATATGATGCACTACCACTTAACAATAAAAAATGAGCTATTGGGAGCTAGAGAGATGGCTGAGCACTTTAAGAGAACTGGTTCAGTTCCCTTAACAGAGATGGCACTAAAAAGCAGTCAGTTACTCCAGTTCCAGGGGATCTGAGGCCTTCTTCTGGCCTCCATGGGCATTGCATGGCACAGCTGCACTTAACATGCAGACAAAACATTCGTACATATTAAAAAATGAGCTACTGACACAAGGAACAAGCTACAAGGGTCTCAAAAGCATTACACTGAGTGATAAAAGCCATATTACATTACATGTTGTATTGATCTACTTATAAACACGCTCAAAATGTGAAAATTATATTGATGGATAGTAGACTGGTGGTTGTTAGGATAGGTATGTGACTATTAACAGAATGGAGCTGTTTCTTTGTAATGATGAAACAGGTCTCCATCCTTATCGAGGTGGTAGACACATTAATTTAAAATGACATAAAATTTCATACTACACCCTCTCCAACAAAAGAGTACATGTGAAGTCTGAAGTCTCCTCCCCATAGCCACCCTCCCATAGCCCCACACGTACTGGATTTCATGCATTCTGTCATTTATGTTAAGGCCTCTTGAGTCATATCCCTCAGTACAATTAATAGAATTGCCCCAATAACAATTTCTTCACTTTACTATGGTAATGTGGTTAGTTAAGAACTTGAGAAACAAACCTACATTTTCCAGCAACCAAGAGGCATTCATTCAAAAAAACTGGCTTAATTCCAGGAAGAACAGTGAGGCATAGAGCATTTTAAGTTGCTCTAGTCCTAGCCCCCTCTGAGAACAAGCTTGAAAAATCAGCAATCCACCGTCATCACAGTGACACCAGCAAAGGAACCAGAAAGGGGTCAGAGCTCTGAAAACTCTCAGTCACAGTGCCATCTTTATTTGATAACTGGTAGCACTTCGCAAAGTTTTCTCTATTCTACGAGAGTTGGAGTTTGCCCAGTACAAAGAAAGTAGACAGAGACAGAGACAGGCAAAAAGCACAAAGAAAAGAGAGAGAAGAGGTGGGGTGGCATTTTTCCCAGGAGGAGTCTGTGGCTCACGCCTTTAATCCTAGCACTCAGGAGGCAAAGGCAGGAGGATCTCTGTGAGTTCAAGGCCAGCCTGGTCTACAGAGCAAATTCCAGGCCAGCTGGGGCTAGAGGGAGACTCTCTCTCTCTCTCTCTCTCTCTCACACACACACACACACAAACACACACAAACCCACACAAACCCACAGCTGTGGATAACAACTGTAGCAAACAAAAGATTAGTTTAAAGTCTATAATTGACTACTTACAATTTACATCAAGCAGAGATGAAATAATACCTATCTATATACAAGTGTTCCTTCATTGGTCAATATTTAAGATAAATAGAAAATTTTCATGTTAAGTTAAGGTTATTCCTGTTGAACCAAAAACATTTTTATTGGTCTTAAGAAAAAAATATAAAAGAAGAGGAGTTTTGGCACTCTTTTGAGTCAACTCTTACATACAAATTGTCTTTCCCTAGATCTTGGCTAAAACTGGGGGAAAAAAATATCCAATGCTGTGGTAGCTAAGACTAGGCCTTACTTGTTTTCAAAGTGACATTCTAAGATGATTTCTTAGAGCTCATTTATCCTTCATATTACTGGCGTCAAAATGTGAAGGATGTTATTACAATAGCAAAAAAACCTTAAAACTGGTCAAGAGTATAAAATTCTCTGGCCTAGATGAAGATCCAACTTTCCAGTTTCACTAGTCAACTGCTTGATCATAGGAACACCCCTAGGAAGTCAGGCTCACCTTAAGTCATGCTAAAGAAATGGGCAGAATACCTAGTGCATTAAGGTGATGGGCAGAATACCTAGTGCTTTAAGGTGATGGGCAGAATACCTAATGCATTAAGGTGATGGGCAGAATACCTAGTGCATTAAGGTGATGGGCAGAATACCTAGTGCATTAAGGTGATTGTAAACTTTTCCTGGAATGCAGCCCCTCAGCACAGTTCTTATGGACCTGGCAAGTCATAGACATGGGCATTCTTCAGAAAAGCATAACCTCTCTTTTTTTCTTTATATATCTTTCCTAAGTATGATTTCCCCGATGCTTTGGGCTGCCCCCAATATTTTCAGTTTCTTTACCTTTGTATCTAGAGCTCCCTTTCTCTCCCTGCCACATGGGGACTAGTCTGCCACCTAGTGTCTGGGCTCCTGGGCCAGCTTTGCTTTCCAGCTGTCTTTACTTCTTCCCCTCCATTCTCCTCAAGGCAGCTGCTAAGATTTACAGCTTCCCTGCCCTGAGGATATTTACCTAAATTCTAATAAAATTCTGCTAAAGCTTTGTTTGAATCCATTCTTAAATTCTTTTATGAATGAGGCTAAGGACCCCCTACAGGGAACTGTGTTTCTCCCCTGAATCAATGTGGACTGCCTTTCATTGCAAACATTTTTTTTAATATGTTTCAAATGTAGTCTTACTATATTTTTATTGAATTTTTATGTATTTTGTACACAACATCTTAGTCCTCTTTATACCCTCCTCCCATAGCCCTGAACATACTGGATTTCATGCATTCTGTCACTTATGTTAAGGCCTCTTGAGTCAAGTTAGTTTCCCCTCACATCCCTCAGTGCCAGTTCATGGTCTAGTCCGCCTATCTAGCTAGAGTCACTCCCTTAAAGATCAGCTCTTCCTCACCTAGTACTAATAATCAGCTACTCAATAGTTCTTTGCTAGGCTGAGTTAGCATAGTCTTATACATGCTCTCACTATCACTGTAAATCCATATGAACAAGGTACCAGGAGCCTAGAAGACCCTTTCCATATGGCCAAGCACCTCCCTCCCATTGCTCTTACAATCTTTCCACCCCCTCTTCCACAATGGTCCCTGAACCTAGGGTTCACTGCCCTCTGCTACATAAGGGAGATTTGTTGATGAGAGCTGAGGGATGCATTAGTATTCTCTCTACCCCCTTATTTTCTTAGGTTCCATGAGTGTGGGGCTTGATATTCCATGATGGCTGAGCAGTTAGTGAGCTGGCCTTGCCTCAATAACCTACGAAGGCTGGAAGGAGCTGGAGCCAGCTCCCACTTGCCTTGTAGATGTTCAGGTGCCTCCAGCTCATGCCCTGAGGAGCATGATATAGGGTGTAACATTGCTGAACTGTTGCCTCTAAAGCACACCTTGGTCTCAGAAACCAAATGTTGCATCTGCCAGATAAAAGCCTAATCTCAGAGAAACAAGTAGTACTGTAAAAAGTGCATGGAGATGGCCCGGCGTGGTGGTGCACACCTATAATCCTAGCACTTGGGAGGCAGAGGCAGGTGGATCTTTGTGAGTTCAAGGCCAGCCTGGTCTACAGAGTGAGTTCCAGGACAGCTGGGGCTACAGGGAGACCCTGTCCCGAAAAGACCAAAAAAAAAAAAAAAAAAAAGTGCACAGAGACTTCCTTTGCTGTCTCACCCCCTTGCTAGGATCCCACCAAAGCTACTATATATAAGACCCTAAACTCCTACAATAAATGAGTTATTTGGCCCTTTAAAGCCAATTCCCAGGTCTTTCTTTGATCTGCCAGGCCTACCTGCCACTCAGAATCCTTCCCCCTTTCCCTCCCTGTCCTAAGGCGCTGAGAGGCTGGTGACTAGCACATAGACCCAAAAGACCCCACACATGAGGTACCCTACACATGAGGTCCCATTGTAGATGTGTCACTTAGGAGTGAGCATTCACAGACAATATCTGTGTGTGACCAGCTGTAGAACTCTGTAATAGTTTCCATCTGTTGCAAAAGAAGTTTCTTTGATGAGTGATGACTGTATGCAAACATTTTTTACAAGTCATTTTTTAAATATTTTACTTATGGGCTGGAGAGATGGCCTAGCGGTTAGGAGCGCCGACCGCTCTTACAGAGGACCCGGGTTAGATCCCCAGCACACGCATGACAGCCAAGAACCGTCTGAAATTCCAATTCCAGGAGAACTCCAGTTCCAGGGGAATCCAAGTCCCTCTTCTGACCTCCGTGGCATTGCATGACACGGGTGCACAGACTTGCATGCAGACAGTGCATTCATACACATACAGAAATAAATAAATAAATAAATAAATTTTACTTATTTTTATTTTATCTAAATGAATGTATTGTCTCATGTGTGTAATTGTACCCATGTTGGGTAATGCTGGTGGAGGTCAGAAGATGGCATGAGATCCCCTGGAACTGAAATTACAGATGTTCGTTAGCTGCCAAGTAGGTGCTAGGAATCCATCCCAGGTCCTCTGTAAGAGCAGCTACTGCTGACCATTGAGCCATCTCTCCAGCCCCACAAGTCATTTCATAATCCTTATTTTTATATTCTACATCAAATTTAGTGGGAGATGCCCATGTGTACTATAAACAAAATTCCTATTTTCCAGAAAAATCCTGCATCTTCATCTGAACTTCCTGCATTTTCACAGTTTGTAGTCTGACAGATACAGAGCTTATTCACAAGCTATACGGGGCCATGTTTAGCCTATAAATAGTAAATAGCCACTCTTTGCCCACCTCTGTTTCTAAATTAACACCTTGTTATTAGCAATGTATTAAAGAAAGTTTCAGGGCTAGAGAGATGGCCTAGCAGTTAAGAGCACCAACTGCTCTTGCAGAGAACCCAGGTTCGGTCCCCAGCAGCCACATGGCGGCCGAGAACCGTCTGAAACTCCAGTTCCAGGAGAACTCCAGTTCCAGGAGAACTCCAGTTCCAGGGGAATCTGACACCCTCTTCTGACCTCCGCGGCATTGCACGACACGGGTGCACAGACTTGCATGCAGACAGTACATTCATACACATACAGAAATAAATAAAAAATAAATTAAAAAAAAAAGAATTCAGAGGGCTGCAATCTGACATTAAACTTAAAATTTTTATCATATCTCTTTACTACTCTTTGATAGGACATATATCCCAGAAACAAATATCCCTGGCTTCACAAGCATACCTTATTCCTGACATCATTATTTGGCAGAACTTAATTTGTGAGCCACTATTTTCAAGAATCAATCATAGTAAGAGTAAAATTGAAACCAAAGTATCAGATCTTGAGAATTCACTGAGAAGTACAACTATTTCCATCAGTCCAGATATTGATATATTTGTCTCTCAATAAAATATCAAATGTCATATAGTTTTATTTTGTCCTCTTTTATTATTACTTAGGTATGTTCATTTTATGTGTTAATGATTGCAAATTTGGAATCTGCTTGATGATTTTAAGACTCTCCAAGTGGGCTGATGGCTTGCCACGGCAACCATGAGAACCTGAGTTCCATCTCCATCACTCATGATAAAAAGCCAGGTGTTGTGGCACATTCCCCTGTAATCCCAGCACTGGGGAGGCAGTGAGGAGGATTCCTAAGGCTCAGTGGGCATCCAGTCTACCAATCAGCAAGTCCCAGGCCTCAATTAGAGACCTTGTCTCAAAAAACAAAGTGGCTGACTCCTAAGGAACACCACCTCTGGTTGACCTCTGGTTGACCTCTGGTCTCCCTATGCACCTACACACACAGACACACAAAACCACTCTGAGTTAAAACTATATAACTCAGTTTGGCAGAGCACATGCCTGGTATACATGAGCTTCTGGGTTTGATGGCTACCATCATATAATCCAGGCATGGTGGTATGCACTCAGGAAGTAGAGGCAGGAGAGTCAGAAGTTCAAGTTTACATAGTAAGTTCAAGGACAGCCTGAGCTACATGAGACCTTATCTCAAAATTAAAAAAAAATTTTTAAAGACTCCCTGAACAGGGCACTCCATAATTAGGATTATTTTGTGAGGACCTTTTGGCTTCTCTGTGGTAGAAGACATCGTGAAAATTATATTCAACCCTTATTTTTGTTGATCAGCAGATTTCATTGTTTTTTGTGTATTTATTGAGTGTCCCAAGACAATTTGTCTTCATCCAATCTGACCCACAGAACCCAAAAGGTTAGACAGTTGTTCTATACAAGAATATCCAAGATGTTTAATTTGGCCCATGGTAACCAATACATTTTGTATGCAGCATATACATTTACATAAATGTACGTAACTAAAATTCCATGAAATAATACTAAGTGCAATACAAGTAATGTAGTCTATTTTTTCCCATTTACATCTTTGTTCTTAATTGCTAGTTTTAGTACCACTAGGTTGATTTCATGATCCTCAATTTAAAAAACAAAATCTGAAT
This sequence comes from Rhizomys pruinosus, assembly GCA_009823505.1. NCBI lineage: Eukaryota > Metazoa > Chordata > Mammalia > Rodentia > Spalacidae > Rhizomys > Rhizomys pruinosus. The sequence goes on from VZQC01006778.1 coordinate 51,365, forward strand.
AACCACAGATAGTTATAGTCAAGCTTCAGGCCAAATCTACATCCTCTGGGTGTTATTTCCTGACTTTTAGAATATCCCTAAGGTATAGAGAACAGGCTGACACTTTACAATGTCCAATTCACTTAAGGCATCTTTAAAATCACCTCTTATAAATGCATAGACATGACAGTCTGTTGTGTTTCCCTAGAGGCTACAAATTATTATGATTCCATACACTAAGCATTGCAGAGGAGAAACAGGTTTATTAAGACCAGAGGGAAACAACAATGTTGAACATAGAAAAGTAAATAATATTAAATAGGCAGAGAGGCAGGAGGTAAGGGACTGACTGGGCTGACAAAGCAGCAAATACTGAAAGATAAACCTAGCCAGAGCCAACAAACAAGTAGGACCTGAAATAAGAGGCGAAACAGAGCCAGAAGGGAAAGCGGAGAAGAGCACACAAGAGGAAGCATGGCCAAAAGAAAACAATGTGCAATGCCAGAAAGGAAGAAAGGGCTGATAACATTTGGCTGGCTTATGCGTGAACAAAAGGCAGGAGCTACTTACTGTGCATGTATTCTCTAAGGCTAACAGGGAGCCAGAACTGCACATGCAGCTCAGACTCATCATACCTCAAAATACAATGTTCCCTACCAATACTTCTGACCAATTTGTGTTAGAATGTTCAGCTGAGAAAAGAAACATATATATGTTCTTTATCTGTTTTATTCTTTCCACTGCCAGATTTGTAGCTTAATTTAATATCATCACATTGTTTTATAATTCTTTGTAGATTTACATTTATAAGCAGAACTAATTTACCACTTAGTAACTCACCAATAGTTATTCAATCTAGTTCATCATTAACGAATGTACCACAAAAAAGGGCCTAAACAGTATTTATGTATTGTAACCTTAGTTGGCACAGACCTAAATTAACTGGCAAAATAGTACATATAATTTCTCTAATAAGCAAGGTGACAATGTGTATAAAAGCATGTATTTAGATAATTATTTTTATAAAATAAATGCATGACCATTAATAACTAAGGAATTCTGAAAGTCAGAAATTGTCCCTAGTCATCTGCTTATTATTGCAATAACACAAAAAGGTTTTCTGTAAAAATAATAATTATGATGAAGTGAAGTAAGTTTATTTAAAATTCCCAAGGAACTGTTTAAAAATTTAAAGGTGTAAAAGGTACAAATTCCGTAGAGTCCAAAAATGTGCAATCATTTTCTCTGCAATGTAGTTTATAAAACAGAAATACTGAAAGTAACCTACCAGGGCTAAGCATACAACTCAATGGTGGTACACTAACTTAGCCTACATTAAAAAAGGGAGGGAAACAGGGAGAAGAATATCAGTAGGAGTGCAATCTAGCCAAAACAGCAGTAAGCTACAACACTGCACATTTACTCACACAGTACTAGAAACTAAGGAAAGGAGGCAGGGAGGGAGGCAGGGAGGGAGGGAAGGAGGGAGGGAGGAAGGGAGGCAGGGAGGGAGGGAGGGAGCCAGGGAGGGAGCCAGGGAGGGAAGCAGGAAGGAAAAGGACAGGAGAAGAAAAGTCCTCATTTCTTCCTGAAATTATTATACTTTAGCAAAATGCCTTACTAGATGGAGGACAGGGTTAAGACACACTGAGATATTCCACTGCCCCTCAACATTATTAAATACAGAAAACTGCATCTTCTACTATAGTTCTCCATAAATCCAAATTAACTACCTAGATTTCTAACTTTTCCTTAGTGTCAATGTTACTGTTCCCTAATTAACCACAGGTCTCTCTCTGTCAACCTTAACTTTTTTTTTATCCCTTTAAAAGCTCAGATACCAAGGCCTCCAGAGTCATCATTCTTTCAACTCATGAATCTATATCTATGGAAATAACCAATCAAAATTCATATTTCCTTTAAGAACATAAATATAGATGGTTTTCATTATTCACAGAACATGGCTATGTGATATAAAATTACAAAAAAAAAACCACAAAAATGCAAAAAGTGTGGTAAAACACAGGCTATGTGAAGGGCATCTGTTTACCATGATTAGAAGGCAAACTGAAACAAGGCAGCATGGCCTTGTCCTGCCTCCACTGACAGCATGCACATGGACTGACTCAAGCTGTTTACAGCTCTCTGTGCATGTGTGTGCTCACAAATAACTATGAAACTGCTATAATTATTAATTTAAGGTTACAAATAAATTTTGGTAAATAGACAATTTCACAAATAACAAGATCTGGGCTAGAGAGATGTTTCAGAGGTTAAGATCACTGACTATTCTCACAGAGGACCTGGGTTCAATGCCCAAAACCCACATGGTGGCTAACAATTGTCTATAACTACAGTTCCAGGGGATCCGACTCCCTTGTGTGAATTTCATGGGCACTGCACAACACTTACATGCATGCAGGTAATATACCCATACACATAAAAATAAAAATATAGAATAATTAAAAACAAAAAAAAAGGAAAACACACACACACACAAAAACCCAAAACGTGATGTGGTCTTCAACTTTATTAGTTTTCAAACATTGTCTCAGAGGCTCTTTGCTTTGTTAAAATCTTTTTTTTTTTTTTTTTTTTGTTCCTTTGAGATAGCATAGCATCTTTCTGTAGCCCCAGCTGCCTAAGTAGACCAGGCTGGCTTTGAATTCAGAGCGATCCATCTGCCTCTGCCTCCCAAATGCTGGGATTACAGGGGTGTGCCACTAAGTCTGGCCCTTGTTAAAAATCTTTTTTTTTTTTTTAAGATAACTCAGGTTTTATTTTACAGCAGCGACTGGTAGCTGAATCGAGAGCATGAGTTTTCATTTAAAGAACTTTGATTCTTACCTAATCTATTGCTGTTTAACTTATTAAAAATATTATAAAGGAAAATTAAATTTTACAATATTTCTAAATTATAATATATAATAAATCCAATAATGTTAATATGTTAAACATAAATTTTCTTTTTAATTATAACTTTTTAAAATTATAAAACAGCAAATTTTCTCTTTTAATATTTTTACTGAAGTTTTGTGCATTTCATACATCATTTCTCAGTCCAATTTAGAATCATTCCCCTTTCCATGCCCCCACCCCACCCAAGTTCATGCATTCCGCCATACATGTTTTGTATCTCTTCTTGAGTCTTTTTAAAGTTTTTCAAAGCAGAGGATTATTGTTTTGGGGAGAACTTTACTGTTTCAGTCAGTTTTTTGTCCCAGTTCTTTGGCTGTTGTTGTTCCCTCCAATTTGTACTGCTTCAACATATGCATATGTGTGTGTGTGTGTCTGAGACCTATACTAAAATGTTGTCCAAAAAATAAACTATGTTATTTCCAAATCATATTTCAGGATTCACATTTTTCCCCTTTAATTTTACATTACTCTAAAATATGCATACATATCCTCCACCCATATACCAAGATTACAAAGTCTGAAAATAAGTGGCAGGTTAATTCTAGAACCCGTTAAGGGATTCACACAGCTGCTGGCCATATTCCTCCGAGTTTAGTGTCAGCCCAGCATCGCAATTAAATTAGACCTTCCTTTAAAACTCCACGTGGATAAGTCGGTGGTCTCTCCTGGTCTCTCCACTGCAAGTTTACAACATTTGGAGATTCCACCAATATTTAGAGGTCACCCCAAGGGGGTAATCAGTAGAGACCCTCATTAGCAGTAAGTGAGTGACTAGGAGAAGCTCTATGGGAGAAGTTCCCCAGCTCCAGTCACTCTGAGTGCACACTCGTCCAGACAGGCCAATTTCTGGAATAGAGCTCGAAACTGGTCTTTAATGCTAACCCCCCATTCAGGGGGCTGAACGCAGCCTGAACCCTTTAGGGCGCTGAAAAAAGACATTTTTCTCAGCCTGGTTGGTTTTTTTGGTGAACTGGTGTGTTGGTGTGTGTGCCAGTGAGGATCAATCCCTACATGTATCTGGTGTCTGAGTCTGTATGGTCCATTTTTCTGTTTTGTTTATTCCTATCTTCTTCATTTTCTGGACTATACTTTTCCTTAAGGGCTCTTACTGCTGGAAATATGGGGCAAGAAGCATCCCTAACTACCATCACTCTGTTGGATCTAATATTCTTTCCTTTTCCAGAGTCTAAAACAAAAGTGAAAGTAAAGCCCAGTAGCCTCAGGACTTTACAGGATCTCCAATGGCAGTGGCCCCTTGGCTGGGCCTCTTGGTCCAACCTCCCCTTTGGCTCAGAGGTCCTCAGCTGCCACCAAACCTGATCCCCTGGGGTCCCACCCCACCAAAAGCCACATGAGCTTCTGTATCTCCTTCTGCAGGCTACAGAAGAAAGAGATCCACCTTTTTCCAGATTTAAAGGAGGTAACTATATCTTGTGTTTATGGTAACTGTTCTTCTGTGTGTCTAAGATTCATGTAGCCCTGCTTGTCACGTGTCTGTTTTTCTTGTATATTTGTAATTTAGTCACTGTAATTGTCTCATGTTGGTTCTGTCAAACAAAGCGGCCACTTCAAGTTTCTTTCCATCTTCTATCTGCACAGAATCATTCATTTTGTTTTGGCATGCCAGACTAAATGCACACGTGCAAACTTTAAATGTAAACATTAAAAAAGAAAATACATTCAGAGGCCTCAAATTTGGGTACCCAAGGTGTCTTTAAATTTATTATCTCTGAGTCCATCAAATGCTTCACAGCTTTTGGGTGGTAATTGTTCATATGAATCAGCAGGTGATTGGTTGTTTAAGGATCCTATTTTCTAGATGATTTTTGGTTTGTGTTTGCTTTCAAGATGTTTGTGTGAGGTAACTTGCTTGCTTTGAAGTGTTTTGCTCTGAATGTTCAGCCTGATTTGTGTTTCTCTGAGACCTCTGTGGGCCTGACAACATCCAACTGGATGTAGCCCTGATTTAACATGTTAACTTGCCTTCAAGCTGGGAATGAATTCTGGGACTGGTCTTTGTTCTATCTTTCCAGCTTTGTCCTAAGTCCTTTTCCTGCACCCCTACTCTGTTTGGTTGTAGGTTGGGCATTTTCTGCTAAACTTAAACTGCCTCTTGGGCAAGGTATGGTGGCCCGTGCCTTTAATCCCAGTACTTTAATCCCACCACACCTCCCAAACCTTGGGAGGCTGAGGCAGGCAGTTCTCTGACCCCAAGGTCAGCCCATCTGGTCTGCTTGTCAAGTTCCCAGCCAGCTACTACAAGGAGACCTGGTCTCAAAGGACCAGAAATAAACTGCTTTTTGCTAACTATTAGTAAAATTCACATCAGCAATTAAACACAGGAATCTTGTTCTGGCTTGGATGGAGGGAATTCCTAGGCTTCTGGGGTGCCCACGTGGAATCTTCCATTTCTCTGGCTTAGGACCCACTGAGGGTCTGGCACCTATTGCATGGCTTCTCCTGGGGTACATGATAGGGGCCCGATTTCCAGGATGGCCTGGGCCACTCTGGTCTCTTGCTTCCTAGGGGTGGGAAAGGGCAACCTGGGACAGCTTTTGGAGGCTCTGTTGTGTTTCTACAGGAATTTTTGAGTCTGTTTCCTCTGCTCCTTCCTCCTCATGGGAAGCAAAGGGACTTCCCTGGCCCTGGGCCCTCCCTGCTCATCTGGCAGTCAGTCCCTTCTGTGTGCTGTGTGCTTGTGTTTGGGGAAGAGTTGACTGAAGATGACTCATGGAAACTGTACTTCATGCTTTCAGTATTTTTAATCTTTAAATGGTCTTTAATAATGGATTAATCTCTATCACCTTATGAAAACTAAATACTTCTTGTCATTCTATTCTTTACTCTGTCTTTTTTCTCTCTCTCTATTCGAGACAGGGTCTCCCTGTAGCCCCAGGTGGCCTGGAACTCACTCTGTAGACCAGGCTGGACTTGAACTCACAGAGATCCACCTGCCTCTGCCTCCCGAGTGCTAAGATTAAAGGCGTGCGCCATCACGCCCAGATCTTTACTCTGTCTTTTAAAGGAACTGTCTGTAAATAAAACTTTCAATTATTAGTTTGTTTTGATCATGCGTGATCTTTGGTTATGGTTGGCTTTGAGTGTGAACGGGATGTATAATTCTATTCTCTGTAACTTTTTGAGTTTGAAACCCAGTTAGGGATATTTGCTATATTGAAAAGTAAATAACATCTCTGACGATGCTTTATTCAAGTGAAAGTCTTTATGTTTAGTAGCAATGTAAATGACTCTGTTCAGTACAAACACAAAGATAAAAATCTCATGAGAGAGAGAGAAGTACTCTTGGCTTTTGAAAATTCTGTAATGTAGTTATAATATATTAAGGATCTATCAGATCATTGATAGTATGACTTTAAAGTACCATCATTATAGGGGTTGTTTGGGCATTCTCCTTTGTAAAATGCTAGGTTTTTAGATGAAAGGAGGCAAAGAGGACACTAAGATTACTGGGGAATAACTTTATTAGAGAAGTTATTAATACCAAAGGCAGATAGACAACAGCATGGGTGGGGGGGTGAGATAAGCTCAAGCCCCTGCACCAGAGACAGACAACATGGCAGTCTCTGAATCCTCCACCCAGTTTGTCCCAACCCTGTGGCAGAGGAAGGAGCCTCTTATTCTTTTGAGAGTAGGGAAGGCTCTGGTTTCCAGGCAGGAGAAGGGGTGGGGAGCAGGATCTGGGTGGTAGTGCCTCTATGTCTGCTAGCTGGGGACTCACAGGTAACAACCCAGTAGGGTGTCAGCAGCTGTGAGAAGTGGGCTGCTTCATGAGCAGCAGCTGGATTAGAACATGGGCTTACCAAAATCTACCCAGCTGGGTTTTTTTGGGGGTCTTTTAGAGGCAGGGTCTCCATGTAGCCCCCCAGCTAGCCTTGCTGGAACTTGCTCTGTAGACCAGGCTGAACTAACAAAGATCCACCTACCTCAGCCTCCCAAGTGCTAGGATTAAAGGCATATACTACCATGCCCGGCCCCAGATGGTTTTAAAACATAAAGATCATTACTATAGAATTTCTGAATCAGAAACAAATAACTGACCCAAGAATCCAATTAATCTTAAATTAAAAATAGGAAATTTATCCCACAGCTACACGACCTCAGTACTATATATACTATGAAATATAAATGTTATTATTTTGACTGTTTAAGTCATACTTTACTCTGTTTTCATCAAGGTGTTAAAGTTTTGGGTTTGAAACTAGTTTGTTATGACATTGTGTCTAACCACAGTATTTTATGGGACTGTTTAAATGTATAGGCTCATGTCTAATGCTAATGATTTACTTGATATCAGTTGACTTATAAGTAAGTTGTCATGTAAGCTAAAACTGTTAAATTACACTATGGTCCTTGGTCCTTAAGAATATTAGTTCATTTTAAGGAATGATTACTTCTGTTCTAGGTGCAATTTATTTCTATGTTTGAATGTGTTAGACATCTGGGGACATTTGCCAAGCCTACATAAAAACACTTCTAAGCATTCAAAGAGAAGTGATCATTCAAAACCTGCTCCCAGGCTTGCAAGGACATCTCACAACTTATACTAGTGCATTTGAGATAACTGTCCCATCTCATTACACGGGAAATAAATATTAATCACTTACTAAATCTGCACAACTAAGGGTCAATCTGTTTATGAATGTTGTTATGTCTCATAGTATTAAGAAAGGAAATGATGGGGCTGGAGAAATGGCCTAGCGGTTAAGAGCACAGACCGCTCTTACAGAGGACCCGGGTTCGATCCCCAGCACCCACATGGCGGCCGAGAACCGTCCGAAACTCCAATTCCAGGAGAACTCCAGTTCCAGGGGAATCTGACGCCCTCTTGTGACCTCCGTGGCTTTGCATGACACGGATGCACAGACCTGCATGCCGACAGTACATTCATACACATACAGAAATAAATAAAAAAATTTTTTTCTAATTTAAAAAAGAAAGGAAATGAGGTGAAAAAATGTTAGAGAGATATTTTTAGTAAGGATTATAAAGAGATGGAGATATTTTTAGTAAGGATATATGTGAAGATGATGAGAAAGTCTATGCAAATGATAAAAGTCTGAGGGGAATTGTTATGGAAGGAAAAAGGTGAGACTACATAAATAAGCTTAATTTTCTAAGGTTCAGTCACTATGGAAAGCAGTGTGGAGAACCCTTGGAAGACTCAAAATGAGCTTGCCATTTTACCCACTCATACCACTTCTGGGTATATACCCACAAGACTCATCCTACCATAGCGATACATGCACAGCTATATTTATTGCAGCTCTGTTAACAATAGCAAAAGGCTGGAACCAACCCAAATGCCCCTCAACTGACGAGTGGATAGAGAAAATGTGGTACATCTACATGATGGAGTTCTATGCACCAGTAAAAAAAGACATCATGAACTTTGCAGATAAACGGATGGAACTAGAAGATATTATGTTAAGTGAAGTAACACAGTCCCAGAAAAACAAATGATGAATGGTATCCCTCATCTGTCGATGCTAGTGCCAACAACTCAGTTGTAAATATTTCTTGTAGGGAGTGATGCATATTGGAAAGAACAACAACAACAACACCGACAGAAAAGACTGCATCAAAGAACTGACTAAAATGGTGAATCTGGTGGGGTGGGAGGGTTTTGAGGGGGACATGGGTCTATATTTGATTAATGTGAGTTTAACAGGTATCTAAATGTGCCCAAACTTTGTCTACATATTATATAATATTTTAGGACTTAGTAAAAGTAAAAAATGTCCATATTAAACAACATTGGTTAAAAGGTTTTAATTAAAATGGTAATACATTTAAACTAATTGGAAATACAAATTATTGTCCACATTTGTTTTACTTAAAATCTGTATAACAACAACTTTGGGATTAATGTATACAAATGTCCTCTATAATTCTTGTGTTGCACAGTATCATCTTAAGGAATTAAGTTTGCTTCCCAAATTAACGACATACAGTCAATGATAAACAGCTTGGGTAAATTTAATGAAAATTTCCACCTTGATTCCTGCCTATAGGTATGTGTACTAAAACTGCCTTTTTGAGATTCATGGGTCAAAAAATAAAAACCTAAAATAAAAAAGGGGGAATACAGTTATATATTAAAAACTTCTGTCAAATTTTTCAAGTTAAATCTTAAAACTAGCTATGGGAAAAGATTATGTTCCCACAGGTCAAAATGTCACCAACTTAATGGCTGAGAAAGAAAAGATACAGCTTTGCATTGTGCAGGATGTACCAAGAAATACCAGCAGAGAAGTTGGCCCATCTAAACATTAAAAGGAAGAAAAGCCTCAGACTGCTACAGGAATCAAACATCTCTGTGGATCCTATTTGTAACAACTGTTTATAGTGAGTCCTATGAACTTTACCTTCCAGGTGCTGCAAAGTTTTAATATAAGAGACTTTCTTACGTCCTTTTCATAGAACAAAGAAAAACATGATGGTAATGAAGTCATTCCCTAACTGTAAATTAGAGCTGACTGTTATACAGGTAATCTGCTTGCTTGCTTGCTTTTTTTTGTGTTTTTTTATATAAACGGTTTTATTTATTTTTAAAATTTAATTGACTAATAGACAATTAGGAACTTGAAAGGATTTTTTTTTTTCTATTACAGTGTTTCAATATTACTCCCTAAAGTCTTTACAAAGCTGTGGCAATTAAGCAAAGATATTAATTGCAGGAGAGCTGCTATAATCAGCAATGGATTACTTCTGCCAAGGAGATGTTGGCCAGGGATTCCAAGCCCCAAAAAGAAGCTAAAGGTTCCTTGCTGTAAACTGGGATACTCTGCAAAGAAGAGAGGCAGTAAGGCTCTGGTTGGGTCAAAGACCTGGTGAAAGCATGGGAAAGATGTATTAAGAACCACACATGCAAGTGTATAGTTGGTCTCTGGAATATGCCAAAGAGAGTGTTACCAAGGCCATAAAATAACAATAAAGCAAATATTGGTCTCCTTGAGTCAAGCAAGACTCCTCCATCAGCATCGGCTAAACCCCTCACCTGCCTGGAAATACTGTGCAGCAGTGGCAACCATAATGTCTGTATATCCCAATTCTAATTGGCTATTAGCTCTTCTCCTTGGAGGAATAACCCATGGCTGAATGCCAAAGCTTACATCCTCTAGTGGTTAGGAGAGTTATAAGCCACAGTTAAGACCTTTTCATCTTTTACAAAAAAACTATAATTCATAGATTAGCATACTATACCCTACCATAATAATTAGTACCTGGTAGACAGGGCAGGTACGCTGGTAGGGTGGACTGGCACAGGGGCAGCCTTGGGAGAAGGGTCCTCACTCGTAGAACCCTCTTTCGGGGTCCCCGTCTCAAGAGGGACCACGCTCCTTCCCTCGGCAGAGTGAACAGAGGGTCGTGTTTACTTCTGCTTCTGGTCCCGCTAGCGGACCTTGTGGGCGGGCCCCCTGAGTCCGCAGGCAAGATGCCATTACTTACTTTACATGCGCGCCAAGGTACACAGCTACGGGTTGGGGTGGTCCTGGCACGGGGGCAAGCTGGAGAGGGTCTCAGCTCTGAACAAACCTCTTTCCCGGGGGGTCCCCGTCCCAAGAGTACCGGGGCACAGGCTAGGTCAGGCGCGACAAAACCCCCCCCACGCCACAAGGGAAAAATTGCGTGAGATACCCGTGTCTTTTCCTTTTCGAGGAAACGAACAGAACAGAAAGAGAGACCTAGACTTAAGGCTTCCAACATCCAAATATATATACATAAAATTAAAAAAAAAAACCAAAGGCAAGTAAACACAAAAAAAAAAAAATTTTTAAAAAAGGGAGGAGGAAAGATGGGAAAAAAGCATCGAAGGAAGGAGGAAGCAAAAACCACCGCTAATATAGTGGAAAATGTCATTTGTGATTTGAACCACAAAGGGAAACCACAGTGCCAGGGACACGACGAAGGGACAAAATGGGAAAGGCACAGGATATTCCCAACAACCAGGCCTAACCAAAAACCTGTGAGGAGATGCTACAATGGAACCCCATTGGAGGAGACCCAAGGAAACGAGCTTAGAGGAATAATTGCACGACAATAACCAGAGAAATAAAGAAAAAAGAAGAAGTCAGAAATCAAAGAGGAGAAATGAAAAAATTAAAAAGGATCTAGAGAGTATACAATGACAAATTTCGGAAAGAACTAAAAGAACAGAATGACAAAACTTTCCCAGAAGCACTAGAGGGAAGAAAAAAACAAAAAACATCCCAATGGAAAGTAGAAACACTGAAAAAGGAAGCCAACCAAAGGAGAAAGAAGCACACAAAAACGAGATTGAGAAAGGAGCACAAAAGAATAGATTGAGAAGCTTCAGAAAAGGAAATGGAAGTACTAAAAAAACACAGGAGGAAACAAAAGAAGGAATTAGAACACTCATCCAATCAAGAAAGAAAGAAAAGGAAAAAGCCCATCCAAAGAAGTAGATGGAGGAAGCAGGAACAAAAGAATATCAATCTTGATGATAACACAGAGCAATTAAAAGCTCAAATAAGATTATGAAAAATTAAAAAATACACAAAAGTGGAAAAACCAGGAAAATGTGGGACACTAAGAAAAGACCAAACCACTCCGCATATGAATAAGGAAAGAGAGGGAAGAATTCAAGAGGAATAGTAGTTGATCAGATCTTCAACAAGAAAATAGATGAAAATTTCCCCCCACTAAAAACAGACAAGCCCATACAAATACAAGAAGCACATAGGACCCAAATAGACAAGAGTCAGAAAAGAACACCACACACGGCCATATATCATAGTAAAAAATGCTAGATGCCCCAAAACCAAAAGACAAAAAATTCTGAGGGCTTCAAGAAAAACAACAGTCACATCAAGGGAAACCCATAGAATTACAACTGGACTTCTCGCCTCAACCATGAAAGCAAGAAGAACATGGAGCAAAAGATTCCCAGTGTTAATGGGAACTATGGATCCAACCCAAGAGATACTTTTAGTCCCGCAAAAATAGTCGACTATACTTGAAGGAGGAAGAAAAATCTTCATGACAAAAACAAGAGACTGGAAATACATGTCTGGAAAAACCAACTCTTCAAAAATACTTTGAAGCAATTCAAAGGGCAGAAAGAGAGGAGCAACCAATCCCTCAAACACCTAGGAAAAAAACCTAAATAAAAGAAACATAACCATAGGAGCAAATCAGAGGCTAGAAATCCAAATGGATAATAAAGTGAAAGAAGCAACAATCCATCTTTCAATTATAACCTAAATATTAATGGCTAAACCCCCAATCAAAAAGCTGAAACTGAGAGAATGGATTAGGAAACAAAACCCATCTAATAAATGTTTTGTCTACCAAGAAACCCAATCGTCAATTTTCCAAAAGGATAGGCACCACTTAAGGTGAAGGGATGGAAGTATTCCAAAAGCAAATGGTAACCAAAAAGAAAGCGGTGTGCTATTCTAATATCAGAACAAAATAGAACCTTCAAAGCAAAAAGAAATCAAAAGAGACAAAGGAGGGCAATTCAATTCTTTCATTAAAGGAAACAATTTAATCGATGAATATTTCACAAACATGAATAATATATGCACCAAACACTGTGCACCAAACTTTTACAAAAGAAAACCTCACTTCAGGATCCTCCAAGGACACAGATTAACCCCACCAGCATACTAATACTAGAGGGACTTTAACAACTACCCCATTTAAGTCCCCAAGACAGATCACCAGGAGGACAAAGGATAAACAGAAGAGACTCTGAAATAATGACACAGACACCAAAAATGGACCTCACAGACATCTCGAATATTCACTTTCAACCGCAAAACACCAGAGAATACACCTTATTTCTAATCAAGCAGCCCATGGAACATTCCCAAAATAGACCATATACTGGGAACAAAGGAAAAAAACTCAACCAAAAAAAAGATGAAAATAAATCCTCAATGCATTCTAAAGTCAGACCCCACAGTGCATAAAAAACTCGATATCAACACCAGAAGATAAGCCTACACTGCAGGAACAATGAGGACATAAAACAACACTCTCCTGAAAAATGAGTGGGTCAAGAAAGAAATAAAGGAAAGAAAATAAAAACATTCCGGAACTGAATGACAATGCTAAAACAACACAGCAAAATCTATGGGACAGCTTTAAAAAACCATCCTAAAGAGGGAGTTTTATTAGGGCTCTAAGTGGCCCACAATTAAAAAAACAGAAAGAAGGGCTGAGAGATGGCCCGAGCCCCGGTTAAGAGCCGCCGAACCGACTCCTTTTGCAGAAGCCCGGGTTTCGAATCCCCGCACCCACAGGGCGGGGGCGGAAGAACCGTCTGAAAAACTCCAATTCCAGGAGAACTAACTCCAGCCTCCAGGGGAATCCGAAACGCCCCACTTCCGGAACCGCCGCCCGTGCCATTGTTTGGCACGACACGGGTGCACAGACCTTTATGCAGACAATAGCATTCGTAACACATACAAAATAAAATAAAAATTAATAAAAAAATAATAAATAAAAAACAAGAAAAAGAAGCACAAGTGAATGATCTAACACTGCAAGCCAAAAATATTTGAGACACAACAACAAATGAAACCCTATAAACGGTACAAAACAAAGAAGAAATAACCAAAAAATCAGAACAGAGATCAAATGAATAAAACAAAAGAAAACCAATACAAAAAAGAAAAAATCATGAATCCAAAAGTTTTTTTGGTTTTCTTTGGGATAATAACCAAGATAGACAGAAGGCCTCTAGCCCCATTTAATTTTTAACCAAAAAAAAGAGGGAAAAAAAAAAAAAATGATACTAAGTGCTGGTGAGGTTGTGGGAAAGGGGAAATCTCATCAACAAGACCAATGAAAAGATCCCAGACATCATACAGGACTACTTTTTTCGAAAAACTGTATATTCTACTGTTTTTGAAAACCTAGAAAAAAATGGGTGAATATCTGAAAATCCTGGGAATCACCCAAACTCAACCAAGAAGAGAACAACAACCTAAATAGACCAATAGTTAACAGAAGAAATCGAAGATGTAGTAAGTAGGCTCCCAACCAAAAAAATGCCCAGGACCAGAACATTTCGTGGCAGAATTCTATAAAAAAAAAATTCTATAAAATATTTTCGAAAAGACATACAACCATTACCACTTAAATTGGTTTTTTAGAAGGATACAAACAGAGGGACTTCCCCCAAATTCCTTCTATAATGAACAGCATACGCTACTTACCGGAAAACCATACCAGTGCCAGAGATGCCAAAAACCAAAAAGGAGAACTATAGACCCATCCTTCCTAAATGAACATAGATGCCAAAAGTCTAAACAGGATTCTGGCAAAACACATACAGATCCACATAAAAAAAAAATCACAAACACCATGAAACAAGTTGGATTCCACCAGAGATTGCAAGGGATGGTTCATACACATAAAAAAAATCATAAATATCATGAAATATATGAATGGACTGAAGGACAAAAACTACAAACCCAATCAATCTCAATTGATGGCGGAGAAAGCCTTGACCAAAACTGTCAGCCATCCTTTTTCCATGTTTTTAAGCCCTGGAGGGAATTGGTCTGGAGGGAACATCCCTCAAAGTAATCAAAGCCATATACAGAAACCCACAACCAATCAATTTCATCCTAAAAAAATGGGGGAAATGAAAACAGAAGCCATTCTCTTAAAAAAGGTAGAAAACTGGCAAGGCTGCCCCCTGTCAACCACCACAATTTTTCAAGATAGTGGCTGGAAAAACCCTTGCTAAGGAGGGCCAATAAGGCAAGAAAGCAAATTTAAAGAGTACTAATTGGGAAAAAAAGGAGTGAAGCCTTATCCCTTTTTTTTTTTTTGCTATGATATGATTGTCTACTTAAAAGATGCTAAAAACTCCACCATAAAACTCCTAGAAACGAATAAGAGCTTTGGTAAAGTGGGCAAGATAACAAAATAAATCTAGAAAATACAGTCAAGCCTTTTTCTTTACCCAAGAACAAGCAACTGAAGAAAGGACTACAAGGAGACCGTCCCACCTTTCCACAATAGCCCTCAAAAATAATAAAATACTAGGAAGACAAAAACACGACAAAAAGAACAACCAAGGATCTCCTACAAACAAAAATTTTTTAAACCCCTTAAAAAGGAAATTGAGGAAGACAATCAGAAGAATGTGGACAAAACCTTTTCCCATTGCTCATGGATTGGAAAATAAAATATATGTAAAAATAAATCCATCCTAACCCAAACTATAGTGGTACGAGATTTAAATAATATGCAATCCCTATTAATATCCCCAAGAGTTTTTTCACCAGCTTGGAAAAAAAAATCCTCAATTTCCACCCATTTGGAAAAAAAAATAGACCCCCCGAAATAGCCAAGAAACCCTGAGGAAAAGAGCAATACCGGGGGAATCCCTATACCAGACATCAAGACTATACTACCAGCCTATAGTCATAAAAACAGCCCTGGTACTGGCCACAAAAAAACAGACCAGTTGACCAATGAAATAAAACCAAAGACCCAACCCTGAGCTCATACAATTTCCAGCCACCTCCATATTTGACCAAGGGGGCCAAGAAGACACAATGGGAGGAAAGAGACAAAGCCTCTTCATCAAGTGGTGTTGGCAAAAACTACTAGAATCACCCACTTGTAGAAGAATGAAATTAAACCCCTAGCCCTCACCACCTTTTGTCAAAAGTCAAACCATTCCAGATGGACCAAAAGACCTCAACGTGAAACCCCAACTCTGGAGGTGAAGAAGAAAAACTTGGCACAACCTACAAGATTAAGTAGTGTAGTAAAAGAACCGTCCTAAATCAGACAGTAGCTGCACAAGAAAATAAAGATCGACAAGTGACAAATGGGGACCACTCAATTAAAAATTTAAACTCAAAAAGCTTCTGTACAACAATCCAAAAGAAACAATAAAGGAGTGAAGAGAAACCCAACAGAGTGGGAGGAAACCTTCACAGAGAAAATCTAAAAGCAATTAAATCTCCAGAGTATAAAGATACAGCTTACTAAGCCCTACTCAAAAAACAAGAAAGAAACAAATGAAAAATTTCACTCCAAAGAGGGAAGCAAAGAGTTGAATAGAGCCTTCACAGAGGAGGAGTTAGAAATGGCCGAGAACATCTTAAGAAGTTGTTCAACATCTCCTTGAATAATTAAGTAAATGCAATTTAAAACCACTTTGAGATATCAACCTTTACTCCAATAAACTGGCTAGGATCAGGAACAAGAATGAATAACCGCAAGCCTGGAGAGGTTGGCAGTGAAGGGGAATCTCATCCATCTGAAAGTAATACTTGTACAAGCACTAATGGAGACAGGTGTGAAGGAAACCCTTAGAAAGACTCAAGTGGAGCCTTCCCATTTGACCCCAGTCATACCACTCCTGGTTATATACCACAAGAACAAACATCTTAACTGCAAAGATTACATGGCACAGCTATATTTTTTATTGCAGCTCTGTTCACATAAGCAAAAACTGGAACCAGCCCAGGTGCCCCTCAAACTGACGAGTGGATGAGAAAATGTGTACATGTATACATATGGAGTTTCTATGCCAGCGGGTAAAGGATGGGCAAACAATCAAATGAACTTTGCAGGTAAATGGATGGAGCTGGAAATTACGGTGTTTTCCATATGTGAAGATTAACAAACAGAAAAAAAAAACAAATGGTAGTCCCATCATCTGTGGATGCTAGTACCAACAACCCAGATAATAAATATTTTCCTCCATGGAGTAGGGATGCAATAGTAAAAGAAACAGAAGAGACTGCATCAGAAAACGGACTGAAATGGTTAATTGGGAAAGGGGGGTGGTGGGGAGAGGGACCACGGCGGGTGTATATTCCCGATTAAGGCAATTTAATTGACGTGAGTCTCAACAGTACCCAATTTTTGCCCTAGACTCTGTACTACAGGGTACTATGGTGTTGTTGGGACTAGTAAAAGTAAATATGTGTTTTATTAAACAACATTGGTTTACAGACTCTGATAAAAAATGGGTAAATGCATCTGGAGTTAAATGGAGATATAATTCCGCTGATTGTCCACATTTGTTGTTAACATAAAATCTGTAGAGCATAAACTAAAAAAAGTTGGTAATGCATTACTTAAAATTTTCTCATATAATTTCTCTGTTGTACAGTATGCAACATTGTTAAGCCAAGTTCCTCTTTTATAGAATGATTTAACATAACATAAAAATTAAGTTTGCTTCCCAGTTTCAGTATTAGTCACCCAAAACAAATGGGAGGAAATTTGATGAAATCTGGCCTGAGTTCTAAAAAAAAAAAACCCCCTAATAGTTATGTATAATTATAACTGTCCATCTTGGAGACTCATTTGGTTAAAAAAAAAAAGGGGGGGGATCAGAACGACAAAATGAAAACCTTTTTCCCCGTCAAAACCTTCATCAATCTTAAAACTAACTAGGGAAAATTTGTTTGTTCCAACAGGAATACAAAATGTCACCACTTAACGGCTGAGAAGAAAAGATACAGCTTTGCATTGAGTAGGATGACCAAAAAGTGGCCAACTGAAAAGGTTGACCCGTCTGAACATTGAAAGGAAGAAAAGCCTCAAAATATTGCCATAAACATTGAACCCCTCTGTGGATCCTAACATGTAACAACTATTTATAATGATCCTAATGAAAATTCCTTCAGGTAGCCCACAAAAGGTTTTGCTATGAGAGACTTTCTTTCTTGCCTCCCCCCATAGACAAGGAGAAATAATGAACGATGATGAGGTCATTCTCCAACCGTAAACTGGAGACAACTATTAATAGAGGTAATCTCTTATAAAACCGGTAAAAATGCTTCTTTAATTGACTAATAGACAAAGAACTATGAAAATGATTATTCTCTGTTCAGAACCAAAATATAATACTAAAGTCATGGGCTATGCACTTAGGCAAAGTATATTAATGCAGGAGCTCTGACATCAGCAATGGATTTTCTCTAACCAGGGGATGTTGGCCAGGGGAATCCAAGGCCCCACAAAAGGTTAAGGGCTCCTTGCCTCTAAGTTGGGATACCTGCAGGAGGAGAGGCGATAAGACCCCTGCTGCCGAAGACCTGACGTTAACCAGGGAGGGATGTATTGAGATCCACACATGCAAGTGTACAGATGGCCTCTGAAATACAGAGAGTGTTACCAAAAAGGCCACCAAAAACCAGATAAAGCAAATATACGGGTCTCCTTGAGTCAAGCCAAGACTCCCCGCAGCACCAGCTACACCTCACTCTCACCTGCCTGGAAATACTGTGGCAGCAGAGGCAAGCCATATGCCTGTATATCCCAAATCTAATTGGCTATTTGCTCTCTCCTCCTTGGAGGAATAACCCAATGACTGATGACCACAAGCTTACACCTTCTACAGGTTAGGAGATGTTATAAAGCCACAGTAAGACCCTGTCCATATTTGTTAACAGGGAAAAAATTGTAATTCATGGGATTAACATATCATCCAAACATATGTGTCTATGCCAAAAGTAACCTACCATAACTATTAGTGCTGTTTAAATAACCTATATATCTAATTGCCTTGTGCTTCATTAGTAGGATCAAAAGGTTATTTCCTGGACAAACTGTCAGCCCATGAAAGAAACACCAGAATTGACCAGAGTCCAAGACAACAGCTCCAGAGAGAGTGGATTGTTTTGCTTCTCATCCACATGTGCCCACCTTTCTCTAAGCCTAGGGAAACAATCTGCTGAAAGAGGTTCCGTGGGTAGAAATGTAAGGGCTGCGATTGGGGGTGGAATGGTGAAACTAGAGCAATGTAGTCTGACACTCATTTCATCCTATCACTTGATTGAACAAACAACCCGTCACCCCCCCACCCACTGGATTGGTGGGGCTGTGGGGGTTTTGGGCACAACAGCCTGAGATTGGTTTTGCACAAAGGATACTTGTACTCTGTGATTATCACTTATAGCTTAAAATGAAAAAAAACTGAGAGAAAGATGCAGGACATTTATGGCAGAATGCATGATCTGGGATGGGGTGGGGGGGGGGGGGGAGGGAAAGGGAAATGTGCCTGAAATGAATTGGAAAATAATGTATGAATTGCACAAAGCATCAATAAAAATAAAAAATAATAATAATAATTAGTTACTGTTTTAGTATACCTGTATATTTAATTATTGCTTGTGCTTCATTAGTAGATTTGAAAGTTTATTCTGGATAAACTGCCAACCCATAAAGGAAACAGCTGAACTGACCAAGTCCAAAAACAACAAAATCTCCAGAGAAAGTAGATGTTCTGCTTTCTCTCTTCACCCCACTTTGCCCTTTTCTAACACCTAGGGAACAATCTGCAGAAGAGGGGTGTGATAAAATGTAAGGGCTGCGATTGGGGTTGTGAAACTACAGCAATATAGACTGGACACTTATTTGATCAACATGGAAGGAAAGGAAGGAAGGAAGGAAGGAAGGAAGGAAGGAAGGAAGGAAGGAAGGAAGGAAGGAAGGAAGGAAGGAAGGAAGGAAGGTAATATAACATATATCATATCATACAGTTCAGATAATTGCTTTGGACAATGTAGCCTAAATATATAAGCAGCCTGGCTTTATCATTTGCAGAGCAGGTAGAAAATTTCTGAACCCAACTCCTGGACTTCCAAGTTACAGAAACCAACAATTTTTTTTCCTTAAGCTCTCTTAATTAAATTGGGTTTGTTCTTTTTGTTTGATGTGTGTGCACACATGCACATATGTACAGTTTTGTTGCTTTTTGTTTTGTTTTTGGTGGGAATGACTTTTTTCTGGATTTCCCTGCCCCCCAAAAATACAAAAGGAGTGCTTCTATTTTTTTTTTTTTTTTTTTTTTTGTTTTTTTTTTTTTGTTTTTTTTTTTGGTCCCTTTTTGAGACAGGGTCTCCCTGTAGCCCCAGCTGTCCTGGAACTCACTCTGTAGACCAGGCTGGCCTTGAACTCACAAAGATCCGCCTGCCTCTGCCTCCCAAGTGCTAGGATTAAAGACGTGCACCACCATGCCCGGCCTTGACATGCTTCTTTTATAAAACAAACAAGAAGCCTGGCATGGTGGCACATGTTTTTAATCATAGGACTCTGGAGGCAGAGGCAGGTGGGATTCTGTGAGATTGAGGTCTGGTCTATGTAGCAAGTTCCAGGCCAGCTGGAGCTACAGAAAGACAGGGGAGGGAGGAAGGCAGGCAGGCAGGGAGGGAAGGAGGGAGGGAAAGAGGGAGGGAGGGAGGGAGGCTGTGAGAATGACTTCTGGGAAATTACTAGGCTCCCTTGTAACTTAAACATAGAACTTTAATCCCTAATGACAGATCTTTGCTCTTAACACAGAATAGTGTGTGTATGTGTGTGTATGTGTGTGTGTGTGTGTCTGTCTGTCTCTGTCTCTGTGTGTTGTGAAAATAATCAAGCCCTGCAAGCATCTAATATTCCTTGGAAGTAAAGAATTATTCCCATTTATGTTGTAAACAACAGGTGGTATTAAACTGATAACATCTGTTTGTGGCTTTATAAGCTTTTCTAGGTCAGTAGGCATCAGAAAGTACATAATCCTCTGATAGGACACCTTCTCTTTTCTCTCCCCGTTTCATACTCAACATACAGTTTCAGTAAAGAGGGACCAAGGCCTTTGAAAGCACAGTTCTGAGAGAACTCTGAAGGAACAGTTTCTCAAAACTGTTCAGGTCCTACTCTTGGTTGAAATGGATGCAAAAACTCAGGTTGTCCTTATTCAAGCATCATCATGACGTGGCATCTCAACACTGCAGCTTTTTAACTGAAAAAAGGGAACTGAACAAAGTGGGAGGGTGTGGCTCAATGATAGAGTGCTCATCTAGCATGTTCAAGCCCCTGGGTTTGATTCCCAGCACTAAAAGGAAGCAGGGAGAGAAGGAAGAAAGAGGAAGAGAGGGAAGGAGGGAAGGAGGGAGGGAGGGAGGCAGGCAGGGAGGGAGGGAGGGAGGGAGGGCCCTTCACAAAAACAAATGGAAGTGAATACAAACACAAATGTACATACATATAACACATATGTAACATATAAGGCATGTGTGTCAAATGAAGTTTTCACTATTGTCACAGTGCATACACTCAAAGGAAAACAACTTTATTCCATACTCCCAGATGAAAATTCAATATTTTATTTCTGTCATGTCCTATTATAAAATTTTCAACAAACCTCCAGTAGGCTGATGTGGATTATGCTAGGAGAAGGCATAAAATCCAGATAAGACTGGAAAAGGAACTTGATCACATTATCATGAACTTTGTATGTCATATTAAGGGATTTAAATTTGTATTATTGAAAATAGAAACTCTTTTTCTGGGGGGGATCTTTTTGAGACAGGGTCTCCCTGTAGTCCCAGCTGTCCTGGAACTCACTCTGTAGACCAGGCTGGCCTTGAACTCACAAAGATCCCCCTGCCTCTGCCTCCCAAGTGCTAGGATTAAAGGCATGTGCCACCACACCAGGTGGATTTCATTTTGATCTTTTTGAGACAGGGTCTCCCTGTAGTCCCAGCTGTCCTGGAACTCACTCTGTAGACCAGGCTGGCCTTGAACTCACAAAGATCCCCCTGCCTCTGCCTCCCAAGTGCTAGGATTAAAGGCATGTGCCACCACACCAGGTGGAATTCATTTTTATGAAGTGTCATTAGTTAATTTATTCAGTAGACATAAGTACCTGCCATTGGCAAGAACAATACAACATATGAGCATATCAGCCGCTTTGAGAATTTACTTGCTAATGACCATTGAACAGAAAGGTCTAGAAATAAACCTTCATATCAATGGTGAACTAATTTTTGGCAAGGGTATCAACAAAAGTCAGTAAGGAAACAAAAATCTTTTAAGTAAATGGTGCTGGTAAAACTGTATCATAAGCAAGAGAGTAAAGTTGGAGACCTATTTCATATAACATAAAATTGACTCAAAGACATCAAAAATAAAGCCAAAACTACAAAAACTGTTGGACAAAACACAGAAGTAATTTTCATGATCTTTGTTTAGGAAATCATTAGATGTAACAACCAGCAAAAGACAAAAATACATTAAACTTCATTAAAAGTAAAAACTCTTGTGGTGTGTCGATTTGATAGGGTGTTATGCAGGCTGGGGGCAGAAAAGTCATCAAAGGTCTTACCCATTTGTGAACCCCAAAAGCTACTACAAAACCTGCCAGGCAAGAGATTCTCACTGGCACAATAGTGGAATGACTAGTTTGGGGTAATTTCTTTCTGACTGAATCTGAAGCCCACTCCCCTAGAAGATATTCATGCCTAGTACTGTAAACCTAGTCAAAAATCCATGGTTGAGAAGGTCACAGGCCCTAGGGAGGAACCTAATAGCGCTTTGCTAAAGGGACCTGGTACCAAACTACCTTCCAAGTATTTATGCTTATAACCATAAATCAGTGCTGCATTTAGCCTTGCTCAGAAAAGCTTGTGTTTGTAGTGAGCAATGATTAGGGCACACAAGTGGTCCAAGTGCTCAGAAGTGATTGTTGAGTGCTCACCCCAAGCAGAACATCTACATCATCAGCTCTAAGAGAACATCAAAGAAAGGGAAGAAAATGTAAGAGCCAGAAATTGGGAAGGAGTGCAGTGAAACTGTCTTCTAGACATGACATGACTGATGCACCCATAAAGTCACAGTAGCAGTAGTTACCTGCACAGTGCTGGATCCATCAATATTCTTTCATGAAGGGCAGAAGGGTTCCTAAGGATCTACATCTTCCAGAGGAGCTATAAGGACTTATCAGTTGCTATGCAAGGGGAATCATATCCCTCAGTGTTGTAGCCACTGGTAAGTAAATATACCCATTCATGCTCGTGCAGGCAACCACAATTAAATGGAGTGGAGCACAAAAAGAAACATAAAAATAGAAGATACTTTCTGGAAAGGAGAAGGTATTCATTCAGCTGGAGAACTAGATAAGGGAGAATGACTGGGGGTGGGGAATATGATCAAAGTACATTTATATGTATAAAAATGTAAAAGAATTAATAAATTTAAAAAGGGAAAACCAAACTAAATAAGTTATAGGTGGATTAAAAGTTTAAAAAAAAAACTTTTGTGTGTCAAAGGCCATCATCAAAAAAGTGAAGAGTCAGTCATGGTAGTTTATACCTTTAATCCCAGCACTTGGGAGGCTGGGGCAAGCTGATCTCTGTGAGATGAAGGCCAGCCTGATCTACATAGTAAGTTCCAGGCTCTGCTACTATAGGAGAACCTGTCTCAAGGGGGGTGAGGGGGACATGAATATGAATCTACAGCTAGAAAAGGCACCTTCAGCCAAGCCCGACAACATGAATCTGATCCCCAGACCCATGTAAGTTGTCCTCTGACCACCACATACACATGCCATGATACATGCAAACACAAACGAATAAATGTAATTTTTAAAAATGTACAGACAATTCATTATGGGAGAAAATATAACTAATAATCTTATAAAGGACTTCAATACAAATTCTGTAACTTACAACTCAATAGACGCTAGGTCACTCCTCTCACAGCACCTTCATCTTCCCATGGAAGCCCAGGCCGTCATGTGCATCCTTATCAGTAGCCTTTTAGACTTGAGGCCCTCTGCAATCCACAGTTGAGTAAGGTCTCAGGGGTGAAAACATTCTGGGGACTTCACCAGGCAGACCCTGACTGGCTCAGAGCCAAAAAGGGCATCTTTTTATTTTTTATGTCCACTGGGGAAAGCTGTGGGCATGGAGTGTAGAGGGACAGGCTATGTATGCTACAAGCAGCAGATCTGGAGGACTAAAGCTACCTAGGCCCTGTGCGGCCTGGGTGATTCCACCAAGAACTCCAGATGCCAGCTGAACATGGAGCTGTAAGATTGGCTGCTCACTCGGCTGAGCTTTGCTCTTGATTTCATTTGATCATTCCTTGCTATGTCTCCATTATTTCCTTTTTGGAATGGGCCGTAGTCTCATGGAACTATGTAATTTCTTTTTTATTGCACAAGGATTCACAGTTAAGAGATCAATGGGGCCTAAGAAGAGACTCTAATCTTGCACTCTTTTTAACATATTTTTACTGTTATCAAACTTTTTCATACATGATTTCTCAAACCAATTTAGAGTCCCTTCCCTCTCCCTGCCCCCCACCCCACCTGGTTTCATGCACTCTGCCATACATGTCTTCCATCTTTTTCTGAGTCTTTCTTGCACTTTTTTTTTCCTTTTTTTTTTTTTTTTTTTTTTTTTTTTTTTTTTTTTTTTTTGGTATTTTGAGGGTCAGGGTCTCCCTTTAGTACCAGCTGTCCTGGAGCTGCTCTATAGACCAGGCTGGCCTTGAACTCACAGAGATCCGCCTACACCTCTCCTCCCTAGTCTGGGATTAAAAGGCATGCGCCACCATGCCTGGCTGGCTTTCTGTACTTTTTTTTTTTTTGGTCTTTTTGAGACAGATCTCCTGTAGCGCTGGCTGTCCTGGAACTCACTCTAGAACCAGGCTGCGTGAACTCATAAAAGATCCGCCTTCCTCTGCCTCCCAAGTGCTAGAATTAAAGCCGGTAGACTTTCTTGTGACTTTTAAATAGTGTTGAAAGGGTTAAAGACTATGGGGAATTTTGAAGTTGAACTTGAATGTATTTTTTGCATCATGAAATGCCATGAACATAAGGGTTAAGGGATGAAAACGGTTATGACTTTAAGGTACTATGTTTTTCAGGCAAGTTTGACAAAGGGTGGACTTGTGAAAAGGGCATCTTCTGTACCCTCACCCCAGCTCCAGAGAGGGAGGTAATAAAACTAGGTGAAGCATTTAAAAATATTTCTCCAAATATGAATAATGACCAATAACAACTTATGTACGTGTGTGTGTGTAAGAAAGAGGACACAGAGAGACTAGGAAAATTAATTAACCACGAAGTCATCAAAGTTTTAAGGAAACTACAAGTAGTTTTAAGTACCCTTAAAACAAAAACAACTAGGAAGAGAACCTTCTCCTCCCTCTCTGATGCTCGGTATTTTCTACAGCAAAGGCTTAATAGTAAAAGCTGTCACGTTTGTTTGTTTGTTTGTTTGGGGGGTCTTTTTATTTTTATATTTTATTATTTTTATGTGTATAGTGTACTGTCTGCATGTAGGTTGTGCACCCGTGTTTTGCAATGCCACAGAGGTCAGAAGAGGGCATCAGAATATTCCCCTGGAACTAAGGTTAAAGATGGTTTCTCAGCCACCATGTGGGTGCTGGGAATCGAACCCAGGTCCTCTGCAAGAGCAGTCCAGTGCTCTTAACTGCTGAGCCACCCAGCCCATGTTTTTTTTTTTTTTGGGGGTGGAGGGGGGGAGTCGTCTTTTTGAGAAGTGTCCCATAGCCCCAGCTGCCCTGGAACTCACTCTGTAGACCAGGCTGGCCTTGAACTCACAGAGATCTGCTGCCTCTGCCTGCCCTCCTGAGTGCTGGGATTAAAGCATGCACCACAGCATCTGGCATCATTCTCATCTGTAATGAAAATGTGGTACGCAGGGCTGGAGAGATGGCCTAGCGGTGAGACGGCCAACTGCTCTTGCAGAGGACCCACATGGCGGCTGAGAAGCCGTCTTTAACTCCAGTTCCAGGGGAATCTGACGCCCCTCTTCTGACCTACGTGGCATGCACGACACAGGTACACAAACCTACATCCAGACAGTATATTCATTCACATAAATAAATAAAATTTTTTAAAAAAAATGTGTTTTTTTTTTATTTCTAATTTTTCTCTAAATATTTTATAGTTCTGTAGGATCAAAATACTTGCCAAAAACCTAAAGAACACAAAATCAGAATCAAGAACTTCCTCCCTTCTTCGTTCTACTTTACCACCCTTGCATCTAATAAAGGCCACTGCAGGGACAATGAGTTTATTCTAATCCCTTACACTATTTTAAAGAGACAATATTGACCATAATGGTATCAATGTGTTTTTTATTTCAAAATTCTCTTGATTTCAAGGGTCTACACTAGTGGCAATGGGTGGGGAGTATGTATGCTTTTTTAGAGTAATATGAAATGAAAATGGAACATGTGAATCCTGAAAATAATGAATTTGGAAATAAGTTTTATTTTTTCAAATGACATGAGTTAGTATAGAGTTGTGACATATATGTGCATTGTTGAAATAAACAATAGTTTGGAGGGAACAACAACAAAAGAAGTGTGGACAGGGAACTGAATGAACATAGAAGCTTCCTCTCCCGCCAAATAGCCTTGCTTTGAAAAACTTAAAAGACCTCAGAAAGGGGATCGGACACGATGGCAGACTGCATGAAATAGAAGGGTGGGGTGGGAGGAATAGAAGGGGAATAGTCTGGACTGGAACTGAGAAGTGGAGATGAAATGCACAAAACCTGCAATAAAAATATTTTTTTTTAAAAAGAGTACTAGCACAATACAATACACATACATGGGGGGGGTCCTCTAGATCATAATGTCATGAAACTCTTCTCGGTTATGCTACATCAAGGTGGTACAGGCCTGAACATTTAGTAAAGACCCAAAAGCAATGGGACCAGGTAAACACGGCCTGAAAACTCCAAAACTCTGAGCCAAATACTCTTTCCTACAGTCACTTAACACAGATGTTTGTTACAGTAATAGAAAGCGGACATACTTCTTTAATTCAAATTTTATATGCAAAAAAGTCCATTAAAGTAAGTATATAAACTGATTTAAGATGTTAACACTGTGACTTAAGAAATAAGACAAAGATCCGGGCGTGGTGGCACATGCCATTTAATCGTGCGCTCAGGAGGCAGAGACAGAGGCAGAGAACAGGTGGATCTCTGTGAGTTTCAAGGCCCTGGTACTACAAGCCATTGCAGGAAAGCTGTGGGCTATAGGAAGAGCCCCTGTCCGAAAAATCCAGAAGAAAAAAAAAAAAAAAAAGGAAGAAACAAGTATCTGATGTCTTGTTGTTCAGCTTTGCATCCTTACTCTCTGGTAAAAAGGGTCCACATAATGAACTAAGGGGTATGGATGAATAAATTGGTGAATTAATTTCAACTGGTAAATGTGGTTTTTTTTTTACAAGCATCAAACTTTTTGAGGCCTTACGTTCATAATTCTCTTTTATCTTATTTTTAAATGTTCAAACCATAAAGGACATTACCAAAGTCCTGACCAGAGCAGAGATACGCTCAGGGGCAGAGCATTTGCCTAGCACACACAAAGCTATGGGTTCATTCACATCAAGATATGAAATAAAAATAAAATATAAAAAAACAAAAACGTCTGACCAATATACATCTTAATATGCACTTAAACCATAGTTTCTACACTGTACATAATCTTATTAATCGCCTTTCTTACTTTTTTTTCTTTAGACTACTGGGATGCCTATGGTCTTCTCTAATCATTTTAAAAATATTTAAAACGAGGCTGGAGGAGTTGCCTCATGGGTTTAATAGCACGGGCTGGCCTTCTCAGAGACCGGCTAAGTTCCAGCACCCACACTGCAGCGAATAACCACGGACGCGTCCAGCCAGAGAATCACAAGACATTGCGCTTGGGGCCCGGAGCCTGCGCGACAGGACAAGCCGGACATAACATGGGGGGGAGAAAGCCACAGTCACAGAAATGTAAATTAATAAAGAAATTTTTGAATGGTAAAACAAAACAAAGGAGAACGTTTTCTGTGTGGGGGGTGGAAGGGCGAGCTAGGGGGCGGGGGGGGAGGTGAGGGGGTTAGACCTAAACCCAAAGAAATGGGCCTGTGTGTGTTGCTGGAACACAATGCAAACTCCCAGAGCTTGAAAAATGAAATAGGTGAGCAGGAGATCTCTGCAGTTCCATTCCCAGACCAAACATAATGAACAAACCAAACCAAAGTACAACAAAGTTGAAGTCCAAGATAACCCAAAATACTGTTTTCTCATTGGTTATTTCTACTGTGTCAACTATATTAAGTGAGCACCAGTATTAGAAAAAGATGATTGGCTTGGAGGGGAGGGAAGGGAAGGGAGAAAGCCTGAACTGAATTGGAAAATGATGTATAAAGCACAAAACAGCAATAAAAAAAAGAAAAAGAAAAAGATATTCTCAGGGCCATGTTGTGGGTGTTGTTGTTTTGTTGTTTGTGTTNGACAACATGAATCTGATCCCCAGACCCATGTTAGGTTGTCCTCTGACCACCACATACACATGCCATGATACATGCAAACAAGCAAAACGAATAAATGTAAATTTTTAAAAATGTACAGACAATTCATTATGGGAGAAAGAGAAAAATGATAATCACTGACAATAATCAGATTGAAAAGGGAACCATGACGTACAACGAATTAAGCCCAAAATTTTCGTGCTCAAACTCCCCTACAAATCTCCAATAGGACGACTGCCATAAAACGTAGGTCACTATCGCTCTTCCACAATGACGACGCATACGAGTCGTTTCCCATGGGAAGCCCAAGCCGTCATCGTGTCAATCTCTTACGGGCACGACCCTCGCATCCGAGTAGAACCCTTTTAGACTTGAGGCCCTCTGCAATCCACAGTTGAGTAAGGTCTCAGGGGTGAAAACATTCTGGGGACTTCACCAGGCAGACCCTGACTGGCTCAGAGCCAAAAAGGGCATCTTTTTTATTTTATGCGTCACTGGGGAAAGCTGTTGGGCCCACTTGGAGTGTAGAGGAGACAAGGCTATGTATGCTACAAGGCAGCAGATTCTGAGAGGAACTAAACGCTACCCATAGAGGCCCTGTGCGGCCGGTCGTGGTGATTCCACCAAGTAACTCCAGATGCCAGCCTGAACAATGGAGCTTGTAAGATGGGACTGCTCCAACTCGGGCTAGGAGCGTTCTACTCTTCGATGGCATTTGATCAAATTCCTGCTAGTGTCTGCCATTAATTTTCCTTTTTTGGGGGAATGGGTCCGTAAAACAGTCTCATGGAAACTATGTAATCTTATTGCACTAAGCATTCCACAGTTTAAGGAATCAACTGGGGCGGCCTAAGGAAGAAGACTCTAATTCCTTATGCACTCTTGATTGTTAACATAATTTTTACTGTTATCAAACTTTTTCATATACTGATTTCTTCAAAACCAATTTTTAGAGTCCCTTCCCTCTCCCTTGCCCCCCACCCCACCTGGTTTCATGCACTCTGGCCATAATGGTCTTCCATTCTTTTTCTGGAAGTCTTTTCTTGCACTTTTTTTTTTTCCTTTTTTTTTTTTTTTTTTGGTAGTTTGAGGCAGGGTCTCCCTTTTAAGTTACCCAGCTGTCCTGGAGCTCGCCTTCGTATAGACCAGGCTGGCCCTTTAACTCACAGAGATCCCGCCCTACCTCTACCTTCCCTAGTTCTGGACTAAAGGCGTGCGCCACCATGCCTGGCTGCTTTCTTTTTCTTTTTTTTTTTTTTGGTCTTTTTGAGACAGGATCTCCCTGTAGCTCTGGCTGTCCTGGAACTCACTCTATAGACCAGGCTGGCCTTGAACTCATAAAGATCCGCCTTCCTCTGCCTCCCAAGTGCTAGAATTAAAGGCGTGTAGACTTTCTTGTACTTTTAAATAGTGTTGAAATGGTTAAAGACTATGGGGGAATTTTGAAGTTGAACTTGAATGTATTTTTTGCATCATGAAATGCCCATGAACCTACAGGGTTAAGGGATGAAACGTTATGACTTTAAGGTACTATGTTTTCATGGCAAGTTGACAAAGGGTGGACTTGTGAAAAGGGCATCTTCTGTACCCTCACCCCAGCTCCAGAGAGGGAGGTAATAAAACTAGGTGAAGCATTTAAACAGCTATTTCTCCAAATATGAAAATGACCAATAAACACACTTATGTACGTGTGTGTGTGTGTGTAAGAAAGAGACACAGAGAACTAGGAAAATTAATTAACCACGAAGTCATCAAAGTTTTAAGGAAACTACAAGTAGTTTTAAGTACCCTTAAAACAACTAGGAAAGAGAACCTTCTCCTCCCTCTCTGATGCTCTGTATTTCTACAGCAAAGGCTTAATAGTAAAGCTGTCACTGTTGTTTGTTTGTTTGTTTGGGGAGGGTCTTTTTATATTTTTATATTTATTATTTTTATGTGTATGAGTGTACTGTCTGCATGTAGGTTGGTGCACCCGTGTTGTGCAATGCCACAGAGGTCAGAAGAGGGCATCAGATTCCCTTGGAACTTAAGTTAAAGATGGTTCTCAGCCACCATGTGGGTGCTGGGAATCGAACCCAGGTCCTCTGCAAGAGCAGTCAGTGCTCTTAACTGCTGAGCCATCCGTCCAGCCCCATGGGGGGTGGAGGGGGGGAGTCGTCTTTTTGAGAAGTGTCTCCCTATAGCCCCAGCTGTCCTGGAACTCACTCTGTAGACCAGGCTGGCCTTGAACTCACAGAGATCTGCCTGCCTCTGCCTCCTGAGTGCTGGGATTAAAAGCATGCAGCACAGCATCTGGCATCATTCTTCATCTGTAATGAAAATGTGGTACTCAGGGCTGGAGAGATGGCCTAGCGGTTAAGAGCGCCAACTGCTCTTGCAGAGGACCCACATGGCGGCTGAGAACCGTCTTTAACTCCAGTTCCAGGGGAATCTGACGCCCTCTTCTGACCTACGTGGCATTGCACGACACAGGTGCACAAACCTACATCCAGACAGTATATTCATTCACATAAAATAAATAAAATTTTTTAAAAATGTGGTTCTCATTCTCAACTTGCTAATTTTAAATCTAAATATTTTATAGTTCTGTAGGATCAAAATACTTGCCAAAAACCTAAAGAACACAAAATCAGAATCAAGAACTTCCTCCCTTCTTCGTTCTACTTTACCACCCTTGCATCTAATAAAGGCCACTGCAGGGACAATGAGTTTATTCTAATCCCTTACACTATTTTAAAGAGACAATATTGACCATAATGGTATCAAATGTGTTTATTTCAAAATTCCCTTAATTGTCAAGGGTCTACACTAGTGGTATATGGGTGGAGGAGTATGTATGCATATTTTAGAGTAATATGAAATTAAAATGGAAATGTGAATCCTGAAATATGATTTGGAAATAAGTTTATTTTCAAATGACATGATTTTAGTATAGGTGTGACATATATGTGCATATGTTGATAATACAGATTTGAGGGAACAACAACAAAAGAAGTGGGACAGGGAACTGACTGAAGCAATAAAGTTCTCCCCCAAAAATAATCCTCTGCTTTGAAAAACTTTAAAAAGACTCAGAAGGGGATACAGGACACGTATGGCAGACTGCATGAACTCAGGAGGGGTGGGAGGAATAGAGGGGGAAATGAGTCTGGACTGAACTGAGAAGTGATGTATGAAATGCACAAAACCTCAATAAAATATTTTTTTTAAAAAGAGTACTAGCAAATACATACACATACATGGGGGGGTCCTCTAGATCAATGTCATGAAACTCTTCTCCTGTGTTATCTACTCACAGGTTTTACTTTCAGGCCTTAACATTTATTAAGACCCAAAAGCAATGGGACCAGGTAAACACGGCCTGAAAACTCCAAAACTCTGAGCCAAATACTCTTTCCTACAGTCACTTAACACAGATGTTTGTTACAGTAATTAGAAGCTGACATAATTCTTTAATTCAAATTTTATATGCAAAAAAGTCCATTAAAGTAAGTATTATAAACTGATTTATAGATGTTAACACTGTGACTTAAAGAAATAAGACAAAGATGCCGGGCGTGGTGGCACATGCCTTTAATCCTTGCGCTCAGGAGGCAGAGACAGAGGCAGAGACAGGTGGATCTCTGTGAGTTCAAGGCCAGCCTGGTATACATAGCCAGTTTCAGGACAGCTGGGGCTATAGGAAGACCCTGTCTCAAAAATCCAGAAGAAAAAAAAGTAAGGAAAGGAGGGACGCAGGAAGGAGGAAACGTTCTGTGAGCCTGGGGCACCCGCAGGGCCTGTCCATTTCTGTGTGTCTCACACTGTCTTGAGGTTTAGAACTTTATCTGTGTTTTACACATTTTAGGTAGAGCTCAGTACTTGATACATTTNCATAATGAAGAGACCAGAGCAAAATAAAGTAAGATATTGGGCTTAAAAAAAATGGCACAGTGGGTCTATCAATTTCAACTTTGCACCTAATTTAAAGAATCTCAATATTTTTAAAGAGGAACATAAGCGTTGAGTCTGGTAGGGAATCAAACCAATACTGTCGAAAAAGGACGCCTAAGAGATACAGCAGAGTATTCAGGCAAGAATCAAGAACTTGCCTCCTTCCTTCCGTTCTACCTTTACTACCCTTGCATCTAAATAAGGCCACTGCAGGACAATGAGTTTATTCTATATCCTTACCTACTACTTTTAAAGAGTGACGAGCCAATTATTGACATAATGTAATCATAAGATGTGTTTCATGGCATCACAAACAATTCTACTTATGTGGATGTCTGGTTATAATTCATCAAACAAGAAAAGGATGAGGTTCTCACCCAGCTTAGTGGTTCATACGATCATTGTGTGCGGTGAGTGAAGGGAGGTATGTATGACAAAATCTTCAGAACAGAAGAGATGACGTAAATTAAGTACCATTGGAAATGAGGTGAAATCCTGAAATATAGTATGCTTTGAGAAATGAAGAGTGATATTGCACTTTCGAGAATGGAATGATTACTTAGTAGATCAAGTGTAGGAGTTGTTTGTTCTTTGTTGTGCCTTGTCTTTATGTTTTCTTCGAGTATAGAGGAGGATAAACCATATATGTTGCATATGTTGAATAATACAGCATTCTGAACGACGTAAAACAATAAAAGTGGACAGGGGAGCTGAACACTGGAAGCAATCAAAGTGTCTCCCTCCAAAAATAATCCTCTGCTTTGAAAAACTTTAAAAAGACTCAGAGGGGATACAGGACACGATATGGCAGACTCATGAACTCAGGCAGGGGTGGGAGGAATAGAGGAAATACTCTCGATTCAATTGAGAAATGTAGTAGTAAATGCACAAAAACTCAATAAATATTTTTTTAAAAGAGTACTAGCAAATACATACACATACATGGGGGGGTCCTCTAGATCAATGTCATGAAACTCTTCTCCTGTGTTATCTACTCACAGGTTTTACTTTCAGGCCTTAACATTTATTAAGACCCAAAAGCAATGGGACCAGGTAAACACGGCCTGAAAAACTCAAAACTCTGAGCCAAATACTCTTTACCTAACAGTCACTTAACCACAGATGTTGTTACAGTAATTAGAAGCTGACATATTCTTTAATTCAAATTTTATATGCAAAAAAGTCCATTAAAGTAAGTATTATAAACTGATTTAAGATGTTAACACTGTGACTTAAAGAAATAAGACAAAGATGCCGGGCGTGGTGGCACCCACTTTATCCTGCGATCAGGAGGCAAGCAGAGACAGAGCAGAGACAGGTGGACTCTCTGTGAGTTCAAGGGCCAGCCTGGTATACATAGCCAGTTAGACAGCTGGGGCTTATAGGAAGACCCTGTCTCAAAAATCCAGAAGAAAAAAAGAAAAAAAAAAAAAAGGAAGAAAACAAGTATCATGTCTTGTTGTTCATCTTTGCATCCTTACTCTCTGGTAAAAAGGGTCACATAATGAACTAAGTTGGATGAATAAATTGGTGAATTAATTTCAACTGGTAATGTGGTTTTTGTTTTACAAGCATCAACTTTTGAGGCCTTACTTTCATATATTTCTTTTATCTTTATTTTTAAATGTTACAAACCATAAATGGACATTACCAAAGTCTGACCAGAGCTAGAGATACAGCTCAGGGGCAGAGCATTTGCCTAGCACACACAAAGCTCTGGGTTCATTCACATCAAGAATATAAATAAAATAAAATATAAAATAAACAAAAATCTCTGACCAATATACATCTTAATATGCACTTAAACCATAGTTTCTACACTGTACATAATCTATATTAATACTCCTTTCTTACTTTTTTTTCTTTAGACTATGGAGATTGCCTATGGTCTTCTCTATCATTTTAAAAATATTTAAAACAGGGGCTGGAGAAATGCCTCAGTGGTTTAATAGCACTGGCTGCTCTTTCAGAGGACCCTGCTTTAGTTCCCAGCACCCACACTGCAGCTAATAACCATCGTTACTCCAGTTCCAGAGAATCCAATACCTTCTTCTGGCCTCTGGAGGCACTGCGTGACATGGATGCTCTTACATACATGTGGGTAGAACATTCACACACATAAATTTAAAAATAAATCAATTTTTTAATTTAAAACAAAATTTAAACTTTTTTTTCTTTTGTAACCACTATATTTGATCCTATACCCAAAGAAATGGCCTGTGTGTTGTTGCTGGAACACAATCAGAACTTCCCAGAGCTTAAAAATGAAAATAGTTATCAGGAGATCTCTGCAGTTCCATTCCCAGACCAAACATAAATGAACAACCAAACCACACAGTACAACAAAGTTGAAGTCCAAGATAACCCAAAATACTGTTTTCTCATTGGTTATTTCTACTGTGTCAACTATATTAAGTGAGCACCAGTATTAGAAAAAGATATTCTTGGTGGGGGGAAGGGAAGGGGATATATGCCTGAACTGAATTGGAAAATGATGTATGAAATACACAAAACATCAATAAAAAAAAAAAGAAAAGAAAAAGATATTCTCAGGGCCTGTTGTTGTTGTTGTTGTTTGTGTTGACACAATAAACAGAGTTCTCACTTCAGTTTATTCTGGAGCCAAAAAGAAGTGACATGCTCTGGGAAAACAGAGTTAAGTTACCATAAATTCCACATGATAACATAGGAACCCTTTCCCAAAATTTTCATAGTAACAGAACAAAGAAAGTCCTAAATCAAGACACTTTTTAAATACATTGGTGGAAACATCAGATAGGTAGATTACAGTGAAGCATGGAAACTTCTACTATAGATCTCAGATGCTATCTGATGACATTCTTAGCTTTTGGGTTGGTGGAAGCTAGTTGTCTCCAAGTTAATATATTCCAAAATGTTTCAAACCTGTTAGTCACAGGATGTTAGGTCAGACACAGAATAAGAGGGCGAAAGATAGCCCAAGGCAAATTGTAATTAGGATCTGTACCTGCAAATTTTAACCTCCCCACATCACTGAAATTCTAATCAGTTCATCTGCCTTGTAAGAGGTAAGGTTTGGCTTCTTTCCAAGAAACTTCATTTACATTTGTTTTACTGGTTTTGCTTTACTTTTTCTTTTGTAGTTCTGGGAAGCAAACCCAGAACCTCGCACAAGCTGAAACTGATCTACTGGTGAACTACATCCTAAGCCTGTGCTTTAGTGAGACAGATCTCACTATGTAACTCATGTTAGCCTGGAATATACTATGTAGCCCCTAGGCTGGCTTCAAACTCAAAATCCCCTGCATCTGCCTCGGGAGTCCTGGATGCTGGGATTACAAATATGGGTTACAATGCCCAGTTTTAGCCTTTAATTTACTATTTACTACTGTGAATTGCTTGATCTCTGAGCACTTGTGCCCTTCCTGTTGGCTATCAGATTGCCAAAAAGATGGACCCAAAGAAATTGGCATTTCCCCAGGAATTTCATGGTGAGGGAAGGAAAAACTGAAGTCCCGGTGGCAGCCAGAGGAGGAACTTGTCTTCAAGTGAAATGCCTTATCAAAACACCTTTCAGGACAGACCAGTCCAAGCCAAAGACCAGTTAATGGTAAGACAGACCACAGGTAGACCAGGACTACTGAGTTATGCATTCCTATTGACCTCTATTTAAACCTAACCCTAGTGTCAGTACCCTACTGAATGAACTCTTGTTCCTCTTCCTAAAATTTGGCCACATTGAATAAATCCTCTTTATCTACTTTTCACTATTACTTGTCTTTAACTGGCACATTGAGAATGGGCAGCCAATCTATGACCCAGGATTTGGCACTAAAAACTGTAGTAACAACTTAATAAAATAATACACATAAAACACAATCTCTGTTGCTCTATAAATTTTAACCCCTTCTGAACTTTTCTATGTCATTCCACCTTTTCTTTTTCATTCTAGGCATAGAGTATTCAGAAGCTTATTACAGTTGAGCCCTTCTCATCTTGTCATATTTAACTACTTGAAAGCCTAACCCATCACCCATTGCTAAACCTATCAGTAATCAAAATGCACCAGATTATTGCCTTTACTGTTTGGCAAGAACTGAAGGTGAAGGAGCAGACCAGATGGCCCAAGTTTACCACTGCCTCCTGGAGCCTAGCCAAAAGCTAATGCTGAATTCTGGCAAATCTATGTTGGTACTAAAAGCAATTCATTTGACTGTAATCAACTCAATAATGAGGTCAAACAAAACATTACTAAAATCCTGCTGATACATTTGAGCTGGGTCTGCCACTTAAAAAATGAATAATCATATTTCTCAACAGTAATTCTGATTTTCTTTTTTTTTATATATTTATTTTTGTATGTGTATGAATGTACTGTCTGCATGCAGGTTTGTGCACCCGTGTCGTGCAATGCCGCGGAGGTCAGAAGAGGGTCTCGGATTCCCCTGGAACTGGAGTTCTCCTGGAATCGGAGTTTCGCACGGTTCTCGGCCGCCATGTGNAGTCTAGCAGTTAAGAACACTGACTGCTCTTGCAGAGGACCTGGGTTCGATCCCCAGCACCCACATGGTGGCTAAGAACTGTATGTAACTCCAATTCCAGGAGAACTCCAGTTCCAGGGGAATCCGAGACCTTCTTCTGACCTCCGCGGCATTGCACGACACAGGTGCACAAACCTACATGCAGACAGTACACTCATACACATACAAAAATAAAAAGGTAGATAATTAGGCAGTCATAAGATGTTGTGGAGAGGGGATTCTTCTGAAGGCTGAGATAACCAAATGGCTCTTCCTGAACACGCTCTTCTCGGTCAGGGTTCAGCCATTAAGATGGAGTCACTAAAACAAAATGGAGTTACCTAGGCAGTGTACATTACCACATTTCCTGCACTGGCTCTAGGACATATGGGTTAAATAACTGATTCATCCCAGGATTTTAATTGAATTGACCCCTTTACTAATGTACTTAGTTAGGCAGTTTATGAGGCAGGGTCCTATAGTAAAGACCAAACGCAGTATAAAAAGGGGTAGCAGTGGCCAGCAGAGTAGTCATCCATGGTAACCATGAAAACAGTGACTGATACCAGTTAGAGTTTTACTCTCTCTTTTATTTTACTATGCTGGATTGATAGCTGTTTTTCATTTTTTTTAACTGTGCTGGATTGATTTGCATAGAAACAGCACAGACACCTCTCCTTTCTGATAGCTCTGGCACCTCTAGTCTCTGGCAGGGATAAGTCCATTGGCAGAACCAGGAAATCTCCAGCTCTCAGCTGAGAATGAAACTGGTTATTTGGGGGTCTTGACCCTAAACTGCCTAGTTAATTTCTTTTTTTCAAGACAGGGTCTCCCTGTAGCCCCAGCTGTCCTGGAACTCGCTCTGTAGACCAGGCTGGCCTTGAACTCACAAAGATCCGCCTGCTTCTGCCTCCTGAGTGCTAGGATTAAAGGCGTGTGCCACCACGCCCAGCAAAGCAATCTTTTTTTATTTTTTATTCTTTTGGTCTTTTCGAGACAGGGTCTCCCTGTAGCCCTAGCTGTCCTGGGGTTCGCTCTGTAGACCAGGCTGGCCTTGAACTCACAAAGATCTGCCTGCTTCTGCCTCCCAAGTGCTAGGATTAAAGGTGTGTGCTACCATGCCCAGCTTATAATGTAAATCTCTTAAGGGGCTCTAGAATCCACCACTTACTTTCAGACTCTGTAATTACTGTATATGAGTGGAAAGTATGTATTCATATTTTAGAGTAAAATAAAATTAAAGGAGGAAAATGTGAATCCCTAAACATAAAAAAAAGACTGAGAGAAAGATACAGGATAGTTATGGCAGAGTGCATGACCTGGGGTGGGATGGGGGGAAGGGAAAGAGGAATATGTCTAAACTGAACTGAGAAATGATGTCTGAAATACACAAAACATCAATAAAAGCATTATAAAAAAATTCCTAGGCTAAGTTTTGGACCTCCTGTCAGTTTCCCCAGTGCCATGCTGGGTTTTTGTCCAATTGGGTTTGCACAGGTCTTGAGCATGCTGTCACCATTGATATAAGTTCATATGAACAAGATCTCAGAGGCCTGGAAAACTGTTTCCTGTGATAATGCACCAACTCTAGCTCTTATAACCCTCCCTTCCCCTGCAAAATGTCCCACAACATGGATGAACAAAGTTTATTTTAAGTTACGAATAATTCACATTGAATGGTTCCTTAAAAATCATTTATGAGAAGGAGGCAATAGTAAATTGGACATTTCAAAGAAAATATTTTTTCTTCATTATTTAAAGTAGAAGAGCAACTCTGTATTTGGTAAAGTTGTATTTGGTAAGTTCATTGTCTAAATAAAGGGTTTGTAAACATTTTTCTCTGTAAAGGTGATGATGGTAAATATTATAGTTTTGTGGGTCAAAACTTGAATTTAAGGATGCTATATCATGCTAACATTAATTTCTGGGGTTTTTTTTTTAACTTTTTTGAGACTGTAGCCAAGGCTCGCTCTTGAACTCCTAATCCTCCTGCCTTCACCCTCCAAGAGCTAGGATTACAGGCATGCAATCACAGCTTAGTCTACAAAATTCTATTGACAAAATTCAAATAATTATTGCACAGAGAAGTAGATGCCTCCTTATAGGAATACTTAAGTGCTTTGAGAGGATATAGTTCCTTAACTGAAGTTAGTGTTCCAAATCATCCACATCAATTGCTCATCTGTTAAGCTATATAATGAATTTATGTATTTCACTTTAGAAATGTCTTTCACACAGATAGAAAATGCTAGATACTGGTATAAATCCATTATTCATACACACATACATGTACACAAACATACATGTATACAGTGTGTGTGTATATAGGGGTGTGCATATACGTATGTACTTGCAGAGGCCACAGGTCAAAATTGTCTCCCTCTATTGTTCTCCACCTTATTTTTTATTATTTATTCATTTTTATTTTATGTGTATAAGTGTTTTGCCTGTATATATGTAAGTGTACCATGTGCATGCAATGCCTACAGACGCCAGAAGAGGGTATTGGACCCCTGGAACTGAAGTGTCAGACAGTTGTTAGCCACCATATGGGTGCTGGAAACCAAACCTAGGTTCTCTGCAAGA
Source organism: Rhizomys pruinosus (assembly GCA_009823505.1). Lineage (NCBI taxonomy): Eukaryota > Metazoa > Chordata > Mammalia > Rodentia > Spalacidae > Rhizomys > Rhizomys pruinosus. Next base: position 90,359 of record VZQC01006778.1, read on the forward strand.
GCAGCCAGTGTTTTTAACTAGTGAGCCATATCTCCAGCTATTCTCCATCTAATTGTTTTCTATTGATATTTTTTATTGAATTTTTGAAATCACAAATCTCAATCATATTTAGACCCTCTCCTCTATCTGCACCCCCTGTAACCTCCCTCCACTCATGTTTCATGCATTCTATCATATGTGTTAAAGTCTATTGAATCAAGTTTGTGTCCCCAAATGTCCATTAGTGTGAGTTCATTTGTCAGGCTTGAATTTGTATGAGTCTTGGGTATGCTGTCACCATTGCTACGAGTTTCTAGAAGCCTGGAAAACTGTTTTTCTTGTGTTCATCCACCATAACTGGCTCTTATAATCACTCTGCCTCCTCTTCTGCAAGGGTTCCTGAGCCTTTCGTGAGTGAAATTTAATATAGGAGGCCTAACCAGGGACACACACACTCCAGTCTTTCTCTGCATTTTGGCAAGCTGTGGCTTTCTATATTAATTTCCTTCTGTTGCATGGGGCCAAATACACATGGATGAAGAGGTCACAGATCCTAGAGAAAACTCTATGCCTTTCCCATCCCTAGGCAAATTAAATTTCTTACTATATGCTAAATACATATCCTTATATTTACAGATAAGTATACCTGTCACCATTCATCAAAGAAGCTTCTTTAGCAACATACAGAGACTATTACAGAGTTCCACAGCTGATCAAAACAGAAAGTGTCTGTGAAATGATCAGCCCTAAATTACACATGTACAATGGAATCTCTACACCTAAGGCTCACAGAACATAGAGGAACAAAGGATAGAGAGAATACTAACGCACTGCCATCTTATTTTGAGATAAGATCTCTCACTGAAACTGAGCTCACCAACTGGCTAGACTGGTTAGCCAGCCAGCCCTTGAGATCCTCCTGTCTCCTATCTCCCACTACTGGATTGTAGGTATGTACCACTATGCCCAGCTGTTCCTGAGGATGTTCACAGAGCATGGGGATAGGTCCCCATGTTTGAAAGGCAAGCACTTTACTATAGCTATCTCTCCAGCTTCTGAGAATATATTTTAATGGATATCTTTGGCTTAGAAAACAAATATAAGTGAACTTGAATTTTCCTTTAGAATTTGCCTTTCAGCATGTCATGACAATGCATTATACAATTGAGTGTTAGCTCTTTATTTTTTTTAAATTTTTTTTTTTTTGAGACAGGGTCTCCCTATAGTCCCAGCTGGCCTGGAACTCACTATGTAGACCAGGCTGCCCTTGAACTCACAGAGATCTGCCAGCCTCTGCCTCCCAAGTGCTACGATTAAAGGTGTGAGCTACCATGCCCATCTTAAAAGACGGTTCTTAGCTGCCACATGGGTGCTGGGAATCAAACCCGGGTCCTCTGCAAGAACAATCAGTGCTCTTAACCACTGAGCCATCTCTCCAGCCCCGAGTGTTAGCTCTTTACTTACAGTTAAATGAACTTTGAAATATTCAAATTTTATTTGCACATGAATCAGCATCTAGAAATGCTACTGAAATTATACTTTGACGACTCAGGGCCTGGTGGTGCATGCCTTTAATCCCAGCACTCAGGAGGCAGAGACAGGAGGATCTCTGTGAGTTCAAGGCCACCGTGATCTACAGAGGGAGCTCCAGGCCAGCTGGGACTAAAAGGAGACCCTGTTTCATAAAGACAAAAAAAAAAAAAAAAGAAATTTACTTTGAGCTTGAAATTATATCCATTAAATTTTGTATGAGAATGAAATTCACTATTGTTTTAATTACAGCATGTAAAGCACATAAAGTAGCTTTAAACTATGAATGATTGAAGTGGTTTGAATATAAAACCTCTCTTATAGGCTTGTATGTTTGAACATTCAGTCCACAACTGCTGGTGCTTTGGGGCAAGGTTTTAGAATCTTTCTGAGGTAGAGCCTTGCTGAAGGAAGTGGATCGCTGGAGGGTGGGCCTTAAGGTTTTAAACCCTTCCTTGCTCAAATTGCTTCTTGTCAAGTATTTGCTTACAGCACCCAGAAAAGTAATTACTACAGTGATAAATGTTACCTCTTTTTGAAGTGACTTCTCCAAAGGAACAGTAAGTAAGTTCCATGGAACAACCACCAAATTTCACACAAAAGCATATTTTTGTCTATGGGTGGAATTTGTAGGTTGAACTGAGAAACTTTATCAATTCTACAGCAAAAGCAGGCTTGTAACACCTTTATGCTCCATACCAGTGGTTAAAACCATTTTTCAAAATGAAATTTTGTTTTCTAAGCCATATGATAAAGTAAGTCACAATACTCAATTTCTATTTGCGACTAAATGCACAGAACTGGCAATGGGTAAGTGTACAAAAAGAATGCAGTTCACTGTAAGCACTACTAAATACAAGATGATTCAGATATTTTCTGCAGAGTATACCCTCATAAATAACACAATGAATAATCATGTTTTTGTTGTTGTTTGTCTTTTTGAGACAGGGTCTCCCTTTAATCCCAGCTGGCCTGGAGCTCACTCTCTAGACCAGGCAGGCCTTGAACTCACAAAGATCCACCTGCCTCTGCCTCCCAAGTGCTAGGATTAAAGGTGTGCACCACCATGCCCAGCAAATAATCATGACTTTTAAACTCTTTATAATCTTTTTTTCTTAATTTTTTATGTGTATGAATCTACTGTCTGCATGTAGGTTTGTGCACCCATGTTGTGCAATGCCGCAGAGGTCAGAAGAGGGTGTCAGAATCCCCTGGAACTGGAGCTAAAGACTGTTCTCAGCCACCACTGGGTGCTGGGGATCGAACCTGAGTCCTCTGCAAGAGCAGTCAGCCTTCTAACCGCTAGGCCATCTCTCCAGCCCATGTCTTTATAATCTTGATAAACTTGTTAAGCTAATACTTTCTCTTCTCCATACGTATTTTAACCCAAGTAGATTCCACATCAAGCTATACTGAATTAATGTTTTCTCCAATTCTTTAAAAATGTTCTTGCCTCTAGTTGTTCCACAATGATTATTTATCCTAACACCTCAAAGAAACAACAGATAAGTCTGATAATATCCATCAACTCAGGAAACAAGAAAAGACACTGAAAAATCTCATTGCTTTATTTTTTAATTAACTGTAGTTGTGTTCATACTACCCTCAACTCTTTGAACAACTACTCTTACCCAAAACAATAGTCTCTCAAGCACATTTCTTTTCTCTAGATTCATTTTGCACAGTTACTAAAATTAAATGTAACTTGATTAACTCACCATGATAAATGGATTTCTTTATTTAATTAACAAATTAATAACCCTAAAACTTACTTTGGTTGTAACCTTATTTCTGTTTTTTTTTATTTGTTTGTTTTTAATTTTTTTTTAATTTTATGTGTATAAGTGTTTGCCCGCATGTAAGTGCACCGAAGTCATACAATGCCTGTGGAGGCCAGAAGAGGGCATCAGATCCCCTGATCTGGAGTTAAGAACAATTGTTAGCCACCATGTGGGTGCTTACAAGTGAAGCCAGTTGCTCTGCAAAAGCAACCAGTGCTCTTAACCATGAACTATCTCTCCAGCCCCATTATTTACTTTTTTTTAATCTTAGAAAATAAATTCTGTTATAATGATATATTTCACTTTAAATTTTCTAACTTCCCTAGTTGAAAAAACTGTTATAGATGCTTAGCCTGGGAAAATCAGCATATATTATACTCTTTTAGTATAGTTATAGCATTAATAGCAGAAGAAACCAAATGCTTTGTCATCTGATTTGATAACACAATTGCCCATGTTATATTTTCTTATTTTTTATTTATTATTATTGTATATGTGCATGAAGGCATATGTATGTGTGTAGGTCAGGAGACAACTCTGTAGAGTTGACTCTCCTACCACTACGTGGGTTCTGTAGATCAAACTCAGGTCACCAATCTCTGCAGCAAGAGCCTTTACCTGCTGCACCATCTTGCTGACCCTCAGCTGTGCTTTAAAAGCATAATGTGACATCTACTTTCCCTTCTGATAAGTATTCACTGATGACTAAAAAGAAATAAATTAGATGTCACAATGCAGCCAGGATCATGGCACTCAAAATGCTGTTGAATTATAACTGCATCGCTGAATTTGAAATGGACCAAACAGCCGGTCACTGTCTCAATTGTACAACTTTGCCATTATGGTGCCAAAGTGGCCATAATACATAAACAAATGAATGTGACTTTGTTCCAGTAACAATAGAATTTAAATTCCATATTTCTCATGAGTCCAATTCTATTTTTTTTCATTTTTTTTAAATTTTAGAATATATTTACTGAGATTCTGGCAACAGCTTTATATAACAAGATACAGGCCTGGCACTCAACTTGTTTGTAGTAAGTGTCAGCTTCAATATGAAGCTGTTAAAAACAAAAAGTCCTGCTTTTTACATGCTAAGTATCTTGGCAAGTGTGCCATTTAACAGTAATGAACTTAAGAGAGAAGAATAAGGAGTTAACAAAAGCTAAACACTGCAGTCTGAACAAAACTTATACAAAAAATAAACTATCACTGGTTACATAAAAATTTCCTGACTGTTTAACTTTTAGCAGTATAAAGCATGCGAACACCAGCATGCGCACAGAGTGTGGCGTGAACGGACTTCACCTGCGGCCTGCACAACACCAGCATGTGAAAGACCAGGTGAGCCCTGCCTGCCTTGGTGTTTTGTGCACCCCTCCACCCTGTGGAGGCTTGGTATTACCAGGGACCCTCCAACCTTGGGGTTCCAGCGTGAGACCTGGGCAGAGTTAGACACATACAGCGCATGGCATGTGATAAACAAAAGTAAAAGACAAGCAGTGGAACCGGAAGTGTAGCTTAGTGGTAGAGATTTATGTTTAGTATCTGTAAGGCCTGGATTCAAGTCCTAGCCCTTTAATTTTTTAAGTATAAGCATCAAAAGTCTAAAAACATGTACTGAGATTACAGTGCAGAACTTAGCTGGGCAACCAAGAGCTCCATACTGAAAGGTAAGCACTGTTTAATACTGCAGAAAAGGTTCCCGGAAAGAGAACCAGTATAGAACTAATTCCACACTAGAAGGCTATAACAAGACTATCCACAAATCAGAAAAATGAAAATTGCAGAGTAAGAGCTGGGACAAAGCTGAGAAATGTAAACGAGAAAGGGTGGGAAAGAGAGAAGAGTGTTTGAAAACATTGAAAATACTGAAACATATGGTGAATTGTGAGACAGTTTGAGCTATGGCATGATTATATAAATTCCTGCTGCAAAATCTGGTGGCAGATTGGAAGCATGTGTTCCAAAACAATTCCATAAGATTTCCTATTGAAGTTGAAAATTAAAAACAAAAAAGTAATAAGGGTTTTATGTCCTTCAACAGTATCTGAAGTGATTTCAATGTAACTTTTTAAGTGAAAGCAGCTGGTTAGTCTCAACCTCAAATATTTCAGGATACTTAGTAAATATGATATATAAATTCAATTGTTATTTTAAAAAAGCTCTCATACACAGAATCTCTTTCCTCCCTCAACACTTTAGAAACAGTGAAATTTTTATTAAACCTAAAAGAAAGATGAAGTTGGAAAAACGGGTTGGAAACACATTATAAAAGACCTTACAAGCAAAATTAAGGCAACTGGATTCAACCAATAGAAAGCCTAAGAGATCATTAGGCCAGGGAATGAAAGACTGCACCCCACCTCCAGAGAATTAGCCTAGGGCCTTACACATACTGGTCAAGCACTACAGAAATATACAGACCTATATCCTCAGTCCTGTTTCACTTTTTATTGGAGATAGGGGTCTCACAAGGTTGCCCAAGCTATCCTTGACCTCATTCCACAGCCCTGACTAACCTCCAATCTGCAATCTTTCTGCCTCAGCTTCCCAAGTAGCCAATATTGATATCCTGCACCACATCCCAGCTTAAATTTTATTTTCAAGAAGATACAGTGTGACAAATTCACAAGAAAGACCCAGGATAGAGACCAAGAATTGAAGGCAGTGACTACACCAGAAACACCAGCAAGAGTTCTCATGACAGTGAGATTTGACATTTACATATATGTATATATATATATATCCTTCATTCTTATTTCAAAGCTCCTCACAAACATGTTAATGAAATAAATCCAAACTTCTAAGCATAGGTGATTCCAAATATTTAACAGCTAAAATAGTAGTATAAAATCACTATATAAATCCAATATTCAAATTAAATATGTTCCCCAAATAAACTGCAAGTAGATATGTTTGTTTGTCATGTAACAAGAGTTACAGTCCAAATTATTTACATAGTCACTCTAAAAATGTATAAACTTTGAGCTTAGAAGGCACTGATTTTACCTCTTTAATAGGGTCATGTTTTGATCTTTAAAACTCTGTCAAGCTTTTCCTCACCTCTTCCTCATTAAAATGACAAGGCATTAGGTTTCTGGTGTCCAGCAATTTGCTGTAACTTTAAAGCATTGAGCAAGCTGCTTACGTGGTCATATAGATGCTAGTGTTTTCCATGGGGCCAGAAACTCTTGTGCCTTTGGGGATACTCCCCCTCAAATGCAAATAACACAAAACCCCCCAGACTGTAGCCTAGTCTGTTGCCTCCACCAACCAGATATTCTGAACTCCAGCCAGGATATGCCTTCCAAGGACCAAGTTAATTCACACCAAGCAGGTGTGATAAGGTCTCATATCCCATCTCTACAACATCATTTAGTAAGATATATCAATCTGCATGATTCAATGTTTAAAACTAATATCTCTGTACCAATGCCTATCAGTCTTGCACACAAAACTAGATCCGTCAGCCTCATGTTCTACCACATCATCCCTTCACACCCTTCATGTTCCCAGCAATACAGAAATACTGGCCATTCTCCTAAAGACAGCAGTTTTTCTTTCACAGACTATCTTTTGAACATGTTTAAAAATGCCCTTCTCCTTCACCCACTAAATATTTTCCTGTAAGGTAAATATTTGGTTATAAGACTTCCTTAAGAACAACAACAACAACAAAAAAGGACTGGGTTAAAGAACTGACTGAAATGGTGAACTTCTGACCCAAACAGTAAACTTCTACTTCAAAATTTTTAAAAAGAAATGTATATCACAGAATGCATGAGCTCTGGTGGGGTGGGGCAAGGAAGGGGGAATGGGCCTAGATTTGATTGGGAAATGTTGTATGAAGTGCACAAAGCTTCAATAAAAAATGGCTTTGAAACACTGGCTTAAAAAATTGGCTTTGAAAAAAATAAAATAAAATGGATAGAATCTGGAAAAAAAAAAAAAAAACCTTCCTTAAAATCTTCCATATATTCACCCTTGTCCCTGTAGTGGCGCAAGATTTGGCATATAACTAATTTAAAGCATCTATCATGTTTTGTTTTCTTTCATTTTGTTTTGTTTGATTTTGAATCAGAGACTCACTATATAACCAAGCTGTCCTCAAACCTGCAATCCTCCTGCCCCATTTTCCAGAGTGCTGGGATTACAGGTGTGACCACATCTGCCTTAACAATTTATCTATATGATTCTTTCCCATTAGATTGTGACCACCTCCAAAGGGGAGACTATATCCAATTCCTATTTTCTAAATCACCAGTGACTGATGTATAGCAGACATTCAAAATGCATTTGTTTAAACAAAAAATGAATACCTAATCCCAAAACATTGTCTTTGGTTTTCTACACAGTATGCTGCTCAGAAAATTTTTAGATAAGACTTTAAATATGTACAAGGGATTTTTTTTTTTCTTTTAAAAAGTATAGAATAGGGCTGGAGAGATGGCCTAGCGCTTAAGAGCGCCGACCGCTCTTGCAGAGGACCCGGGTCCAATCCCCAGCACCCACATGGCGGCTAAGAACCGTGTGTAACTCCAATTCCAGGAGAACTCCAGTTCCAGGGGAATTTGACACCCTCTTCTGACCTCCGCAGCATTACACAACACGGGTGCACAAACCTACATGGAGACAGTACATTCATACACATACAAAAATAAATAAAAAAATTAAAAAAAACAATAACAATAATAATAATACAGTATTTTTTAAATAATATACATTGTTTGGTAAACTGGCACCACAGAATACCTCTCCCTTCTGGGCGTGGTGGCTCTCGTCTTTAATCCCAGCACTCTGGGAGGCAGAGGCAGGTGGATCTCTGTGAGTTCAAGGACAGCCTGGTCTACATAGTGAGCTCCAGGCCAGCTGGGACTAAAGGGAGACCCTGTCTCAAAAAAGACAAAAATAAATAAATAAATAAATAAATAAATAAATAAATAAATGAATATCTCTTCCTGACCATCCACCTGGATCATTTCACATAATCTAATTAATGCTTTGGTCACAATTGGGTTACTTTTTATGTGTCTATAATATATTTTTAATTTTTCCTATTTACATATTTCTAATGTATAAACTACATATGATTGCTCTCTTATCTTCAACAACAGCAGATACACATAATATTAAAATGTCTCTATAGGGGGCTGGAGAGATGGCCTAGCGGTTAAGAGCGCCGACCGCTCTTGCAGAGGACCCGGGTTCGATCCCTAGCACCCACATGGCAGCCGAGAACCGTCTGAAACTCCAATTCCAGGAGAACTCCAGTTCCAGGGGAATCCGACACCCTCTTCTGACCTCCGCGGCATTGCACGACACGGGTGCACAAACTTGCATGCAGGCAGTACATTCCCTACAACAGACATGAAAGAAAGTCAAATTAATAAAAAAAATAAAATAAAAAATAAATTAAATAAATAAAGAAAAATGTCTCTATTCAAGGGTTGGGAAGATTGGTCAGGAATAGGCATCACTGCCACCAAGCCCAACAACCTGAGTTAAATCCACAGTTGATCCCGGCTGGAGTGAGAGGATGGCCTCATGAGGTAAGAGCACCAACTGTTCTTGCCGAGAGATCCGGGTTCATCCCAGCACCCACATGGTGGCTGAGAACCATCATAACTCCAGTTCCAGGGAATCCTTCCCCTTTCTGACCCCACAGCACTGCTACGACACTGGGTGCTGCACGACCAGGGTGATGACAGTACCCTGCATTGCAGATCAAGTCACATGTTGTTCCCCAGAAACATACAACAAAAAATAAATAAATAAAATAAATCAAGCAGACCCCATGGTCGAAAGGAAGAATTATCTGCAAAAGCTGTCCCCCTTTTTTTGGCTTCCGGCCTCGCACATGTGCCATGGTCTGAAGAGTGACACACCACACATACACGAACACAGTATGAGTGCACATGCACACACATACACGAGCACAGTATGAGTGCACCCACACACATACACAAGCATAGTCTGAGTGCACACACACACATAAACAAACACAGTATGAGTGCACCCACACACATACATGAACACAGTATGAGTGCACCACACACACACACACATACACATACACGAACACAGTATGACTGCACACACACACTTATACCATGCACACATGAGTAACGAGTGTAACCACACACATACATATCACAGAAGTACCACACACAATAATAAACCAATGCTGCCACACACACATCACCGCACACATAACGTGCACACACACACTACACATAGTACATGGCACACACCAGTCTTAGTGCAAGTAGAGTGCAACAACCTACACATATTCACTAGTATGTGCACACACACACATACATGAACACAGTTGTGTGTACACCACACAACATTAACGAGTGTACACACATCTTAACAGTGATGGTGCACACCCACACCTTACAGACCACAGATGATGTCAAGCATCGTACGTGTACCCACACACATACATGAGCACAGTATGAGTGCACACCACACACATACACTGAACACAGTATGAGTGCACACACACACATACACGAACACAGTATGAGTGCACACCACAACTACGATTCACAACAAGTGAACATACATGAATAAAACACAGTATGGTGACCACAGCTACAACACTTAGTGGCAACACTACACGAACACGTGAGCACCCCACTAACATCCGTAGTGACCACCACACACACAGTAGATCACACAACACACTACATGAACACAATAGTACACATACATCAACGGTTAACACACATCATGAACATAGTCGAGTCACCACAGAAGGATGAGGAACACCAAACATATTAAATATCTAAACTTTTTTTTTCATTTTTTGTCCTCCTTCCTTTGTGCTGTTAGTTTTTGTCTCCTTGAGACAAACTAGAGACACCTGAAAAGGGGAATCTCAGTTAAGGAATTTTCTCTATTGGATGTTGGACCTTGACATTGCCTGATGAGGCATTTTCTTAACTAATTGATGTAGGAGGGCTCAGGCCACGTGACAGTGACCACCCGGAGCAGGTGGTCTGTAGGCTGTATAAAAAAAGTACTCAAGAGTAGACAGCCGGGAAACAACCAAAGCACAGCATGTCCTCCATTTGGCTTTCTGACTTCAGTTCCTGCCTCTGGCTTCCAGGTTTCAATTTCTGCCCTGGCTTCCCTGCATAAAGAACTATAACCTGCAGGGCAGATAAGCCCATTCCTCCCTAGTTATCACAGCAACAGAAGCCAAACTAGAACATCTATTCTTGTTTTCTTCTTTCTTCTTGACTTCTGAGACAGGGTTAACTAACTAACTAACAAGACTCACTCATGACAAAAAGCTCAAAATGGGTCATTTTAATTTCAGAAATAAAAATTAACAATTTCATTAAACAAATCAGTAAAGGGATATCAGAGCTTCATTAAAATTAAGCCAGCCAGGCCGGTTGTGGTGGCCGAACGCCTTTACTCCTACACTTCGGGAGGGCAAGGGCAGGCGGATTTTATGAGTTCAAGGCAGCCTGGTCTCAGAGTGAGTTCCCAGGACAGCTGGGGTACAAGGGAGACACTGTCTCTGAAAAGACAAAAAAAAAAATAAATAAATAAATAAATAATTAATAATAAATAAATAAATAAATAAAATAAAAAAGCTGGGCGTGGTGGCGCCAGCCTTTAATCCTAGCACTTGGGAAGCAGAGCAGGCGGTCTTTGTGAGTTCAAGCCCAGCCTGGTCTACAGAGGAGTTCCAGAGACGATGGGGGCTACAGGGAGACCTGTCTTGAAAAGACCAAAAAAAAAAAAAAAAGTTAAAAAAAATTAATTAAGCAAGATGACTCATGCCTTTAATCCCAGCACTGGGAAGGCAGAAGCAGGCAGATCTCTGTGAGACCAAACTCAGCCTGGTCCACATAACAAGTTCCAGACCAGCTAGGCTACGAGGAGACCCTATCTCAAAAGGGAAAAAAAAAATGTATTGAATGAAGTATAAGCATAACGTGATTTTTCAAATATTTACTGAAGTAAAAGTTGAACTCTTGATTTAAGATAAATCTCTATTTAATTGGCTTAGCAATGAAGAGCAATGGTTCTTCTTGCAAAAGATCTGGGTTCAAATCCCAGTGCCCTCTTCTGTCCTCCACAGGCACTGCACAACATGGGTACACTTAAATATGTGCAGGCATAACACATAAAATAAATTGTTTTTTTCTTTTTTTTCATTTTTTAACAATAAGTAATCATTTATGAGTACAAGCATCCTTCATACAAAACCAATTTGCAAGCAGTTGTGCCCAAACCCACACAGCCCATGGGTCCCACCATCCAGCTGGGGGGGCTTGTATGTTCAATCAAGTTGATCAGATGAGTGTCCAGACTATATTGCTGTAGTTTCATCATTCACCCCAATCGCAGCCCTTACATTCTACCATGCCCCCTCTTCCGCAGATTGTTCCCTAAGCTTAGAAAAGGGGCACAGGTGGACGAGAAGCAAAACAGTCTACTTTCTCTGGAGCTGTTGTCTTGGACTCTGGTCAATTCTGGCTGTTTCCTTTCATGGGCTGACAGTTTGTCCAGGAATGACCTTTCAATCCTACTGCCTGAGTGACTTCTAGCCTCCTGCGCTTCAGGAGCCGGCCCACACCAAAATAAATTATTTTTAAGATAAATATTTATTTAAATACCTGACATTTAATCTCTATTTATTATACTTTTCAAATTTGGATTACTATACCTTGAGAATTATCTTACTCAAAGTATTTCCCTCAATGCATGAAAAAGTTATCCACTACAAGAGGAGCAAGTGAACAATGCTCACGCTTTATCACAAAACAAAGTTTTAGTTTTTTAAATATCTATAAGTGAATAACACAAGTGCAGAGGCTCTCAATTACCATTTTGCAAAGAAATTTACACTATACTTTGTGTCAGAGAATCAAAACAAAGAATGAATGACACTTTTAGTGCTATCCATATTGAGGCCATATGAGACGTTAACGCGAAAACACTAATCAAAACTATTACTAAAATTTCCATTACAGAAAGAAAATAAATTTTTAATTAGTATTTAGCTAATAACATCAATTCCAGGCCCTTAACAGAAATGACTTTAAAAACTCTTTGTCCTACAAAAGGCATACCATCAATAAAACATTCAAACTGATAAATTAAGATTTTGAAACAAACTACCATAGAAATATGGTATAAATTTGCAATAATAAAAAAGCAGAAAAGTTCTACAAACTTTCTGAAAATTCTGAAATTCAGGTAATTCAATTTTATATCCACAGAGACACTCTTAGATGTAAAAACTTTGTACATAAGAATTTGACATAAAATGTTACCAACTGGAGAATCTAACCAATTCCAAATTGCTAGAATCTTTAGTAGTTTTTACTACTATTGGCTTTATACAAAAAAATGGGATCAGAATACTATTATTTTGTTCCATATTTCAATGTTTTTTCTATTCAAAGGAAACGTTCTCAATTTAAAATTAATGGGTAAAATATTACTGAAACTCTGTTTCTCATTTTATAGACTTGTTAAAAGGTATTTACTAAGTTTGGGGCTGGAGGGATGGCTCAGCGGTTAAGAGCACTCTTGCTGAGGACCTGGGTTTGATTCCCAGCAACCACATGGTGGCTAAGAACCATCTTTAACGCCAGTTCCAGAGGAATCCAATGCCTTCTTCTGACCTCAGCAGTACTGCATGACACAGGTGTACCAACCTACATGCAGACAGTTACCCATACACATAAATAATAATAAATAAGGCTAGGTGTGGTGGTGCACACCTTTAATCCTAGCACTTGGAAGGCAGAGGCAGGCGGATCTTTGTGAGTTCAAGGCCAGCCTGGTCTACATAGCGAGTTCGAGGACAGTCAGAGTACAGGGAGACCCTGTCTCAAAAAGAACCGATAATAATAATACTAATAATAAATTTAAATTTTTTAAGGTATTCACTGACTTAAAAAAAAAATAGATGGGAGTCTGGGGGTATTGTCCAATTGTAGTGTACTTACCAAGCACAAGGCCCTGGGTTCAATCCCAAGCATCACAAAACAAAAAGGAGAGAAGAAAAGAAAGGGAGGGAGAAAAGAAAAGGGAGGGAGAGAAGGAAAGAGGAAGAGAGAAGCCGGGCGTGGTGCCACACGCCTTTAATCCTAGCACTTGGGTGGCAGAGGCAGGCGGATCTTTGTGAGTTCAAGGCCAGCCTGGTCTACAGAGCAAGTTCCAGGACATCTGGGGCTACAGGGAGACCCTGTCTCGAAAAGACCAAAAAAAAAAAAGGAGGAAGAGAGAAAGAGGGGAGGAAGCTTAACCACTGCTTTGAACACCTAAATGCACTGAACCATGATCTAGGGCTGGAGAGACAGCTCAGTAGACAAAGTACTTGCCACAGCCAGCTAGTCTAGCCAAATGAGTGCGCTCCAAAATAAGGTGGACAGCAATCAAGGAAGACACAAGATATCAACTGATCACCTCTGCGCACATGCGTGCGCGCGCACACACACACACACACACACACACACACGGATTCCAAGAATTATTTTGATGGAAAAAAAAAAAGAATTACTTTGATCGGTATGGAAAAGTTTTTATAGACTCAAAGCAACAGTTCAGTTTCAGAAACATGTGGTTAAAATGTTTTGGCACTAATAGTTAATATTAGGATTTAAATCCTAAAGAAAAATTAAGTCTAGAAGAGCACTGTATTTACCTGAAGGAGAATAAACATTATTCTTAAATATATAACCATTTTAAAAGGTTCATAAGTAATACAAATCCATTTATCAGAATAAATTCCAATGTTACGTTTGTCAATGAAAACAAAAATCAAAGACTATTACTGATTTTGAAGTTAAATTTGGAGAAGACTAATTACCAAAATTCTAATTGCATACAAAATTTCCATCAAGGACTCATACCAAGGGATATTAGGAGACACAAACTTGACTGGATAGACATGGATGGCAGAATGCATGAGATCTGCTGGGGAGGCCCTGGGGAGTGCAGATAGGGGAGGGGTGTAAATATGACGAAGATGTATGAAAATTTTTTTTCTTTCTTTTTTTATGTGTATGAGTGTACTGTCTGCATGTAGGTTGGTGCACCTGTGTAATGCAATGCCATGGAGGTCAGAAGAGGGTATCAGATTCCTCTGGAACTGGAGTTAAAGATGGTTCTTAGCCACCATGTGGGTGCTGGGAATCAAACCTGGGTCCTCTGCAAGAGCAGTCAGCGCTCTTAACCACTGAGCCATCTCTCCAGCCCCTTAAGTTTCTATCAATCAGCAAAAAGAAATAAGTACAAACTACCTATATAGAGTTTCTTATCAATGGTGACCATAAGAACTTGAAAAGATCATCATGAAACATTCTTGGAATTACATGTATCTGTTTCATAAACAAGACTATTATTTTTAAAAGGTATGCTCAGCCTGGAGAGACACCTCAGTGGTTAAGGGCACTGGCTGCTCTTGCAAAGGCCCTGGCTGGGTTTGATGGCGGCTAACAATAGACCATAACTGGAGCTCCAAGGGAATCCAACACTCTTCTGACCTCCAGGGGCATTACACAAAATAGCTTCACCTACCTACATGCAAGTAATACAGTCATACAAAATATAAAATAATTTTTTTAAAAAAAGGTATGCTCTCTCAAAAAGATCAAAACAAACAAAAAAAAAGTACTCTCTTGAAAATCAGCCGAGCACCTCATCTTAGATATTGAAAAGATTTTATCTAAAAATGATCACAATTTAATATTTACTATCTTCCATAATACCCTGAAATTTTTTCTTGTAATTACATAACAGAAAATGTGGGGCTTTTACCTACTCCCATGCCTTCAAATCTTTTTCATCCTACTCAATAAAACATACAAATATATCATTTCCTTCCTGTATATGGGATGATATGAAAAAGGTTTGGAAGCACTAACTTAAAAGACCATAAATATTAATACAGTGGAAAGGGAAAAGTATAAAAATTATAGATAGAGAAGCTGTGGAGGGTTTTATTTGCATGCTAAGATTTGCATGCTTTTTTCTAGCCTTTGTCATCCAGAGAAACTAGAAGAGAATTAATCTCTTAATGTCTAAGGTATCCATCATAGTGACAATTTCTCACAAATCCAGAATGGTACTATTTGTGTACCCATCTCTAATATAATAATTATTATTTTGTGTGTTTCCTAGTTCTGAAGAGGAAACTCCAGTAGAATGATACATGCAGAGACAGGAGTGGTGGCTCACACCTTCAGTCTCAGCACTCGGCTGGCAGAGGCAGGTGAATCTCTATGAAATCAAGGCAAGTCCAGTCCACATTAGCACGTTCCAGAGCAGCCATGGCTATAGGGAGACCCTGTCTCAAAAGTAACAAAAAAAAAAAAAAAAGTGATGCATGCAAGTGCAAGTGACACTAATTTTATTTATTTATTTATTTATTTTTTGTATTTTTGAGGCAGGGTCTCCCTTTTAGTCCCAGCTGTCCTGGAGCTCCCTCTGTAGACCAAGTTGGTCTTGAACTCACAGAGATCTGCCTGCCTCTGCCTCCCCTTCCCGAGTGCTAGGATTAAAGCCACGCACCACCACACGAAGTTGGTTCTTAGCCACCACGTGGGTGCTGGGAACTGAACCCTGGTCCTCTGCAAGAGCAGTCAGTGCTTTTAACCTCTGAGCCATCTCTTCCAGCCCCAATACTAATATTTTTAACAAATGGATTCTATGATCAGATTTTTATATGTAATCTGTTATCAATAAAGACCACAATGTTTGTCTTACATAATGTGCCTACACCAGAAAAAAAAATTCTTTCCTTTAAATACTATTTTAAGTAACTAAGGATGATGATAACATCAATGGCCATTACAATTATAATGATTTAACATTACAATAAGTTGTAGCTCACAGGCACTTTCAATTGAAGTGTCAGTTTACTACTATATTTTCTTTACTGTGGTTCCAAAATCTAAGAATCTATTTTAAAAAAAAAAGAGAGAGAGAGATTCTTGTAAGAATAAGCCAAATTCCTGGATCCCTTGTAAATATTCACTCATTTCACTAGAGAAAAATTAATGTGTTTTGTTTTTTGTTTTCTGGGGTTTTTTTTTTGGGGGGGGGTCTTTTGAGACAGGGTATCCCTGTAGGTCCAGCTGGCCTGGAACTCACTATGCAGACTATTCTGGCCTTGAACTCACAGAGATCCACCTGCCTCTGCCTCCCAAGTGCTGTGATTAAAGGTGTGCACCACCATGCCACCATGTTTTGTTTTATTAAATTGATATTAATACTATCCTGTCCTTACTAAGAGTTATAATTATACGGTCTATGTACCTTTACATTTCTAAAGTCCACAATACATGACATATCTGGTACCGAAGTTTTAATTAAGACACTGTGGACTTGCCAGGCATGGGTGTCTACACCTTTAATCCCAGCACTCAGGAGGCAAGGCAGGTGGATCTCTGTGAGATGAACTCCAGCCTGGTCTACAAGGCGAGTTTCAGGACAGCTGGGGCTACAGGGACCCTTGTCTTAAGAAGACCAAAAACAGATTGTGAACTTTTGCTTTCAACCTTCACTTTACAGATTTTAAAAAGTTTAAATGATTTGTTCATGACAACATAGTTTCTAAATGATAGACCTAAAACTCCAGACATCTAAATCCTATTTTTCTAACCTCTATCCAACCAAGACTGGCCACAAATGAAAAAGCCTTCTTCAACATAAAGAGATTTCATTTCAGGGCTGGGAAGATGGCTCAGTGGCTCGGTGTGTAAAATGCTTGCCATGCAAGCATGAGAACATAAATTCAGATCCCCAGGACTCAGGAAAAGACAGATGTAATAGCCCTAGTACGTAATCCCAGTGCTCCAATAGCAAGATCAGGAGAATTTGCTGGAAGCTCAAGAGCCAACTAGCCTGACATATGCAACTTCAAACAAAAAAGACCCTGTTTCAAACAAGGTTTAGAAGGGGAGGACCAACATCACAAGTTATCTGTCCTCTGACCTCCTTATGCACACAGTGGCACACCTGGTCTCACACATACACACACACACACACACACACACACACACGCACACACACACACACCATACACACAAAGATTAAAAGACTTCATAGTTCATATTTTATCTTGCATAAGCATAAGTTAATACAAATTTCCAAATTGTAAAATTACAAAACAAAGTCTAACTTGTATCTAACCTTCGAAATCAATATTTCCTGCTGTTTATTCTGAGCTTCACTACTTCACACAAGGGACTAAGCTAGTGTGTAAACTCTGATTTGAGTTCACTGATCCAGAATCAAAGCACATCATCAATTTTTATGACAATGGTGTTTTTTTTTTATTATTTTTTTTTTTAATTTCTGTATGTGTATCAATGTACTGTCTGCATGCAGGTCTGTGCACCCGTGTCGTGCAATGCCGCGGAGGTCAGAAGAGGGTCTCTTGGATTCCCCTGGAGCTGGAGTTCTCCTGGAATTGGAGTTTCAGACGGTTCTCGACCGCCATGTGGGTGCTGGGGATCAAACCCGGGTCCTCTGCAAGAGCGGTCGGCGCTCCTAACCGCTAGGCCATCTCTCCAGCCCGACAATGGTGTTTTTTACCAAAATTCATAATAACTACAAAGCTGTCAGGTGTGGTGGCAATTGGCTTTAATCCCAACACTGGGGAGGCAGAGGCAGGCAGGTCTCTGTGATACTGAAGCCAGCCTGGTCTACATAGCAGAGGCAGGCAGGTCTCTGTGAGCCAGCCTGGTATACAGAGCAGCAACAAAAAAACAAGGCTACAAAACCAGACAAAAATTTTAAGAGAAAATTATAAATAAGTATCTTCACTCTCCTTTATACATGGTAGGATTTAATTTCTCTCTCAACCTTATGCATGAACTTGCTTCAGCCAACAAAGTGTAGGCAGAAGTTATACACATACTTCTGAAATGAAACTGTAGGAAACATCTTACAATTAAAATGAAACTGCGGGGGCTGGAGAGATGGCCTAGAGGTTAAGAGCACCGACCGCTCTTACAGAGGACCCGGGTTCGATCCCCAGCACCCACATGGCAGCCGAAAACCGTCTGAAACTCCAATTCCAGGAGAACTCCAGTTCCAGGGGAATCCGACACCCTCTTCTGATCTCCGCAGAATTGCACGACACGGGTGCACACACCTGCATGCAGACAGTACATTCATACACATACCGAAATAAATAAAATTAAAAATAAATAAATAAATAAATAAATAAAATGAAACTGCAGGTTATATAGATCATAGTTGATGGTTACAGACAGACAGACAACCGACAGACAGACAACAGACAGAGAGACTAGCCTGTTTTTGGAATGAGGATGATATAGAAGAGAGATCCCTTGGGCTGGAGAGATGGCCTAGCGGTTAAGAGCACCAACTGCTCTTGCAGAGAACCCAGATTCGATCCCCAGCACCCACGTGGCGGCTGAGAACCGTCTGTAACTCCAATTCCAGGAGAACTCCAGTTCCAGGGGAATCCAACACCCTCTTCTGACCTCCGGGACATTGCACAACACTGGTGCACAGACCTGCATGCAGACAGTACAATCATACACATAGAGAAAAATAAATTAAAGATTTTTTTAAAAAGAGAGATCCCTAGTGGTCCCCAAAAATACCTGCAGCATGAAAAATAAATTGATGTTTTAAGATATGAGTATTGGAGGAAAGCAGTCTGTTACACAGCCTAATACAAATTTATTGTCCTCTGCTTTGTATGAACTTTATTGCCATTTCTCCTTTGCCAATGGCACAATGTTAAGCTAGGTCAGTAGAGGGAGCCATAGTGACATTAAAGGAAGAAAGGGTATCTTCCAAGTGTGCTTTGTAGCTTTTGTTTCTGGCTCATGGCTGTCTAGAGCTTATGGACACCCAGTGATATTAAACCTACTAGTCTGCTTCATGAGCACCACAGAAGCCAACTTTCCAGAAAATTCTCATGGCACTCCCACAGGTTGGCACTCCAATAAGTTTCCCAAAGAGTTTCTGCCAACTACAATATAAATGTATATTAATATTTCAGGTTACTTGTTTTACTTTATTTCACAGCTATATCTAATGTTCATATGACTAACAAATGAACTTATTATACTTTAAACACTGCCATAAGGTTAAACTCACAGTACATACTACATCTTTTCATTAAACCATACTCTTTGCTAATAATTACAAAAAAGTACATGAAGACAAACTTCACTGTAAGAAAACGAATGAGTCTTCAATAAATATGCCATTATCCTCTGAATCTGGAACCCCCACAAGATCATGTTTTGTGTACTTGTTTCAGCTGTGAATTCTATTTTTTTTTTTTTTTTTTTTCTTTTTCTTCTCTTTTTTCTGTTTCTTTTCTTTTTTTGTCTTTTGAGACAGGGTCTCCTTAGTCCCAGCTGTCCTGGAACTCACTCTGTAGACCAGGCTGGCCTTGAACTCACAAAGATCCGCCTGCCTCTGCCTCCCAAGTGCTAGGATTAAAGGCGTGCGCCACCACGCCCGGCCTGTGATTCTATTTTGAAGGCTGTGGAGCCTTTAGGAAGTCGAGCCTGGATAGAGAAAGGCCTTTGAAAGATGGTTCTGTAAGAGCGGTCGGCGCTCTTAACCGCTAGGCCATCTCTCCAGCCCCCGCTCTTACAGAGGACCCAGGTTCGATCCCCAGCACCCACATGGCGACTGAGAACCATCTGAAACTCCAATTCCAGGAGAACTCCAGTTCCAGGGGAATCCGAGACCTTCTTCTGACCTCCGCGGCATTGCACGACACGGGTGCACAGACTTGCATGCAGACAGTACATTCATACACATACCGAAATAAATAAAATTTAAAAAAAAATTTTTTTTTAAAGAAAGATGGTTCTGCATGTGGCTCGGGTCTGTTTTCTCTGCTTCCTGGTCCCCTACCATGGGAAGAGGCCAGCACTGTGTGCTATTGCCACCATGAACAACCCAATAAGCTTTGCTTTCCAAACCATAATGGACTCTGATCCTCTGAAATTTTAAGTGAAAACAGACCTTTGTTACTTTAAGTTGCTTCTGTCAAGTATTTTCTCACAGCTACAAGTAACTAGTACACATGACAAGAAATAACATTCCTATGAAAAAGATTAAATCTGGGGCTGGAGAGATGGCTCAGCGGTTAAGAGTGCCGACTGCTCTTGCAGAGGACCTGGGTTCGATTCCCAGCACCCACATGGCAGCTAAGAACCGTCTTTAAACCGGGGGTGGTGGCACATGGCTTCAATCCTAACACTCGGGAGCTCGGGAGGCAGAGGCAGGAGGATCTCTGTGAGCTCAAGGCCAGCCTGATCTACAGAGTGAGTTCCAGGCCAGCTGGGACTATAGGAAGATCCTGTCTAAAAAAAGAGAAAAGAAAAAGATTAAATCTAAATCTTTACTTATTTTACAGTATAAAGTTTATGCTGAGCCTTTACAATGATCATCAGATAATGAAATATAAAATATCTGGTAATATTTCAATGACTCTACTATATTAGCCATGTGTTAAAGTTATTCCACACCATAAAAATATAATTATTGACTAAAATGGCTACTTAGGAAGAGAACTTATTATATACACGGAACAACAAACAATTCACACTTCTTACCTTCAAATCCTCCACCTTACCTTTAGTTAGACTAACATTTTTTTAACAGGGTCTTTCTAAGTCCTACCCTTCCTGGAGCTCACTATGTAGACCAGGATGGCCTTGATCTCACAAACAGCTGCCAGCCTCCACCTCCCAAGGGATGGGATTAAAGGCACACACCACTATGCCCTACTAGACTAACAGTTTAACTCAGGAAAAAACTCCTATGTGAATAAAAAGTGAATAACAGATTGGTGATAATTTAAGAATGATATATTATGAACCCATGGGGAAAAAAATGTTCTACAGAACATTTCAGCCATCTTATTATGAAATATGTCTCTTGGGGGCTGGAGAGATAGCCTAGCAGTTAAGAGCACCGACTGCTCTTGCAGAGGACCCGGGTTCGATCCCCAGCACCCACATGGCGGCTGAGAACCATCTTTAACTCCAATTCCAGGAGAACTCCAGTTCCAGGGGAATCTGAGACCCTCTTCTGACCTCAGCGGTATTGCACGACACGGGTGCACAAACCTACATGCAGACAGTACATTCATACACATACAAAAATAAATAAAATTTAAAAAATTTGTTTAAAAAAAAAAAAGAAATATGTCTCTGGACACAAAATACATTTTAAAAACTAAAACTGTGTCTGCTTTATAAAAAATATATACTCAAAGTTATTTCTACTGATGCTCAATAAAGAAAGGTTATGAAGAGAATGACCCTCCTTCCAAAAAAGATGCTCTGTTCTAATCCCAGGAATATGTGAATGTGTTTCCTTTCAAGGCAAAAGAAAATTGAAAGATGTGATTGAAATGGGAAGATCATTCTGGAATATCTGACACAGGTAGCTCCAGTCTAATCACATGAATCCTTAAAAGAGAAAAATCAGCCGGGCGTGGTGGCGCACGCCTTTAATCCTAGCACTTGGGAGGCAGAGACAGGCGGATCTTTGTGAGTTCAAGTCCAGCCCGGTCTACAAGGTGAGTTCCAGGACAGCTGGGGCTACAGGGAGACCCTGTCTCGAAAAGACCAAAAAAATAAATAAATAAAATTTTTAAAAAATTTAAAAAAAGTGAAAAATCATACCCAGCTGAGCAGAAAGAAATGAGAGAATAAAAGCAGGGTGAGAGGCACGAGAGCTTGTGAAGGATCCCACACCCATTGCTGGCCCTGAAGCAGAGGCTGTGCAAAGGCCTCTCAAAGAGAAGACATGACTGCTAGTGAGGGACTGGGAACCATGGCCCACAAGCTTAAAAAAGATGTCACTTTTGGAAGCCAAAATGAGAAAATATACAGCTTTTCCCTAGAAAATGAAGAAATGCAGCCCTTCCTTCACCTTGATCCTAGCTCAATGAGACCATGTCAACTTCCTGACCTGAAAAACTATACAATAATAAATCTGTGTTCTTCTTTTTTCCAATTTTTATTGAAGCTTTGTGCATTTCAAACAAAATTTCCAATCAAATCTAAACCCATTCCCCCTTCCTTGCCCCCCCAACCCCACCAGAGCTCATGCATTCTGCCAAACATGCTTTTCATCTTTTTCTGTCTCTTAAAATTTTCGATGCACAGGGCTGGAGAGATGGCTCAGCAGTTAAAAGTGCCGACTGCTCTTGCAGAGGACCCGGGGTTCAGTTCCCAACACCCACATGGCAGCTAAAAACCGTCTTTAACTCCAGTTCCAGGGGAATCCGACGCCCTCTTCTGACCTCCGCGGCATTGCACAACATGGGTGCACTGACCTACATGCAGACAGTACACTCATACACATAAAAAATAATAAATAAATAAATAAATAAATAAATAACTTTCGATGCAGAAGTTTACTGTTTCGAGCAGAAGTTCACTGTTTCAGTCAGTTCGTTGACCCAGTCTTTTTGTTGTTGTTGTTGTTGTTATTGTTGTTCCTTCCAATTTGCATTACTCCAAAATATGCATATATCTTTTAGAATCTTCAGCTTATGATTTTTTTTTTAATTAGGCTGAAAGATGTCATGTTTGAAGGCTCCTCCTTAGCAAGCCCAAGCCACCATCAGTCCTGCCCTTGTGCTCCACACAGGGGTTTTCCCTTCCCATGGTTGTATTCTTCTAAGCCACTAAACTTGCAGGGCAATTAATGCAAGGAATACAACGTAACTTCGGAAGATCCAGGACTTTACTAAATAAATGTGACAGAATCCTTGCAATAGGTGTTAAAAGTATCTATTGATGGGCCCCTGTGGTGGCCCACGCCTTTAATCCCAGCACTCAGGAGGTAGCAACAGGCAGATCTCTTTGAGTTCAAGGCCAGCCTGGTCTACATAATGAGTTCCAGGCCAGCAGGGACTAAAGGGAGACCCTGTCTCAAAAAGACAAAAAAAAAAAGTATCGATTGATGAAAATATTCTCTATAGTTATAGATGTTCTCCTATCCTCCTACTTATTTAAGAAACA
Organism: Rhizomys pruinosus; assembly: GCA_009823505.1. NCBI lineage: Eukaryota > Metazoa > Chordata > Mammalia > Rodentia > Spalacidae > Rhizomys > Rhizomys pruinosus. The sequence goes on from VZQC01006778.1 coordinate 113,670, forward strand.
CATAATGCATATTGTTGTTCATATCCTCTGCCAAGACAATACATTAGTAGTATAAAATTATCTTTATGGGTACTCTAAGCCTTCTTATATCAACAAAAATAGACTGGGATTTTACTATCAAAACTATAGCAAGAAACTTAGGGGAAATTTTTCAAGAAAATTAAATACATGGTACAGGTAATGCAGTCTCTTTGACATGCAGTAATCTCAGTAACAGATTATGCCAAATGAAACAGTTTATCATTCCACTGACTGGTTCATTTCTTTTGCTAAATCTTGCTTATCAGGTTACACTGTTATTTCTAACAAACCTGAAGAGTGGTCACTGCCCATATACAAATATTCTTTAAATCCTTTATCATCCAGAAATGCAACTTAATCTGTTGTGTTCTAAGCACTGAACCTGGTCTTAAAGATTCAAGTCTTCGGGGCTGGAGAGATGGCCTAGTGGTTAAGAGCACTGACTGCTCTTGCAGAGAACCTGGGTTCGATCCCCAGCAACCACATGGCGGCTAAGAACCATCTTTAATTCCAGTTCCAGGGGAATCCGACACCCTCTTCTGACCTCCTTGGCACTGCACCACACGGGTGCACAAACTTACATTCATACACATACAAAAATAAATAAAATTAGAAATATATATATAAAAGATTCAAGTCTTCAATGGCACATACTCTCTGTATCAATTAACCAGTTAAATGTCTTTACTGAAAGCCATCCAACTTTCAATTTCTATTTATCTTTTGAAAAATAACAAGAAAGTAATCCAATTACACATATTCTGTCTAAGAATCCTTTTCTTCTCTGCCCCTACAATACTATCATCATTTTCCAGAGAATTCTGTTATTCCTCTGGCAATTAATATTTTGAATACAAAACTATTCAAATAGTAGCCAAAACTAAGTGTCCATCGCCATCAACAAATAAATTAAAATGGCTTAATTGCTCAAATCCTGGGATAACTGCTAATTAAATAAAAGTTTTTACTAGGCTAGGCATGGTGGCACACACTTTTAATCCCAGCACATGGGAGGCAAAGGCAGGCACATCTCTGAGTTCGAGGCCAGCCTGGTCTACATAGTGAGTGAGTGAGTGAGTGGCAGGCCAGCTGGGGCTACCAGGAGACCCTGTCTCAAAAAGATATATTTAAAAAAAAAAAAAGATTCTTACAGCAATGGAGCTGCACACAAACCAACTCATCAGTTAAGGAATAAGGTTATGTACACAACAGAGTTATAGAATATAATGTCTAAATATACCAAAAAGATTATTGTAGTACATGGGATGAAGCAGATCATTCCCATTCATAATTTCGACAATGGAATATCAATCCAGGTCCTACCAGGAAATAATGCTATACTGAAACTGAGGAACTAGGGAGTTTCATATGAGGATATTTTACAGAGATGAAGGTAGAGATTAAGGAAATCAATAAGGGGTGGTACCTGGAGCCAGCAATACTGGGAAGCAATCTCCAAACCCAGAAGGAAACTGTATGAAAAGGCCACCTGTAGACTTAGTACAAAGTAACTTGCAAATATTATGAAGGAAGACTATGAACAAATAATTGAACCTCATTATCTTCTATCCTAATCTGTCAGAATCTTAAAGTGACACAACCCAATGAGATGTCTGAAAATGAGGTAGCAGAGTGAAAGGATAGTGGAACTAACCTAGAAGGATAAACGGAAAAAATATGTAATGTACAATGATAAATTTCAGCAACATTCAACTCTATGCCCTTTTTAAAACTAACTTTAATTTTTATTATTTTCAATTATGTGTGCTTATAGTTATGTGCACATAATTGCAGGTACCCACAGGGGCCTGAGGCATCAGATCCCCCTGGAGCTGGACTTACAGATGGTTGTGATCCTCCCAATGTGGGTGCTAGGAACCAAACCTGGTCCCTCTGCAAGAACAGCCAGTGCTCTTAACTCCTGAGCCATCTCTCTAGCCCTTGTGTGCCCTTCTTGTCTGATGAAATTAACCTTCAGTTCCTATTAACCTTCCCTTTTTTTTTCTTTTTTTTGGTCTTTTTGAAATGGGGTCTCCCTGTAGCCCCAGCTGTCCTGGAACTCTGTAAGTAGACCAGGCTGGCCTACAAATCACAGAGATCCACCTGCCTCTGCCTCCAGAGTGCTGGGATTAAAGGCATGTGCCACCATGCCTGGCTAACCTTTCTAATCTTGGGTTTGGAGACAGAGTTCACCCATTAGCATTAAGGCTGCTAACCTTTTAATATTAAGTTTCAATTTATTCTAAAACGAATCCTTAGAATTATACATTTTTCTCTCATTAAACCTCTGAGCTACATCTGCTTCTATAACAAAATATATTTGTCAAGATATAATACATGAAGTACCAACAATAAATTTCCAGTTAGGTTATATTATTGGTTAAAGGTTTACATCCCCAAGTTTATATCTTTTTTTATTTTATTTATTTTGTGTGTGTATGAATGTACTGTCTGTATGCAGGTCTGTGCACCCGTGTCGTGCAATGCCGCGGAGGTCAGAAGAGGGCGTCAGATTCTCCTGGAATTGGAGTTAAAGATGGTTCTCAGCCGCCATGTGGGTGCTGGGGCTCTGCAAGAGCAGTCGGCCCTCCCAACCACTAGGCCATCTCTCCAGCCCAAGTTTATATCTTAATATCTCTTTCCTCAATGTCATAGTCATAGGAAGTGGATGAAACCCAGAACTTTTTTTTTTTTTTTTTTTGTTTTGGTCTTTTCAATGCAGGGTCTCCCTGTAGCCCCAGCTGTCCTGGAACTCGCTCTGTAGACCAGGCTGGCCTTGAACTCACAAAGATCCACCTGCCTCTGCCTCCCGAATGCTAGAATTAAAGGCGGGCTCCACCACGCCCGGTTAAAACCCAGAATTTCTGACATGCAAAGCTGTAACTAACAACTAGTTACATCCCCTGTCTCATAGTAATAAATTTTATCACTATAAGCTGATCACTTTTCACTGATTGTCTGGTCTAAGCGAAACTGAGACTTAACTCAGAATTACTGAATAAAATTTACAAGGAAGGGTGGATTCCATGAACACACCTGGCCTATCTTTTTCTCTTTGGTTGTCTCTAGTCTTCCACTTTCTCATCAAGAACTGCTTTAAGACTGTTTTCTAACAAACATCTAATTATATTGTTTCATTACTTAAAATCCCTTCCTACTGCCATCACGGTAAAATCCAAATCCAAAATATATCACAGAAGGTCTTTTAAGAAACGGACACAGGAGGTCACAAAAAAAAGGAAAGTTCAGAAAACACCTCAGAGAAATTAGAATGGACATCTCCTGGGTGGAGAGCACTGCCCTACAAAAGTATACCTTCCCAACTCCATGAGTAATCCCAATAATAAATCACAAAAACAAAAAAAAAGAACAAAAGAAAAAGACCTCGACCTTCAGCATCTCTCCAGTCTCCTCTAATCACTCACTTCCATGTAGTTCATGCACTCTTCCGAACCTTACTTAACCAACTTAAACGTGCAGAGTTCTTTCAGGGAGTGAGGTTTAGGAGTTTAGAACCTTTTCTTGAAATATCTCCAGCTGCGGGCGCTGGAGAGATGGCCAGAATATGCGGTTAGAAAGATCGCACCGCCGCCGCTCTACAGAGGACCCGGGTTTCGATCCCTAGCACCCACATGGCGGCTGAGAACCTTCCGTAACTCCAATTCCAGGAGAACTCCAGGTCCAGGGGAATCCGACGCTCTCTGCTGACCTCCGCGGCATTGCACGTCACGGGTGCACAAACTTGCATGCAGACAGTACATTCATACACATACAGAAATAAATAAAAATAAAAAAATAAAAATAAAAAATAAATAAAAATAAAAAAATTTAAAGAAATATCTCCAGCTGCCTGGATAACATCTACTGATCCTTGAGGACACAACAGATGTCATCACCTCAGGATTAGATCAGAAGCTTCTTCATCCACATATATCCATAATAGATCATACCACAGTAGTCTCTAAAAAGATTTGTCATGCAATATTTTAGTTGTAGTTTGACATTTTTCTCACAGTAAGTTATCTAAGGATTAGCTTGATAATTTTATTTATTTATTATTTTTTATGTGTATGAGTGTACTGTCTGCATGTAGGTTAGTGCACCCGTGACATGCAAGGCCTCGGAGGTCAGAAGAGGGTGTCAGATTCCCCTGGAACTAGAGTTAAAGACAGTTCTCAGCCTCCATGTGGGTGCTGGGGATCGAACCAGGGTCCTCTGCAGGCAGTGCCCTTAACCACTAGGCCATCTCTCCAGCCCCAGCTTGATAATTATTAAAAGCAAGTACTGTGATATATGCATTAAGTGACCGGAGAATACTAAAGTCTAGAAGTAAAACTTTAAGAGATTTTTATCAAAAAATACCACACAAGCAACAAACAGCTTACAAGATTAGTCTGATTGTTTATTTGTTTTGGTCTTTTTGAGACAGGGTCTCCCTGTAGCCCTAGCTAGCCTGGAACTCTCTATGCAGACCAGGCTGGCCTGGAACTCACAGACATCTGCCTGTCTCTGCCTCCCTAGTGCTGGGATCAAAGGCATGCACCACCATGCCCAGCAATAGTCAATGTTTTTTACTACATTTATAATGTACTGAAAACAAAATTATATTTTTTTTTCATGACAGTTTACATTACTTTTACTTCATATGCTATGTGTCCTAGTTTGTCTTCCATTGCTGTGACAAAACACTCTGACTGACACCAACTTGGGGAGGAAAGGGTTTATTCAGCTCTCATCTCCTGGATCACAGTTCATCACTCAGGGTGCCCAAGGCAGGAACTCAGGGTAGGAACCTGGAGGCAGGAGCTGAAGCACAGGCCATGGAGGAATGCTATTCACTGGCTCAGCCCGCCTTCTTATACAGTACACAACAATCTGCCCAGGGTGGCACTACTCATTGTAGGCTGGGCCCTCCCACACTGCTCGACCATCAAGACAATACTCCACAGATGTGGCCACAGGCCAATCCAATGGAGCCAATTCCCCAGTTGAGGCTCCCTCAACCCAGGTGTGTCAAGTTGACACTAAAGCTATCCAGCACACTATGATTAACCTTAGACTGTCTGTGAAAGGCATGATCTATTTCTATCCAATGTATTTTGTGAAAGACCAGTAAGGTTGGTACATGTCTGTAATCCCAGCACTCCCAGCACTCATAAGGCTAAAGCAGGAAAATCATGAGTTCAAGGCCAACCTAGGCTATATATCAAGACTAGCTATAAATCATGAGTTCAAGGCCAACCTAGGCTATATATCAAGACTAGCTATAAATCATGAGTTCAAGGCCAACCTAGGCTATATATCAAGACTAGCTATAAATCATGAGTTCAAGGCCAACCTAGGCTATATATGAGTTCTACCACGACTAGCTATAATTCCTGAGTTCAAGGCCACCTCGGCTATATATCAAAGACTAGCTATAAATATGAGTTCAAGGCCCAACCTAGGCTTAATATCAGAAACTAGCTACAGAGCTAGAGGCCCTTCACCTGAGTTTGTTCCCCAGATCTCACAAAAAAGACAGGAGAGAATCAACAACCATGAATTGGTAGTTCGCCCTTCCCATTGTCTTCCATGGAAAAGAAACCTTGTGTAACCTGTCCCTCACACACCTCTACACACACACTTAAAAATTAAATTCAAAATTTCCTAATTAAAAATTACAAGTTAAAAGGACCCTGTGAAGGGATGAATAGGCTGAGGATGGATGGATTGATAGAAGATAGATAGATAGATAGATAGAATCGATAGATAGATAGATATATATAGACAGATAGATATGATAGGATTATAATATAGATATAGATATAGAGATATAGATATAGATCTAGATATAGATATAGATATAAGCTATACAGCTATAGATATAGATATAGATATAGATTATAGCTCGCTTCTAGAATATGGGCTGGAGAGATAGCCCACCCATAGCGGTTAAGAGCCCAAACTGCTCTTGCAGAGGACCCGGGTTCGATCCCCAGCACCCACATGGTGGCTAAGAACCGTCGCTAACTCAAAATTCCAGGAGAACTACGTTCCAGGGGAATCCGAAACCCTATTTCTGACCTCCACGGCATTGCACGACCCAGGTGCACAGACCTACATGCAGACAGTCAGGTTCATTCATTACACATACAAAAATAATAAAATTTTTAAAGATATAGATATAGATACTATAAGATATTGTAGGGAATTTGCCTTGCACACCCAAGCTGAGGTTCAAGCCCCAGCACCAGAAAAAAAAAGGTCATTCCTTTACATTCTCCATCATTCAGCTCTGCTACACACAGTGGAAATTTTATTACAATCAAAAAGTAATTTTTAAAGCAAAATATTCCTTAATTTATGAGTCCCTTACATCAAAAATGATATATCACAACCTTCTGTTTTCTAGTGAAATGGATGTTTAGTAACTATAACCATACTGGCAATTAGTGCTTAGGCGATGGCTCGGCAGTTAAGCACTGGCTGCTCTTGCAGAGGACCCAGGTTCAGTTCCCAGCATCCTCATGGGAGCTAACAACCACCTATAACTCCAGTTCCAGGGGATCAGACACCCTGTTCTGACCTCCACAAGCACTGCACAACATGTGTTCAGTTCACTTAGGCATACACTCACCACAGAAACAACTATTTTTAAAAAGAAATTATTGCAACCATACACAAATACTTTATCAGCTCCC
>VZQC01006778.1:120502-150321 GCA_009823505.1 Rhizomys pruinosus
TTTTTTTTGGTCTTTTTGAGACAGGGTCTCCCTGTAGCCCCAGCTGTCCTGGAACTCACCTTGTAGACCAGGCTGGCCTTGAACTCACAAAGATCCGCCTGTCTCTGCCTCCCAAGTGCTAGGATTAAAGGCGTGCGCCACCACGCCCAGCCGACCTTTTTCTTTTAACTATTAGGTTTCACTAAAGTATTCTCTAAATGAACAGGATATTTACTCTCTGAAAGTATATAGTCTAGCAAAGTAAACAAACCAAAATCTCATTTGAGAAATATAAAAGCTGCCATAATGAAGAAAGCCTGGTTAAAAGCATGGACAGAAAAGGGCTCTCTGGCATGTGAATTTGAAGTTAGATCAAAAGGATGAAAAGGAAGTAGTCATTCAAAGGCTGAGCATATATGACAGATGATTTGAACAGCGCATTCTAAGCTCTAATAACCAGGACTCCAAATTAGCTTAAACCTGGTAAGACACTTGTTTATAACATGAATAAGACAAGTAAGTACACATCTGGTCCAATAATAGAATGAAAAAATTTATCACAGGCTGTCCTAATAATAATCACCAAAAAGCCTCTACAAATTAGTCCCCTACATCCACCTTTAACAATTAGTCTTTGGTCATTATCTTCACTGCTATCCCTCAGTTCTCAGACTCCTTAAAATTGAGTATTGCTGAGGAACCTGCTTCCAAGACCTAACCAATCTTCTCTTCCACCCCAGTATTGCATGTTACCTAAAAGCCCCTCAAAGCATTTTGGCTTCCAAGTGACAAAGAAAAGACTCTTTCAATATTTAGAAGATGGGAAGATTTCACCTAGGAAGGTTTAAAGACTGCTGTCTATAACCAGTTAACAGCAATGACTGCTTCAGGTATATAGGGGCACAGGCCTCTCACTCCAGCACTCAGGAAGCAGACACAGGTGGATCACTAGACTAGGCCAGGTGGAGCTACAGGAAAACCCTGTCTTAAAATCAAAACAAAACAAAACAAAATTTGATTTTACTGGTAACTTGGGGGGAAGAAAGTTGGCTTTCTTTAAGAGCGTCACACTACAAGGCTGACCTGGCTCCAGTAAATAGACCCACAGAAAAAGATACAATTTTGACCCCGTAAGCCTTAATATACATGACAGAGTACATGAAATCCAACAGGGGGCGCCATAGATAGGGTAGGAGGGTCTAAATATGATCAAAATAAGTGAAATTTGCCAAACTTCAATAATTTTTAAAATGTTTGCTTTATTGCACACTTACATATTCAGGGATCCAATACTCAACAAGTATGGATTAGAAAACTCAGTTTAGTAATGTGAGAAGTTACTAATTAGTAAAGGTTCAAGTTCTCATTTTCAAGTTCTCATTTGGTCCACCACACTTCCAATACTTCTTTAATCACACAGTATAATTATCCCTTTATTAAAATACATTGTTGCTGGGCATGGTGGTGCACTCCTTTAATCTCAGCACTTGGGAGGCAGAGGCAGGCGAATCTCTGTGAGTTCAAAGCCAGCCTGGTCTACATAACGAGCTTGAGGCCAGCTAGGACTAAAGAGAGACCCTGTCTCAAAAAGACCCCCCCCAAAAAAATAGATATATATATTCAACTGGAAGATACTGTCCTGATTGAATACACTAAAATTTTATTAGATACTTTCTTATAAAATGTCATTTATATTTTGAATTCTTAAAAGCTAAAGGTTTTCATTTTTGGGCAAAGGTAATGGTTATTTATATAGTACAACGATTGCGTTTACCTAAAAGTCAAGATTCAGCTCATCACTGATCTGCCATGCTATGGAAGGGAGAGATATAATAAAGAAGTCAATTCTAACCTGATCACAAACCCAAAAGCCACAGAACAAAAATGTCATAAATTTAAATACATTTTTAAAAATCTGATGAGGAAAAAAGGAGGGGGTATAAATAAGGTTTTAACTCCAAGAACATATTAAAGCACTTCAGCAATTCACTAAGAATTACCAAAGGAAAGGGGAAATATAAATGATCCTAAACAAAATGTAAAAAGCTCTCAATATCACTGGTAACTTTGCAAGTTAAATCTACAGTGGTATATTTTTCACTGAAATACTGACCAAGGTTACCACACACTAAGTTGGCAAAGAAGTAGAAAATTTTCCTTGGTGCATGCCATTTATATATACTCCCTCTATGAAAATTAATTTTGTAGGGCTGGAGGAATGGCTCAGTGGTTAAGAGCACTGGCTATTCTTGCAGAAGACCCAGCATGCACATGGTGGCTAACAAATGTCCATAACTCCAGTTCCAGGGGATCTAACACCCTCTTCTGGCCTCTGTGGGCATTACACAACAGAGGTGCACAAACATACATGCAGGCAATATGATCACACAACATAAAATAAAAATAATTTAGGAAAGAAATTTGGCAATTTTACTAAAATGTACTGACTCTTTGAAACAACTATTTTGTTTTTAAGAATTTATCCCAGAGATATTTTCCTACATATGAAAAATTATATATGTAAAAAGTTATTTTTCAAAGCACTGTCTTTGGTGACCAAACAGAAACAACTTAAACACCTAAAACTATGGTACTAGTAAAAAAAAAAAAAATTACAAAGCATTCTTCAAATGGAATATGATTGAGGCATTGAAATTAAATGACATGGTTAATATAATAAATGTGGTATTCAACTCCTAAAATGCGAATTGCAGAACATACCTGTGCTTTTATGTTTGCATGCAGACATGATCCATGTGTGTGCACACACATACACAGATACACATGTTTGGTATAAACACAGATCTTTTATGGTACTAATAACGGTAGTTACACCTGGCTAAGGTAGGAAAAAAAAGGCATTTCCAACATATGTACACAGTACCTTTGTCAGCAAACAATTCTATAGATTTTAGAAATTACTTTTAAGTTACATTTTTGGGGCTAGAGACATGGCTCAGTGGTTAAACAACAGTGACAGCTCTTCCAAGCACCCACACAATGGCTAACAACTGTCTCTATCTCCAGTTCCAGGGAATCCATTCTGACCCCTAAGGACATTGCACNAGAAAGTTGGCTTTCTTTAAGAGCGTCACACTACAAGGCTGACCTGGCTCCAGTAAATAGACCCACAGAAAAAGATACAATTTTGACCCCGTAAGCCTTAATATACATGACAGAGTACATGAAATCCAACAGGGGGCGCCATAGATAGGGTAGGAGGGTCTAAATATGATCAAAATAAGTGAAATTTGCCAAACTTCAATAATTTTTAAAATGTTTGCTTTATTGCACACTTACATATTCAGGGATCCAATACTCAACAAGTATGGATTAGAAAACTCAGTTTAGTAATGTGAGAAGTTACTAATTAGTAAAGGTTCAAGTTCTCATTTTCAAGTTCTCATTTGGTCCACCACACTTCCAATACTTCTTTAATCACACAGTATAATTATCCCTTTATTAAAATACATTGTTGCTGGGCATGGTGGTGCACTCCTTTAATCTCAGCACTTGGGAGGCAGAGGCAGGCGAATCTCTGTGAGTTCAAAGCCAGCCTGGTCTACATAACGAGCTTGAGGCCAGCTAGGACTAAAGAGAGACCCTGTCTCAAAAAGACCCCCCCCAAAAAAATAGATATATATATTCAACTGGAAGATACTGTCCTGATTGAATACACTAAAATTTTATTAGATACTTTCTTATAAAATGTCATTTATATTTTGAATTCTTAAAAGCTAAAGGTTTTCATTTTTGGGCAAAGGTAATGGTTATTTATATAGTACAACGATTGCGTTTACCTAAAAGTCAAGATTCAGCTCATCACTGATCTGCCATGCTATGGAAGGGAGAGATATAATAAAGAAGTCAATTCTAACCTGATCACAAACCCAAAAGCCACAGAACAAAAATGTCATAAATTTAAATACATTTTTAAAAATCTGATGAGGAAAAAAGGAGGGGGTATAAATAAGGTTTTAACTCCAAGAACATATTAAAGCACTTCAGCAATTCACTAAGAATTACCAAAGGAAAGGGGAAATATAAATGATCCTAAACAAAATGTAAAAAGCTCTCAATATCACTGGTAACTTTGCAAGTTAAATCTACAGTGGTATATTTTTCACTGAAATACTGACCAAGGTTACCACACACTAAGTTGGCAAAGAAGTAGAAAATTTTCCTTGGTGCATGCCATTTATATATACTCCCTCTATGAAAATTAATTTTGTAGGGCTGGAGGAATGGCTCAGTGGTTAAGAGCACTGGCTATTCTTGCAGAAGACCCAGCATGCACATGGTGGCTAACAAATGTCCATAACTCCAGTTCCAGGGGATCTAACACCCTCTTCTGGCCTCTGTGGGCATTACACAACAGAGGTGCACAAACATACATGCAGGCAATATGATCACACAACATAAAATAAAAATAATTTAGGAAAGAAATTTGGCAATTTTACTAAAATGTACTGACTCTTTGAAACAACTATTTTGTTTTTAAGAATTTATCCCAGAGATATTTTCCTACATATGAAAAATTATATATGTAAAAAGTTATTTTTCAAAGCACTGTCTTTGGTGACCAAACAGAAACAACTTAAACACCTAAAACTATGGTACTAGTAAAAAAAAAAAAAATTACAAAGCATTCTTCAAATGGAATATGATTGAGGCATTGAAATTAAATGACATGGTTAATATAATAAATGTGGTATTCAACTCCTAAAATGCGAATTGCAGAACATACCTGTGCTTTTATGTTTGCATGCAGACATGATCCATGTGTGTGCACACACATACACAGATACACATGTTTGGTATAAACACAGATCTTTTATGGTACTAATAACGGTAGTTACACCTGGCTAAGGTAGGAAAAAAAGGCATTTCCAACATATGTACACAGTACCTTTGTCAGCAAACAATTCTATAGATTTTAGAAATTACTTTTAAGTTACATTTTTGGGGCTAGAGACATGGCTCAGTGGTTAAACAACAGTGACAGCTCTTCCAAGCACCCACACAATGGCTAACAACTGTCTCTATCTCCAGTTCCAGGGAATCCATTCTGACCCCTAAGGACATTGCACAAGGTGCACTTACATGCAGGCAATATACCCATACACATAAAAATAAATAATAAAATATTTTAAATACATTATTTTTAAAAAATTAGCTGGATGTGATTGCACACATCCCACACTCAGGAGGCTGAGGAAAGTGGATCTCTGTGAATTCCAGGCCAGACTGGTCTACACAGAGAGTTCCAGGCCAGCCTGGGCTACATAGTTGAGACCCCATCTCAGAAAAAAAAGTTAGTACTACTCATATATGTGTTACATATATGCTTGTTACTTTAATCTACCATGACAGTGTTCCACTCATTTCCTTTGGGGAACAAATTATCCCTTTAACATTAATAGAAATTCCAAGCTGAGAATGAAGAGCTAACACGCACCTCATGAACACATGGCTATCTGAGTTTGGCAGCCCAGTATCTGTAATCTTGGCACTTGGGCCCTAGGAGGCACAAGGATCATGAGTTTGAGGCTAACTTCGGCCTACATAGCAAGACTCTGGCAAATAAAGAAAATGAAGAAGGAAGGTAAAGAAGGAGAGAGGGAAGTAAGGAGGGAGAGAGGGAGAGAGGGAGAAATCACTTCTAATTTGTGTTCAAAAACACTTTATGTAAAAAGACTATGTTACATGTATAGTTAACACTCAATACATATTTACTGAGTACTTTTCTAATAATTTTAGAGTTTTCCTTGACACATTTTTTATAAAAAAAAATTAAAGCCAGACTAATTAAAAGAAAACAATGGAACTACAAATTTCAATACATTTTTTCTCTTTCCAAAAATGATACATTTTTCTGCACTACTGGTAAGATATCTCATTTGCATTACCACAATTCGACTCAACATTACTTATCACGTATTTATTATGTTTTAAGAATGCTACAAAAACAAATTTTAATACTTGTCCTATTTGAATTTTAACTGCTCCAGGGGGGCTGGAGAGATGGCCTAGTGGTTAAGAGTGCCGACTGCTCTTGCAGAGGACCCAGGTTCGATCCCCAGCACCCACATGGCGGCTGAGAACCATCTCTAACTCCAATTCCAGGAGAACTCCAGTTCCAAGGGAATCTGAGACCCTCTTCTGACCTCCACGGCATTGCACAACAAGGGTGCCCAAACCTACATGCAGACAGTACACTCATACACATAATAAATAAATAAAATTTAAAAAATAAGCCTTTAAACTGCTCCAGGAATTCATGTGGTAATTTTACATAATTGACCAGGGGTTTTAGTGGGATGTAAAAATGCTTGGAAAATTACAGTATCTCACTCATGTAAGATGGCATTATTTGATGAAGATAGAAGACTTCCTGAGTATGTGCATGCTCAGCTGGGCCTTGGAGAAAACACTGATAATTAAGTATAAATCATTTTTAATTATCCAGGCTCCTAAGAAGAGAGTTTACTCAACTGGCCTCAATCTGTTTTGATGGCACACCTTTCTTATTACATATGTCTCACATATGAACCTTTTGATATATGTACATTTATTCATAAAATACATGCATCTTTGTATTGCTAATCTATATATTTATGAGGGTTAATCTTTATTTTTCAAATTGATTATGTTTTACTTTTTTCTGTATTCCAATATATCATCTTGAGGTGCCCTTGGGTATACACATCTCACTTTGCATAATACTATGAAAACTGAAACTCAGAGCATGCAAAAATATTTTTATCCAATTTTCAATCTTTTCACACATCAGGCTTATTTTTAACATAGTAGCTAAAAAGCAGCAGAGACAAGTTTGAATTCTGGTTTACTTCTCTGTACCCATGACCTTCTTTCAGAAAAGATGCTAACATGCAATTAAATGAATAGCACCACCAAGAAATAAAGGACAGTTAGTCATGACCTGACAAATAGGCCCTAAAATTTCAAAGAGAAGAACAGTCACTGAAGACTATCAGCATTATTTTTTCCTGCTTGTCACATTTGATAATTAACACTCAATACTGATATTATTTAATAAACTGTCAAATTCTTCAAAATGATTTGCCTCATTACTGTAATTGTATTATAAAGTCCATTCTCATTTTCCTTGTCTAATCAGAAAATTTAAATAATCAAATACTTAAATTGAATATATTTTTCATTGATGCAATTTCACATATGAATGTGTTTAGAAAATATGTGAATTCTATGAATATATGTTCAAAGGATGTTTCTACCTAAAGTATGCAAATACAAATGCACAAATATATTTTTTCATAGTATCCAGGTTCATGTATAGATGTATACATAAGTAGTTGATGTGAAAAACCCTTTTATAACAGTGGTCCAATAAAATTCACTGTTCGTTTTGAGTAATCTTTAATTCAGTACTGGAACAATCTTTAATTCAGTACCCAAACATTCACTTAAAGTATAGAACTATATATAATGAAGGAGCCAACAAACACTATGATTTAGTATACAATAAATTAAAACCCATTTACACTTAAATATGTAGCTCAAAAAATTAAACCGTATTTTATTTGAACACTATTTTTGCAACACCTTATTTTAGCAATTATGGTACAAAGTATAAATTCACACAATTAAATATTAAATTGTTGTATTTAAAGCTCAGCATTAGTATCCACGACAAATTTGAACTGTTATGAGTATATGCAAAAGGTTTTTTAAAAAAAACATGGGGGCTGGAGAGAAGGCCTAGCGGTTAAGAGCACCGACTGCTCTTGCAGAGGACCCGGGTTTGATCCCCAGCACGCACATGGCGGCTAAGAACCGTCTGTAACTCCAATTCCAGGAGAACTCCAGTTCCAGGAGAATCCGAGACCCTCTTCTGACCCTCCGCGGCATTGCACGACACAGGTGCACAAACCTACATGCAGACAGTGCATTCATACACATACAAAAATAAATAAAATTTTTTAAAAAGTGTATCTTTAAAAAACAATATTATTCCATAGTTTAAATAAACTGCTTAACTTTCAGCACATGCCTATTAATAAATCATGTCCCCTAATAAGTACTAAAGTTCCAAAAATTAGCTTAAAAAAGCTATTAATGGCAGGGCGTGGTGGTGCACGCCTTTAATCCTAGCACTTGGGAGGCAGAGGCAGGCGGATTTTTGTGAGTTCAAGGCCAGCCTGGTCTACAGAGTGAGTTCCAGGACAGCTGGGGCTACAGGGAGACCTTGTCTAGAAAAAGACAAAAAAAAAAAAAATCTATTAATGGGGCTGGAGAGATGGCCTAGCAGTTAAGAGCGCCAACTGTTCTTGCAGAGGACCCGTGTTCGATCCCCAGCACCCACATGGTGGCTGAGAACCCTCTTTAACTCCAGTTCCAGGGAAATCCGACGCCCTCTTCTGAACTCCGCGGCATTGCACGATACGGGTGCACAAACCTACATGCAGACAGTACATTCATACACATACAAAAAAATAAATAAATAAAAAATAAAGCTATTAATTTGTTAGTGTGTCAGAAATACATTTGCTCTCTTAGTCCTTCAGCATTTTGTGTGAAATTGTGCATGAAAGAATACTGACTCCAACAACCTGTTTTCAAAAATGGGTGAGTGCATGTCGGTATGCTATTTCTTTCACAGAAGAACTCTACAGTTCTAACTGTGAGTTCCTATGGAGACTATGGGAAAAGTGGATTTGATGCCATAAAAAGAACCGGCCTTCTCCAGGTGGAATAGGTTAATCTTTTGAGTGAATAACTCATTTCAAGCAAAAGAAGTAAAGTGAATTGGAAGACCATAAAGGATTACACATCTTCTACCCAATCTCTTTCCAGAAGTAATTGAGAAATCAAATAATCATAAAACATTTAAAAGCAAACCTGTAGAAACAAATCTCTGCTACACTTAGAACCAACAAGGAATCACAAAGCCAAGAAAAACTTCGCCTGGACAGTTCCCTGGTGCTGAAGTTACACTGCCTCTAAACCCACGCCCGGGTGCTACTTTCACGCCTCCTACCCTCGGCCAAACCCCGGCTGGCTGTACTGTGAGCAAACATAGTAGAACTTCCCGAGGCAAGGAACAACCCGAAGTGCAGGGATGGCAGAGCTCGAGCGTGCTCGGGATTCTACACATTGACTAGTTGCAAACAGGAAGAGCAGCGGAGTGCAGGGTGTTAGCACCCGCCGAGGGGGAGGGGCTGGAAGATGGCGGCGGCCGCACACCCACTCAAGACGCGACCGCTCTTGGGCCCCCTCGCCCGCGCTGCCGCCGTCCTGCCCGCCGCGACCGTTGGCAGCGCAGTTCTTCCCGCCGCTTGGGACAGAGCCGGGCCTCGCGGGTGGCAGGCGCACCCCGGGCCCCAGCACCTTCACCCGGGTCGGCCCGGGGAGCACCTGTGCACGGCCATATTGGATTCCTTGCCCCAGTCCCAGCCTCCGCGCGGGGGCGGCGGGAAAGGAAATGGGACGCGCGGAGCCGGGCTTCAGCCTTAGCCGGGGAGCCGAACCGGCCCACGGGGTAAAAATGACGCCGCCCGGAGCTCGCCGCCGTCCCCTCCCTCCGCGACACACACCCCCGCGCCTGGCAACCCGAAAGCGACCCCAGCGGCCGCGGGCCGCAGCCCTAGTGGCCCCGGCGCCACCCGCGGGAGGGAAGGCGGCGGTCCCGGACGCGCGAGCGGCCTCAGGGCAGCGGCCGAGGGGGGCGGAGGGCAGGGAGGGAGGCGGGAAGATGGAACCCGTCCTTACTTGAGCACGGACTGCTCCTTCTCCTCTTCTTTCTTCTGGCGATCCATGACAGCCAGGATGATCTTCCTCTCCTCTTCCGTGAGGTGGCTGAGGTCGGGCATCTCCGGCTGCGGCGGAGGCTGAGCGGCAGCCGGGGTGGGAGCCGGGCGGCCCCAGGGCCCGAGCGGAGCCGACATGTTTGGTGGAGCCGAACACCCAGGGAGGCAGGGAGGCAACTCCACGGGCAGCGGCGGTGCGGGCGGCTGGGGCAGCCTCCGGCGCCGGGACAAATACAAATCAATGGCCTTCAATCCCAGGCGACAGCCCCCCTCCCCCAAGAAAGCCAGCAGGGGGAGGGGAGGCGAGGGCCGAGGGAGGGCGGGCTGAGGAGCGCGCTCCGGGAAATGTCGCTCCTTCCCGGGGGCGAAGGGCTGCCAAGTGAGCGGTTCGCGGGGAGAGGAGCGGGAGGCCCCGACGCCGAGTGCGCCGCGCGCCGGGGGAGGGCGGTGGAGTAAGGCGGCGGGGACGGCTGAGGGTGGGGTGACTGGAGGGAGCGGGCGGGAGGGCGGCGCGCGGCCCGGGGCGCCAGGGTCCGGCGCGGCGGGGGAGAGTCGGGCCCTCGCGGGAGTCCCGGAAACTCGCCTCGGGCGGCGGGAGGCCGGAGGGACGCCCTGGGGAGCAGCGAGGGACGGACGGAGCGGGCGGTTTCCTAGAGCTGCGGTCCCGCCGGCGGACGCGTCCCGGGGCGCCGCAAGGGAGGACCCCTCAGGGAGCACGAGGCTCGGGGCTGCGGCAGCGGCCCCCCGCCCCCACCCCGCACCGAGGTGGAGACGCCAGAAGCCGGGAGAGAATGGCCGGGGGCAGGGGCGGGCCGACTCCGGCCCGGGGCCCCGCGACTGCCAACGCCCGGGTCGGCGGGAGCTGGCGCGCGCGGCGGGGAAGCCGGCCGCCCCTCCTCATCCCGCGCCCGCTCGGGGTCCCGCCGCCCCTCGGATCCGCCGAGTTGGTGCGTAGGGTCGGCTCACTGCGTCGGTGTCGCCAGCGCCGCCTCCGCCCTCCGCCTCCCCGGCGCTTCCCGCGGGGCCGCGTCACCTCCCGGCCGCCCAGGCCGCAGCTCCTCAGCCCCGAAGTCCGAGTAGGAGGGTGGAAGCGTGTGGGGGAGACGCGGGGCGGGGAGTGCGAGCGCAGGTGGGGAGCTGGAGGGTGGGAGCCCCGAGGGGTGGGGCGTGCGGGGCCAGAGCGTTCGGTCCGCGGCTGGAGTCCGCCGAGAGGGGGCGGGGATGGCCGGACCGTGCGCTCCGGAGCTGTCCCGGGCGGGGTCCTGGAGGAAGGTAGACCAGGTGTCGGGATGGGGGGCCGGAGGAGGAAAAGAACCTCCTTCAGGGGTGGCCTGAAGGGAGGGTTGACCGCGCGGTGTCCCGGGAAGGGACCCGCACCTGCGTGTGGAAGTTCTTGAAAACTGAGCTGGTGGCCCCGAAAACTGGAGAGGCACTGGGGGAAGAAGACCTGGGGACCCGGGCGCCGGGCGTCCTGGTGAACCTGGGAGGGACGAGTGCGGAGGCGACCCGAGCTGGGAGCAGAAGGGACCAGCGGGCGCTAGTGCCCAGAGCACCGTCTGCTTGGCCCTTTCTGGGGTTCACTCTAGTCTACTGAGAAGCGCGGAGACTGGAGCGTTGGCTCAGTGAAAGAAGGAAAGCCAGAGGGAGGTGGCGGCCCCCGCCCGGGTTCTGCGGGGAGCCCCGCGCCGCCCAGACCTCTCTCCCTACAGGGGGGGCGGGGGGGGGAGGCTGAGGCGGGAGGATGTGGTGGGGTGGACCACCGAGTACCGCCTGTTACCGAGCGCTCCAGACAAGCCCTTCCAAGAGCGGAGTTAGAGAGTGTCTGTACACCCCTACCACGCCTGCCACACACACTGCTTAGTACTAGGCCAGATTATGGGCTGGGGAGTAAGGCCTTTGGGGTTTGTATTATATTTACCTTCTCTGTGTGTACTAAGCTCTCTCGACTCCCTTTGTTCCCCAGGTACCATCTGACTAGTCTCAGTTTAAGAGAACTGAGAACAGACAAAGCAGCGCTAAAAGCCTCTTGTGGCTTCAGAGCTTAAATGTCTATATTATTTTTTCTTCCCATGCTTTGTAACTGGAAAGGAAAAATAGATTTACTTACGTGCTGTTTCTTATTACTACTGTTATCATTAGTATTATTACTGATTACTTACCTGTTTTCCCATTCCAAATTAGCTTTCATTGCTTTGGAGCTAGGCAAACCAGATGAGATCATATGCATCCCAATTTATTTTTGTACAGTTAAAGAATTTTTAGAAATCTCTAAGCCAGCCTCATCAACTTATAGGAAACAAGACCAAAATAAATGACAGGCCCAGGTGTGGTGGCACATTGCAGAAGAAGGTCTGTGAGATGGAAGCCAGCCTAAGATAGTCTACATCTTGAGATCCAGGCTATGGGGGCTAAATCAGCGAGACTCTGTCTCTAAACAAAACAAAAGATAAATGACAGAGCTGGAACCAGAACCTAGATTAACGTTCTCAAATCTGAAAAAAATGATGTTTCCAACCTTAGCACATGAAAATTACACAGGTCACTTTATTATTTAAATTTTGTTTTATTGAATTTTTGTATATTTCATACATACCTTTTGGTAGCATTAACAAATTTTACATTGTTGTTAAAGCATCGTAGAATAGTTTTGTCAGTAGTCAATGTTCAAACATTATAGTAGAATTTCAAATTTATGTTCTAAGATAATTACATTTTTAGTTTGAGTATTATGACAGTTCAGTTTAGTTATACTTCTTTCTATTTCTTTTTTATTGTTGTTCCCTTTAATTTTATATCATTCCAAAATACAAAAAATATATACACTCGACATATATACCAAAATGACAGTCTGAAAATAAACTATAGATTAATTCCAAAACATGTTTGGAAGTCACCTTTCAATGGTAATTTTGCATGCAGGCACAAAGAAATATAACTTTACAATAGGTCACTTTTTTAAAATACTTGGAACTGAGGATCAAAGGAATCAGTCTCTAGAATTAGGACCTTGGTCATGGATACTTTTTTTTTTTTTTTTTTTTTTTGGTCTTTTGAGACAGGGTCTCGCCTTTTAAGTAGTCCAGCTGGGCCTGGAACTCACTGAGGTAGACCAGGCTGGCCTTGACTCACAGATCTAGCTGGCCTAACTTGTCTAGTCTCCAATGCTGGGATTAAAGGCATCACACCGTGATGCCCCAGCATGTATGTTTTGGTTTTTTGGTATTTTTTTTTTTTGACAGGTCCCTTTAGTCCAGCTGTGCTGTGGAACTCTCACTATGTAACCATGCTGGCCTTGAACTCCCCACGAATCCACCTGCCTCTACCTCCACAGTGCTAGGGATTAAAGGGCAGAAAAAAAAAAAAAATATAACGCCACACGAACTCCCCGTGCAATGGATAAATTTTTTTTTAATTATTTTATCTTATTTCTGTATGTGTACGATGTACTGTCTGCATGCACAGTCTGTGCACCCGTGTGTGCAAGCGGCGCGGAGGTCCGAAAGTGGGCGTCGTATTCCCCGGAGCTGGAGTTCCTCCGGAATTGGATTTGCAGAGGCGATCTCGGCCGCATGTGAGTGCTGGGTGATCGAACCGGGCCCTGCAGAAGCGAGACGGCCGCTCTCAACCGCGTAGGCCCATCTCTCCAGCCCCGCATGGATACATTTTTTAAAGTACCCCAAGTGACTGAAGTTTAGCAAAGGACGAAAGCAATGCATTCTAAGATAATGGTGAAGAAGGAAGAAAAAATACAACAAAGAAAAAGAAAACACAGAATGATAGAATACTTCTAATTGAACTGCTTACCCAAAACTCAAATGTTAAATTTTACTACATGCACAGTCCTTTCATATGCAGTGACCAGTGGATATAGACATGTCTACAACTTTAATGTAGGGAACCCAAAGTGCCACCAAAATACAGTAAATTCTTTAAAAGAAATGACAACCAGCCGGGCATGGTGGTGCACACCTTTAATCCTAGCACTTGGGAGCAGAGGCAGGCATATCTTTGTGAGTTCAAAGCCAGCTTGGTCTACAGTGAGTTCAGGACAGCTGGGCTACAGGGAGACCTGTCTCAAAAAGAAAAAATAAATAATAAGAAATGACAACTAAAAATCTAAAGGCATGAGTGTAACAGTCTACCTACCTCACACAACTATGTCTAATTCCATTTAAAAAAGAGAAAAAAAAAAAAAAAAAGTCCTCCAAACCCAAACAAGAAATCAGAATAAGAATACACACACACTGCTGTGTCCAAAACTTCGGAGATTAAAATAGCTTGGTTGTTTCAAATAGATAAAATGTAAATTTAGGGGCTGGAGAGATGGCCTAGAGGTTAAGAGCACCTACTGCTCTTGCAGAGGACCCGGGTTCAATCCCCAGCACCCACACGGTGGCTGAGAACCATCTTTAACTCCAGTTCCAGGGGAACCCGACACCCTCTTCTGACCTCCACGGCATTGCACAACACGGGTGCACAAAGCTACATGCAGACAGTACATTCATACACATACGAAAATGAATAAATAAGTAAATGAATAAAAAAATGTAAATTTAAAAGCAGTTACTCAGGGGCTGAAGAGATGGCTCAGTGGTTGTTAAGAGTACTGGCTTCTCTTGCAGAGGCTCTGAGTTTGATTCCCAACACCCACATGGTGGCTAAAAGCCATCCTTAGCTCCAGTTCCAGGGGAATTCCAACACCCTCTTCTGACTTCCATTGGCATTGCATTAAGGCACAGGTACACTTACACACATGCAAGGACTACACAAAGGCACATAAAAATATGTTAATATAAAAAAAATTTTAAGTAGTTACTTGCCGGGCGTGATGGTGCCCACCTTTAATCCTAGCACTTGGGAGGCAGAGGCAAGCAGATCTTTGTGAGTTCAAGGCCAGCCTGGTCTATAGAGTTAGTTCCAAGACAGCTGGGACTACAGGGAGACCAGAGGGAGGGAAAGAGAAAGAGAGGAAAGGAAGGAAGGAGAGAAAGGAAAGAAGAAAAAAAGAAAGGGAAGGAAGGAAAGAAAGAGAAAGGAAAGAAAGAAGGAGGAAAGAAAGAAAAAGAAAGAAAAGAAAGAAGGAAGGAAGGAAGGAAGGAAGGAAGGAAGGAAGGAAGGAAGGAAGAAAAGTAGTTACTCAAAGCCCGCATGGTGGCACATGTCTTTGATTCCAGGACTTGGGAGACAGAGGCAGGTGAACTTCAAGGTAAATCTGGTCTATATAGTGAGTTCCAGGCCAGCTGGGGCAACAGGGAGACCCTGTCTCAAATAGACCATAAAAAAAAAAAAATGTAATTATTCAAACTGGAAAAATCTGGGTTCTTTTACAGCAGAGAGTCACCTCCTGGTCCCCAGCACTATCTTCTGCCTGTCACATAGGATCCTGAGTTCCTGAGACTGTTTCTCTGCACACACATGGAGAGAGGGGACGCTCACCTGCATGAGACAGCACCAGCACATGAAATACAGTGGGCCTGAACCTGAATATCTGTAAGAACCTGAATTTTTAAAAATTTTTATTTTATTATGTGTATGAATGTACTGTCTGCATTTAGGTCTGTGCACCCGTGTTGTGCAATGCCGCGGAGGTCAGAGGAGGGCGTCGGATTCCCCTGGAACTGGAGTTAAAGACGGTTCTCAGCCGCCGTGTGGGTGCTGGGGATTGAACCCGGGTCCTCTGCAAGAGCAGTTGGTGCTCTTGACCGCTAGGCCATCTCTCCAGCCCCAAGAACCTGACTTCTTACAGGAATGAGTGGGCTAACTGGGATTTTTGTTGTTTGGGGGTTTTTTTTGTTGTTGGATTTAGTTTTGTTTTTTTAGTATTTTGCTACAACTAGATGAGATTTTTCCTATTAAAGGAAATTCTTAGAAGTGGAAGTACATTAAAATTATCAGTCACATACCTTTATAAAATAGAAATTTGTCACTTTTTTCTCATACAGATAGACTATCATACGGAAGTTTAAGATGCACTGTATCTTAAGTGATCTACTTTAAAAATAGACATCCTAATTTAAGATAAGATTGCTCTGCTCATAATTAAAGTAAAATATCTTCACAAGGCCTTTCCTGGTGTTTCTGAACTATGCATGTGGATGTTTGGTTTTGTGTCTTGAAATCCTAGTCATATCTCACTGTGTCTTATATGGAATTGTATTTTACTTGGGCATGTCCCTTGGTGGGTGAATGCATTTGTAGTTGACCCAAAGTGCAGTATGCTTGCTTAACTTTGGAAGTAACTGGCTGTTTATTACTGAATTCCAGTTCCTTGTGTAGCCTGTAAATCTGTGAACTTTTGTTTTACATATGAATAAGGGCTACTTATAATCTACTAGGTATTAGTAGATATAAAACATAAAACTATAAAATCACATTCTTGGAATTTTCTGAGGACTTAGTACTCTACTAAGAAATCTAGATACAGGGCTGGAGAGATGGCCTAGTGGTTAAGAGCTCTGACTGCTCTTGCAGAGGACCCGGGTTTGATCCCCAGCACCCACATGGTGGCTGAGAACTATCTTTAACTCCAGTTCCAGGGGAATCCGATGCCCTCTTCTGATCTCCGCAGCATTGCACGACACAGGTGCACAAACCAACATGCATACAGTACGTTCATACACATACAAAAAAAAAAATTAAAAAAAGAAATCTAGATACTTCACAAGGCTCAGAATCACTTCAGCTCTTACTGCACACAGATAGGGACTGTCATGTCTGCAGTTTCTTCTAACAGGTCTGGCTGCTTCTGTCCTTGCAGTTCTAAGCTCTTCTCAGTACAGCATAATGAACGAGCATCCTGGGCAGGATGTAGCTTGGTGGTGGAGCACCTAGCCAGAACACGTGAAGGGCTAGGGTCAGTCACCAGCACCACAGGGGCAGAAAGTGAATAAAGCATCCTAAAAGAATTCAACACCCCACTGGTTGGAATCCTGAGATGGTTCCCCGCCTTATTACCAGTTGAACTCCTAACTGGTCTGCAAATCCCAGCAGAACCCCATGATCATGCTCTCTTTGGCTGTTCCCGCTGCCCAAGTCACCTTCACTGGGAGACTCACTTGGCTAACTCCGTCTTCTTCAAATTTTTGCTCATTTGTTCATTCTTTTCAATAGTCTAGCCTACCCTGCGCCCTTCTTGGTCACTCCAGACTCCTTTCCTTTTCCACTTTACTTCTCTCTAACAACTGTATTTTTACTGCAAGTCGAAGTTGTATTTTTACTGAAGTCTTATATCATTGATCATCTGTTTCTCTCTACTAAAATAGAACACAAAACAATAGTTTTATTCATGTATCCCAAGCACTAGAATAATACATGGCACATAATAGATATCTCAACAAGTTATTTGTTTAATGGATTTCTGAGGTGAAAAGTTACTTTTATTACTAGTTTAAATTGGATAAAAGAATAGGAAAAAGCATTCTGAAAGAGGAAAAGTGGGTAGAAAGAAAAATATAAACTTGGCTATGTTACCCAGGTTCCTTTAAAATCTAGCTCCTATGCTTACCTGCAGCCTTCAGTACACCCAGCCCTGTTCTGCAATGGCTGTCTTCTTGCACATTAACAAATATAAAGTCTGTCATTGATGACTTTCAAATGGTTTTCCCTCCATTTGGCTCACCTTTTCTACTCTTTCTCATAGCCTTTTCAGTCATATGTCTGATATACACTCATGCTTTTTCTCTTCCTTCTACCTGTTTTCCCCAGGCTCATTTACCAGAGTACAGACCCATTTCCTTGTTGACATCCTCAACTGAACTATGAACTCTTTTAACAGAAAGGAACATGTATTTTTTTCCAGATTCCTCAGGACCTATTAAAATGCATCATATGATATAGGAGCTCAGCAAATGTATGTTCAACAAATATATGAGCAGTTACAAAGTAATGAGAAAATTATTACTGAAGTATGAAGAAAAGAAAATGGAATTATAGCAAAAGATAGTATAGAAATAAATCATGGCAAGATTATACTCTAATTTGTATGCCTTGCTGGATAAATTGTACTTGACTTACAGTCACAGTGGAAGTTTTTAGCAGAAGACTGACAGGATAAGCTTTGATTTTTCAGAAGCATATCCTACATTCAGTTCTTTATTCATATCTAAAACACCTGCTAATAGAATTACTCAAAGGACACAGATGCACTGTGATTTAGACTAGGAAGCACAAATAGCAGAATTTTTTACTTCCTGTTTTCAGAATTTATTCTGGTAGCTCTTTTGCTCAGTAGATTATGAGAGCATGATAATGAGGCCAAGGTCATGGTTTAAATCCCTGGGTGAGTCAGTCAGTGCAGCAGCCCCAGCTGACTGTTACTCTTAGCCAGTTGTCAAATGACAACAAATATATTTCTTGACCAGAAATTGAGAGAGAGAATATGGCAGTTCATCCAAAGTTAATCACCATTATTAGAGAAGCAGCTCAAAGTGCATGGCTGTTGGTTATAAGACCATAATGCCCCCCCCCAAAAAAAAAGAAAAAAGACAAAGCCGGGCTTGGTGGCGCACGCCTTTAATCCTAGCACTCAGGAGGCAGAGGCAGGCGGATCTTTGTGAGTTCAAGGCCAGCCTGGTCTACAGAGTGAGTTCCAGGACAGCTGGGGCTACAGGGAGACCCTGTCTCAAAAACCAAAAAAAAAAAAAAAAGACCATAATGTCATTCTATTTTTTTAAACACTTTTTTTATTTTTGTATGTGTATGAATGTATTGTCTGTATGTAGGTCTGTGCACCCGTGTCGTGCAATGCCACAGAGGTCAGAAGAGGGTCTCGGATTCCCCTGGAACTGGAGTTCTCCTGGAATTGGAGTTAGAGATGGTTCTTAGCTGCCATGTGGGTGCTGGGGATTGAACCCGGGTCCTCTGCAAGAGCAGACGGTGCTCTTAACTGCTAGGACGTCTCTCCAGCCCCCCATAATGTCATTCTAAGTGTAAACAACGGTATTTTATTCAGTGATAACCAAAGTGCACAGCATCACTAAAAGAGTGCACTGTTTGTTCCTGGAAAAAAAATGATTAGTATAGTTCCATTATTGAGATTCATGGCCAAAAAATAATGAAAAGTTTAGAGGATCTTAGTGTAAATCAGTTTTATTAATTACTTTTTATGTAGTTACCAGTATATGCTGTCATTTCATAATTATCACATCATAAAAACCATATAGCTGGGGCTGGAGAGATGGTTCAGCAGTTAAGAACACTGAGTGCTCTTGCAGAGGACCCGGGCTTGATTCCCAGCACCCACATGACGGCTAAGAACTGTCTTTAACTCCAGTTCCAGGGGAATCTGACGCCCTCTTCTGACCTCCGTGGCATTGCACGACATGGGTGCACCAACCTACATGCAGACAGTACACTCATACACATAAGAAATAATAAATAAAAATAAACCATATAGCTATTATATTATGGCCTGAGAAAATCATATTTCATTTATAGCATTATAAGCTATTTTTATTTCTGCATAACAATCAGTAAGCATACTTGTAAATTTAAATAAAGACAATGTTAAAGGTTGGTATGTATCATTATAACTTACTGTTTTCTTTTTTTTATTAATTTTATTTATTTCTGTATGTGTATGAATGTACTGTCTGCCTGTAGGTTTGTGCACCCGTGTCGTGCAATGCCGCGGAGGTCAGAAGAGGGTATCGGATTCCCCTGGAACTGGAGCTCCCCTGGAACTGGAGTTCTCCTGGAATTGGAGTTTCAGACGGTTCTTCTTAGCTGCCATGTGGGTGCTGGGGATTGAACCCGGGTCCTCTGCAAGAGCAGACGGTGCTCTTAACCGCTAGGCCATCTCTCCAGCCCCAACTTACTGTTTTCTTAATTGAATGTTTATCTTAATTAAAACTTTGCCCACAAAAATATGAATTTTATTTTTAAACTTCCTCAAAAAAATGGGTCTGGATATCCAATATCAACTAAATACCTGCTGACCTCCTAAAATAGCCAACTAGGCATAATTATACCAGGCACTTCAAAACTGCCCTTGCTGTAAAGCATTGACTCCTCACTTGGACACACAAGGTAATGAAAAGCAAGTTGAAAGCCTGGCATCTCTGCCTTCATTTTGCATTTGTCTCCTTATAGATAATCATATTGATCACTCAGGGAGTGTCTATCTACAAATTGGTAATCACTAACCTCTCTCATCCCCCTTCAAGATTCAAATTACAAACACTAAGTAGGCATCTTGCAGTAGCTAAAAAGCTACTGCAAGGAGACATTGAAAAACAGTGTCTTCTTCAAAGGTACCTAAAGGTATCCAGTCACTGTCCAAAACACAGAGTTACTTTGAATTCCAGGAAGACCAGAGTCTCCCAGCTAAGGGCAACTCTTCACATTGGCAAGGGTACATCTCAGAAAAGGAATACTCATCTCCTGAGAGCAAGCTTGTCTGCCTTCAAGACCACATCTTGAACAATGCTGCATGTCTATGGATTCCTCCTGCCTACCGCCCCACTGCCCCACTTCTTCCACTATTTAAACCTAAAGCTCATGCCCATACCCCAAAGATAAACATGGGGGTCAATGGCCGATTTTGTTCCTCTTCCCAACACATTTATTTTTTTTAATTTTTTTATATATTTTTTTAATTTTTATTTATTATTGTATGTGTATGAGCATACTGTCTGCATGTAGGTTTGTGCACCATGTAGTGCAATGCCACGGAGGTCAGAAGAGGGTCTCGGATTCCCTGGAACTGGAGTTCTCCTGGAATTGGAGTTACAGACGGCTCTTAGCCGCCATGTGGGTGCTGGGGATCAAACCCAGGTCCTCTGCAAGAGCAGTCAGTGCTCTTAACCGCTAGGCTATCTCTCCAGCCCTTCCCAACACATTTAAATCTCAACTTTCCACCATCACTCTTTTTTTTTTTCTTTTGGTCTTTTTGAGACAGGGTCTCCCTGTAGCCCCAGCTGTCCTGGAACTTGGTATGTAAACCAGGCTGGCCTTGAACTCACAGAGATCTGCCTGCCTCTGCCTCCCGAGTGCTGGAATTAAAGGAGTGCACCACTATGTCCAGTTAATCATTCATCTCTTTGTTATTTGGGAAGGGTAAACAAGCCTAACCTTCAGGGGATGCTGAAGTTTGGGCTTTGTCTAAAATGGCAATTGTATGTGTTTATTGGTGAATTTCTGTGACCAATAAAAAGCAAAAAAAAAAACAAAAAAAAAACTTGAGTTTGAATATTTTTTGGTTCATCTACCAATTTATAGAGAATTGGGAAGACAGAGAGGCCTCTTAAACAGCACCATGGGAACATAATATGTGGAACACACTAGAACACATTCTACAGGAGAGCTCCCCCCCCCTTCCTTTCAATAAATGCACTGCAATGAGAAATTAAGATATGGAAGGAGAGGGATTTATACTTTAGATTGAGTTAAGGTTTTTTGTTTTTTGTGTTTTTTTGTTTTGTTTTGTTTTGTTTTGTTTTTTTGTCTTTCTGAGACATGGACTACCTGTAACCCCAGCTATCCTGGAACTCACTATGTAGACCAGGCTGGCTTTGAACTCACAGAGATCTGCCTGCCTCTGCCTCCCAAGTTCTGGGATTACAGACATTACCACCAGGACTGTCAAAATGCTGTGTAGCTGAGGGTGGCCTCAAACTCCAGATCATCCTGCCTCTGCCCCTTCAGCATATCCCACCAGTGTGTGCCACCACAACTGGCTCAGTTAAGATTTTAAAAACCAATAATGGGCAGCTAAACTTCATTTGAACACTGAATTAGAGCCCCCCCAAAAAAAAAAGACTGGGGGAAAACACTGTTGTAACAGAATTGGAAATTTGGCCAATGGGTATTTTATGACAATAAAGTACTTTATTGTCATAAAATAAGGAAATACTTTTAGGATAAATGATGTGGTAATGGTGTTTTAAGAACTAAAGAATTCTTAGTGTTACATACTGAAATATGTCTGACAAAATGGTGTGATATCTGAGATTTGATTTAACATAATCTGAATGGAGGATTGGCTATCTAAGACCAAACAAGATTTTATTTTCCTTTCCTTTTTCTTGACAATCTTTCCATGTAGCTCAGGCTGGTCTTAAATTCATGATCCTCCTGCCTTAGTCTCAAGAATGCTAGAATTAGCAGGGCATGGTGGCACACACCTTTAATCCTAGCCCTTGGGAGGTAGAGGCAGGTGGATCTTTGTGAGTTCAAGGCCAGCCTAGTCTACAGAGTGAGTTCCAGAACAGTGGGGGCTACAGGGAGACCCTGTCTTGAAAAGACCAAAAAATAAAAAAGTTTTAAAAAATGCTAGAATTACAGGCATGTGTCACCATACCTGGCTAAAAGAGTGTTTCTAATAAGCATTTTTGCAAAGACAATAGGAGTTTCTAACTTGCATTCTGGATGTCATACATTTATTAAAGGAGGATACGAATAAATTCAGATTAAGCATCCATTAGTTGACAAATATACTGTATTGGTGAGTTCACCTTTTTAGCACTCTCAAACCATTCTATGAAAAGTAGTAGTATTCCATTTTACAGATAAGGAAATTGAGCCTGAGAGACAATGTTTTGGCCAGAAGGCGTTATAGAAACTATGGTTAGTTTTCAAATCTAGGTTTCTAGGTTCCTTTGCTTAATGTGGTCATATGTATATGTTCTGTTTCCCTCACTAAAATCTAAGCACACAGTTGGTGTAATTCCTAGCATCTAATAAAATAAAAAAATAGTTACACTTAAGCCAATATACTCCCTAGTACACTAACATGCTTGAAGTATTAAAAAAAGTGAAATAAACAAGTGTGTGGTTAAGGTAATTAAAATGCGTTAGTTTGCCTGATACTATCCTAGTTTATTAAATTTATTGGAACATGAATTAGGCTCAGATGCAGAATACATAATGGATATAGAAAATTCTTTAAAATTCAAATAGTGTGTCCCTAAAATAAAGATCTATGTCATAACCACTCTGTAAATGTAATAGTACATACTAGGTACTTAAAATACAGTTAATGATTCCCCACTAGAAAATAATAGATGATATAGATTGGATTGGATTCTATAGGACAAGATTTCAATGAAGATTCAGGAATATATATATATATATGCCACTGATCAGGGATTTAAAAGATAAACATTGTAATTTTTATAGAAGTCATCGATATAGGCCTGAAATGTAATGCAGGAGATAAAACCATAAAAAGCTTCCGAAATGGAAGAAAACATAATAGCTGTTTATGTAAAAGCATGCAGGAAGTAATCATGAAAGCTTTAAGCACAATTAAGAAATTTGGTGTGGGCTACAATCCCAGATTGTCCACAAAATTGTGACTTTCAGAGACAAAAAGTTTGCCATGGTTTGTCTCCCCAGAGAAGAGTATTGAAATTTCATTCCCAGTATGTGTTATCAACAGATAGTACCTTTACAAGCTGATTAAAGCTGCCTTCATGAATGGACTGATCTACTCATTCAACTAATAGATTAATGCATTAATGGATTAATGAGTTATCTCAAGAGTGGGTATGCCACTCTAGCTAGGTCTTACATGTTATCTGTCTCTTACCATGTGATATGAGACATTGGCATTCTGCCAGCTAGAAGACCACCACCAGATATGGGTCCTCTTTACCTTGGAACAGAATCACAAGCAAAAATAAACCTCTTTATAACTCACCCAGTATGTGGTATTGTGTTAACAACAACAACAACAAAACAGACTAATGCTAAGGGCTTTCCCTCCACAATCTGACTAGCCGCTGCTTCTGGTGTCTCTTTCTGCCTAGGAGGATTGCATTAGTCTTATCTAGATGGTGCCTGATCCAACTGCTTTCGTCCATGTCCTTCACTCTGCCAGACACTGTGAAATTCAAGAAACCGCATCCTAGATCTGATGAAAGGAGATGCAAAGCTTACTATCAGCTGTGTACTGTTGGTACTGCATCCCTAATTACTTCACTGTCTTCCTGATTAGCATCATATAACACTAAACTGAAAGGGAGACAGAAAAGAGAGCCCCGTCATTTTCCAAAAGGGAAAAGTGAAGAAAGAATCACTAGGAAAAAAAATCAAGAATAACTAAGTTTATTGGTCTTTATCTTATAGTCAAGGGAAATTTAGTTCATCCCAATTGTAGAAGGAGAAAAATAAGTTTATAAGCTGCACAGTTTATACAGTGCCTAGTATATATCAAGAAAATATCTCTATGCCAGTAATTTTGGGAAAGTCCCTGAACTTTGGAGACCAGTTTTCCTCTTATAAAAGAAGTCTTCCACAACATCAATAAGATTCTTGTACTATTCAAATATAATGAATCTTTGAAATACAATTGTTATCTGATACATTTATATCACATACCATTTACTTAGCAAGTACATCCTGGGAACTATTGGGAACAATATGTGCAAAATCTATATGTCTACCCTCAGATAATTCACAGTCTGCTGGAAAAGACACACAAAGACTTATAATCCATCATGGTACATATTGTAAGAGGTACTTAAAGATGTTAGTAGAAGTACAAAGATGCTACATCTAACCAGTATGATTAGATCTTGATAACCAGGAATAAAAAATATTAGAACAATAAAAAATGAATGTAGGGGATTGCAAATCACTATTGTGTATAACTTAAGGGTATGAATTTTAAGAGGTTAAGAAGGCAAAGGTGGAGCCAGGCATAGTGGCACAGGCCTTTAATTCCAGAATTTGGGAGGCAGAGGAAGGTAGATCTCTGTGAGATTGAGGCCAATCTGTTCTATATAGCAAATTCCAGGCCACCAGCTGGAGCTACAGGAAAACTTGTCTCAAAAGAAAACAAAAACGAAAAAGAATGAAAAGTTGGGAAACTAAAGTAAGCTAGGCAAATTATCTGTATCTTCCTATTGATGCTAAGAATTGTAGACAAAAACTGCCTTTGCAGATCTCATAAAAATATAGATGGGGGTGCTGGAGAGATGGCCTAGGGGTTAAAAGTGCCAACTGCTCTTGCAGAGGACCTGAGTTCAATCCCCAGCACCCACATGGCAGCTGAGAACCATCTTTGACTCCAGTAGCAGGGGAATCCAACGCCCTCTTCTGACCTCCATGGCATTTGCACGACACGGGTGCACAGACCTACATGCAGAGAGTACATTCATACACATTTTTTTAAAATTATATAGATAGATAGATAGATAGATAGATAGATAGATAGATAGATTGGAGTCTAGCATAGTGGATCCCACCTCTAATCCCAGCACCCCAGGAGGCCAAGGAGGATTGTGCATTCAAGGCCTTATCTCAATATTAAAAGGACACTTGTTAAGCTATTGCTTTTCTTGGGGGGGGAGGGGAGAGGTTGAGTCTGGTTTATTGTTCTATTTGACTCATAATATCCTAGGGTTGATATACTGCTATGTTGCCCAAAGTAATAGGGTTAGTCACAGCCATACCAGCCACATATGGCTAAATTTCAATTTCAATTAATCACGTTAGTCAAGAACACTAAAATTTTTAATTCCTCAGTTATACCTATTATATTTTAAGCACTTGTTAGCTGTGTGTGGCTAGAGGCTAACATTTTGCACACCACCAATATGGAACATCTCCACCTTGAACGAAGTTTCTCCTGTACAACATTGATGGAAGATCAACCAAGTGCCTGCATAGCAAAGAGTGTGTGTTATGAAAGACATCTATTCCTTGTTTGTTTCAAAATGTATGCATTTCTTCTTGTAAGATATTTTAAGACTTAAAAATAATGCATCCACCAATGGATTAAGGAATGGAAGCATTTGTAAACTGTATTAAATGTGAAGATCTTGGCAGGCTCGACAACATCATTTTCCTTTGAGAAACAACACCAAGGTTTGGAAATCCCAGAAGATCATAACACCCCTGAGGGAATGAGCTCATTTGTAAGTAAGTCTGTGAGAGTGATGACAGATACACTCCTCGAATGTAAGCAGTGGATAAATAGGCTCGGTTCCAAAGCTGTGTGTGATCGCCACAAGTACTTTGGTCAAGAAGGCAGAACTGAGTACAAAGCCATAAAGGTGAAGTCCTTTTCCAGGGCTTTTCCTGGTAGTAGTAGAGAAAGCAAGCTCTACCTTTTATGATACTTTCAGTAATGCTAAAGGAAACATCAACACAGACAAGGTGAATTATTGGCTCGTGTAGCTGGAAAATATAGAAACACATAAAATTTCAGAATTGGTTGAAACAGGCTATAGGTACATATAATCTATGCCTATATATGTGCTTATAATTACACATATATATTATGCATGTGTATCTATTCAGAGGCTCAGTTTCATTCTTGCTCTGTGTTTTGCTATCCATGGTGTTGACTTTAACAATAATTCTTTCCATTACATAAGATAGCTGACAAGATAATCATGTCCTTTCCTTATCTGACCTAATCCCCTCCCATATTCATTCAATGTAAGTTAAAAGCTGTGCACTGGTTTGAGCACTTCTCCTATGATCAAAGCAGGCCATGGGCTGGTGACTTAAGTCTGACTACCTGAACTGTTGCAATGAAGTTAGATTATCTAATAATCTTAGCCTGCTAAAACCACAGAAAATGTTTGGAAAACCATACTGTTTACTTTGTCATTTGCAGAAGAATGTTGACAACTATTTAGTTTTCACTAGCATCAGTTAAAAAAATCTTTGCATTTCAAGTGATTTTTCACAGGTGAAAACCAATGAAGGTTACATAGGGAGAAAATGATGCTTTGAAAATGCTAAATTTTAGCCGGGCATGGTGACACACGCCTTTAATCCCAGCTCTCAGGAGGCAGAGGCAGGAGGATCTCTGTGAGTGCAAGGCCAGCCTGGACTGGTCTACGTAGCGAGCTCCAGGCCAGCTGGGACTAAAGGGAGACCCCGTCTCAAAAATACCAAAAAAAAAAAAAAAGTGCTAAATTTTACATTTTAAATGTGGCCACAAAAATATGGAGGGATCCCAGCATTCAGGAGGCAGAGGCAGGGAGAGCTCAGTGAGATCAAGGCCAGCCTGGTCTACACAGTGAGTACCGAGGCTACAGGAAGACCTTGTCACGTATGTATATGTATATGTATATGTATATGTATATGTATATGTATATGTATATGTATATGTATATGTATATGTATATGTGTGTATATGTTTATGTGTATATGTGTATGTGTATGTGTATATGTGTATGTGTATATGTATATATGGGAATAGACCAAAAATAATGGATGTAATTAAGAGATGATTGGGAAATATATACAGATTTTTACCAAAATGGTATTGAAAGACTGTGATCACTCTAATGTGAAAACATACATAGGAATTAATTTCTTTAGATAGTTCATAATATACAAATATATATATTGAATTGATAGCCATGATCAGGCACAAATTTAAGTGTGTTATTTTTTGGAGGATTTTTTTAATTTTTTATTTATTTTTGTATGTGTATGAATGTACTGTCTGCATGTAGGTCTGTGCACCCGTGTCGTGCAATGCCGAGGAGGTCAGAAGAGCACCCGTGTCGTGCAATGCCGAGGAAGTCAGAAGAGGGTCTCGGATTCCCCTGGAACTGGAGTTCTCCTGGAACTGGAGTTACAGATGGTTCTCAGCCGACATGTGGGTGCTGGGGATCGAACCCGGGTCCTCTGCAAGAGCAGTCGGTGCTCTTAACTGCTAGGCTATCTCTCCAGCCCCTTTGGAGGGTTTTTTTAGAAAGTCCAGTGTAGCCATTGTAAAAAGTGTTAGTCTTCTATTTCAAGCATCTATATTTCAAAGTTTCCCCATCTCTTCCAACTTAACATATTTAAGATATTGTTTATCCAGTGTTTTTTCAAAAACAACAAAAATCCATTCCTCCAACTTCTACATTTCTGTCATTAGTGTCATCATTTCCTACAAGCCTTACAGGGCAGAATGGTCAAAAACAGCCATGATATTTCCGTATTTTTTTTTTTTTTTTTTTTTTGTCTTTTCGAGACAGGGTCTCCCTATAGCCCCAGCTGTTCTGGAACTCGCTCTGTAGACCAGGCTGGCCTTGAACTCTCAAAAATCCGCCTTCCTCTGCCTCCCGAGTGCTAGGATTACAGGTGTGCACCACCACGCCTGGCTTATTTCCTGTATTTTTTAACTAAGATCAGACCCTGTATACTATTATTTATCAAATATAAATATCATTTATTTACAATATCTCAGACATATTCCTTAAATAATTCTCACTCCCAGCTGGGCGTGGTGGTGCACGCCTTTAATCCTAGCATTTGGGAGGCAGAGGCAGGCGGATCTTTGTGAGTTCAAGGCCACCCTGGTCTACAGAGTGAGTTCCAGGACAGCTGGGGTTACAGGGAGACCCTGTCTCGAAAAGACCAAAAAATAATAATAATAATAATTCTCATTCCCACCATTCTAACCTAAGTTATTATTGCGTTCACATCACACACAAATCATTTCAGTGTCAAAAGCATAATATGGGTGAAAAAAAATCACTGGACCTTGAGTTAAGGCACCATTAATTGCCCATGCCACTTTAGTTCTCACAATATTTGACACCAAATTCCTCTATGAAGTGAATGGGATTGAGCCAGATTATTACTATGTTCTCTTTAGTTCTCAAATTTCATATCAGAACTCAATTTCTTCCAAATCATTCTTTACATAGCTACCAAATCATCTTTTTTTAATTTTTTTTTATTATTTTATGTGTATGAGTGTACTGTCTGCATGTAAGTAGGTGCACCCGTGTCGTGCAATGCTGTGGAGGTCAGAAGAGGGTGTCGGATTCCCCTGGAACTGGAGTTAAAGATGGTTCTTAGTCACCATGTGGGTGCTGGGAATTGAACCCGGGTTCTCTGCAAGAGCAGTTGATGCTCTTAACCACTGAGCCATGTATCCAGCCCGCCAGATCATCTTTTAAAAACACTACGTCATAGTGATGACACCTTTAATCCCAGCACTTGGGAGGCAGAGGCAGGTGGATCTCTGTGAGTTCAAGGCCAGCCTGGTCTACATAGTGAGTTCCAGGACAGGTAGGGCTACAGATTAAACCTTCCTCAAAAAGGAAAAAAAAAATACTACTCTTAGGATTAGGGCCATGGCTCAGTGGGTAAAGTGCTTCCTGGAGGCTTGCTAGCCAGATGGTCCAGCTGAAATATTGAGCTCCAGGGTCAGTGAGAGACTGGGTCTCACAAAATAAGATGGAAAGTAGTAGAGGAAAACACTGGATGTTGACCTCTGGCCTCCATGTGCCCACACAGGGAAGTGCACTTGCGCACAGACATGTGTACACACATACGACACACACACACACACACACACACACTCACGCACATGAATAAACAAAGAAATGTAAAAGAGAATATGGAAAACACTACTCTTAGGACATATAGAAGGCAGAATAAACCCTTACTTAAAAGTGCCAATTCTTGGGGTCTGGAGAGATGGGTTGGTGCTTAAGAGCACTGGCTCCACTTGCAGAAGAATGAGGATCAAATCCAAGCACCTACATGCCAGCTAACAACTGTCTGAAACTCCAGTTCCAGGGTATCTAATGCCCTATTCTGTCCTCTGTGGGCATTGCACAACATGGGTGCACTTACACATATACAGACAACACACTCATACACACAAAATAAAAATAAAGAAAAAAGGTGCCAACTCTGAGACCAGAATGCAAAAGTTTTCATCTCAGCTCTGCCACTTACTAAATGTTTTCATCATTTGTACAAGGAAGCTGATAGACTTCAACAAGTCAATGAAATGATACATGTATGATATCCAAAATGTAAGTGCTCAACATAAGCATTCATGATATTATTATTAAATTCTCCAATCAAAATCCATTAATTGGTTTTATTTACAATTCTTCATTAGCCTCAATTTAAGCATTAATTTCCTTTCTATCTCTCAGAGTGTTTTCCTTCACAAGGCACAAATATATTCTATTCATTTTCCATAACTGCTCCTTTGACCTCTTTATTGTTTTCTAATTCTCACAACCTGAAGTGCTCTTACAATACAACTTATTGGGCTGGAGAGATGGCCTAGCGGTTAAGAGCGCCGACCGCTCTTACAGAGGACCCGGGTTCGATCCCCAGCACCCACATGGC
>VZQC01006778.1:150914-218486 GCA_009823505.1 Rhizomys pruinosus
TTTTTTTGGTATTTTTGACGCAGGGTCTCCCTTTTAGTACCAGCTGTCCTGGACCTCGCTCTGTAGACCAGGCTGGCCTTGAACTCACAGAGATCCACCTACCTCTACCTCCCGAGTGCTGGGATTAAAGGTGCGCGCCACCACACCCAGCTAGTATTGATTTTTTGCAAATGAAAATGATGACAGATTCAGTAGTTTGTATAAAAATGCTTTCCTATTTCTATACAAAATATTTCATTAATAACAGTCAGACATTATATATATTTTACTGAAATGTTATGACTTAAAGTTGTAGCATCTGATATGTATTAATAATGCAGGCATCAGGAACTGGAGAGATGGCCTAGAGGTTGGGAGCTCTGACTGCTCTTGCAGAGGACCCGGGTTCGATCTCCAGCACCCACATGGCGGCCGAGAACCGTCTGAAACTCCAATTCCAGGGGAATCCGAGACCCTCTTCTGACCTCTGCGGCATTGCACGACATGGGCGCACAAACCTGCATGCAGACAGTACATTCATACACATACAGAAATAAATTAAATTAAATTAAAAAAAATAATGCAGGCATCAGAGTGGAACTATTGTTTGTAGATTTGCAGCTGGCTGGCATTTTCTTTTTTTTCTCTTTTTGGGGGGGTATGTTTTTTAATATTTTTTAATTAATTAATTAATTTATTTATTTATTTATTTATTTATTTATTTATGTGTATGAATGTATTGTCTGCATGTAGGTCTGTGCACCCGTGTCGGGCAATGCAGCTGAGGTCAGAAGAGGGCTTCGGATTCCCCTGGAACTGGAGTTCTCCTGGAATTGGAGTTACAGACGGTTCTTAGCCGCGATGTGGGTGCTGAGGATCGAACCCGGGTCCTCTGCAAGAGCAGTCGGTGCTCTTAACGCTAGGCCATCTCTTCAGCCCCTTTTGGGGGGTATTTTTAAGACAGGGTCTCCCTTTAGTCCTAGCTGGCCTGGACCTTGCTCTGTAGACCAGGCTGGGCTTGAACTCACAGAGATCCACCTGCCTCTGCCTCCCAAGTGCTGGGATTAAAGGCATGCGCCCCCACACCCGGCAACATTTTCATTTTTAATCAACAGTCTTCATTCACATATGATTGATCAGAAGTATTGAAAAGTTCTACTTGAAGTTCTATTTTTGAACTGCAAAAGAAAAAAAAGGAAAATCATCTATGAAATTATGATGCAATCTTTTGCTTATAACTTGAGATAATTACCACTTACCTACCATTATTTCTTCCCTGTTAAATTAATGTACTCCTAACAATGCTAAATAAAAGACCACTCATAATATTAAATTCCTCAAACCAACAAAAGAAAATAGAGATGAGACTTAATACATTAAGGGGAAGGGGGAACTCATTTCTGAAAAACAGATTTAATAAACAGTAAGTATACAAGTAATTTGCCACTTTCTCAAATGTCAAGAACATGCATTCTTAGATCATAGTTCTAATAGTTTTCTGTCTTTTTCACTGTATTACAAATGCTTTGAAAGTATACAAAATGCTTTTATTTTCCTTTATATTCACCTAGTCTCTGAATGATTGGGGAATTTAAGTTAAAATCATGGAGCCCGCTAATAAACCATTCTCAAGTATTGTTTCAACTCTAAATTCTTGACACTTGAAGAAAAAAAAAATCTAAGTATAGAAACATGATTTTCATTACTGAATTATTTCTTTGTCTTTTATAGTTTACTATTAACATAAATGTTGAAAATATTTAATATATTTTATTTGTATGTGTATGAGTGTATTGCCTGCATGTATGTGAATGCAACTGTGTCATGCAACACCATAGATGTCAGAAGAGGGTATCAGATTCCCCTGGAACTGGAGTTAAGGATGGTTCTTAGCCACCATGTGGGCACTGGGAATTGAACCTAGGTCTTCTGCAAGAGCAGTCAGTGCTCTTAACCACTGACCCATCTCTCCAGCCCAAAATGTTGAAAATATTTTTCATATATCTCATTAGGTAAATCAATAAAACATCATTTCACATTTCCAAAGTCTAATTTGCCTTTAATTAAATGCATTAACTTAACTTTAATAAAGAATAGTGATTATGCATTTTCTAATTCAAATTATAGAGGTCATAATCTTCTCAGATTGCTGATATTTTTCTTTCATTCCTTCTATGTGTTTATGAAGGGACTATTCTGTCATTAATGAGTATGTGTTATGATGATAGCATGAATAAAGCCAGATGTTGCTACTGATGATAAAGATGATGATGGTGGTGGTGGTGGTGGTGATGATGATGACAGTCCTTCAGATTACTTCTTCATAGGATGCTCAAGAAGCTGACAGATCTATTAACTTCAGCAACAAAGTTTGGGTAGATCATTCCAATAGTGTACTTGCGGTAATCTGCTGTGGAGAATGTATATGCCTGAGCCGGAAACCCAAACTGAGAGAAAAGATGCTAGTTAATTTGAGAAGCTTAAAGCAGACAGGTAAACCTTGGTCCAGGAATGAGTCAATATGGCAAGAGAACAGCTCTTTTATGAGGATAATGGAGTACCCTATCATATGGGGCCAGAGAAATGAAAGTGAAGGGAACTGTACCTGTGAAATTGACCTGAGCCTTTTGGAGTACAGTATAGCTATATTGATCTCATCATCAAAGACTGATCTCATCTTCTGAGGCTGAGGAGATGGCTCAAAAGGGTAAAGAGCTTGCTGAATAAGCCTGATGACCTGGGTTCAATCCTTGGATCACACAGTAGAAGAGAATTGATTCCTGAACGTTATCCTCTTACCTCCACATGCATGCATGGCACTTGTTATATATGCACATAACAAGTATTAGCAAATATTTAAAATTCTAAAAGCTGGTTGTTATGCTTATTTTTCCCATTTTATTTAATCTTTATACTATCTTAACATTTTATAAGGTTTCAAAAATTAACACCAACTTCTTTTATTCTTTTTTTTTTATGTGTAATGAATGTACTGTCTGCATGTAGGTTGGGGCACACGTGTCATGCAATGCCATGCAACCGAACAGGGTGTCAGATTCCCCTGGAACTGGAGTTAAAGACAGTTCTCAGCTGCCATGTGGGTGCTGGGGATAAAACCCAGGTCCTCTGCAAGAGCAGTCAGCGCTCTTAACCTCCAGGCCCAACTTCTTTTATTCTAAAGAGGATTATGGAAGGAAATACTATTCAAATTTGGATCAGAGTAGAGTACCAGCATAGTTGAAAACAACACAGTACAAATCTTCCCAAAGGAGATGAAGGGAAATAAAGAATTAGTTTCTTCTCCTGTAGATTTTCCTCCAGAATTTTCACTGAATGAACCTCGGATTCTGTGTTTTAGCTTTTCTGGAAAAAAAAGGACATTGTGTTGTGCTTCAACATATGTGATCATTGTTTTTGTTTTGTTTTGTTTTGTTTTGTTTATCTTTTTGAGACAGGGTCTCCCTTTAGTCCCAGCTGGCCTGGAACTCATTCTGTAGACCAGGCTGGACTTGAACTCACAGAGATTTGCCTGCCTCTGCCTCCCGAGTGCTGGGATTAAAGGTTCGTGACACCATGCCCGGAGATCATTGTTTTTTTAAAAAGATTATTTTTTAATTTTTTACTTTATGTATGTGTGCCTTCGCCACGTGTGTGTAGATGCCCTCAGGAAGGCATTAGATCCCCTGAATCTGGAGTTACAGGTGGTTGTGAACCACCTAATGTGGCTGCTGGAAACTGAACCCAAGCCTTCTGCTAGAATAGTAAGCACTCTTAACTGCTGAGCCACCTCTCAAGCCCCTTTATGATCATTTTTCTCTGTCTTTTTGAGAAAGGGTCTCCCTGTAGCCCTAGTCCTGGAACTCACTCTGTAGACCAGGCTGCCCTTGAGCTCACAGAGATCTGCCTGCCTCTGCCTCCCAAGGGCTAGGATTAAAGGAGCGCGCATATTGATTCATGGTTTCCCTAAGAAGAGATGTGGAAATAGTAAGGAAATTTTCATAAAAGTAAGAAAGACATGGATAGCTTTAACCATTACCACAATATGAATGGAATTATAGATCTCCAAATGCCCCTATTAACACACCGTGTGTGTGTGTGTGTGTGTGTGTGTGTGTGTGTGTGTGTAACTGATGACTGAACCTGTAATCCCATCACTCAGGAAGCTGAGTGACCATTGAGGAGATTGGGTCTCTAAGAATTTCACAGAAAAGAGGCCGCCTACCAGCCCTGGAGTTTATACTGATTCGCTGCCATATGGGAGAGAAATAAACCATCTTGTTTCAGGCAGTTATTTAAGATTTCTCTCATCCAGCTCAACCTAGCCATGTCTAAAACGGAAATAGATAGCTCCTGATAAGAACACCTCAGTTATCCACTGTTTTTTTGTTTGAGAGCCAAAGTAGTTTCTTTGGACAGGGACCACCTTGCAGAGGAAAAAAAATGTCTTTTCAAACACCAAATATAGATGAGTACCTTACAGAAGGCATATGGAAACTGAAGTGGCCTAAGAAGTAGAGATTCATGTCTCCCCTTGCATGTAAATTCTGAGGCTTATCATTCAATCATGAAATAGAATTTCAAAATGTTTATATTTACTTTTCTTCCTCTTATTCTTGCCTGCAGCCTTCTCTTCTTTTTCCCCTTCTGGATGTTTTGGTAATGTATGTAAAACAAATATGCAATTCACCAGTTTTGCTGATAATTCCTTATACAGGACATTTCATTTCTTGCTGGGCATGGTAGTGTACATCTTTAATCCCAGTTGGAGGTAGGCATGGTGGCACATGCCTTTAATTACAATATTTGGAAGACAGAGGTATGTGGATATCTGTGAGATCAAGGCCAACC
This sequence comes from Rhizomys pruinosus, assembly GCA_009823505.1. Taxonomy (NCBI): domain Eukaryota; kingdom Metazoa; phylum Chordata; class Mammalia; order Rodentia; family Spalacidae; genus Rhizomys; species Rhizomys pruinosus. The sequence goes on from VZQC01006778.1 coordinate 155,742, forward strand.
TGGTCTACATAGTAAGTCCCAAAGCTGGGGCTACACAGAGACCCTGTCCCAGAAAAAAAGATATTTCTTGTTGCTAATGTTTATTATGTTCACAACTCTATTTAATTGCATAGCTCAGATTTTTTAGAGCATTTCATTTTTCCACTGAAACTAGTTTAATGATTTTATTTAATTGTTTATGCTTTAAAAATTGTTTGGAACTTCCATGGTAGTGATACTAAATCCATTTATTTAGACATTTGAATATTTAACACAAGATCCTCACTCTACTATACCACTGGAGTACCTTTGCAAGAGTATCCCCAGAAGAAACAAGCTTGACCACTCTGCTGTCATCCAGTTCTGCCTGATCATGGAGTCAGCCATGAAGATGGAAAACAAAACACACTTGTCTTCATTGTGGATGTCAAGGCCAACGAACGCCAGATTAAATAGGCTATGACGGAAGTCCATAACATTAATGTGGCCAAAGTCAATACACAGATCAGACCTGATGGAGAGAAAAAGACACATGTTCCATTGGCTCCTGGGGATTAGGTTTTAGATGTTGCCAACAAAATCTGAACCATCTAAACCGAGTTCACCAGGCTGATTCTAAATACACAGTTTCTGCACCATTAAAAATAAATTAAGCCAGCTGTGGTAATCCATGCCTTTAGTCCAGAGGCAGGCAGATATATGTGTGTTCAAAGGCAGTCTGGTCTACATAGCAAGTTCAAGGCCAGCTAGGGTTTCACAGTGAGAACCTGACCCCACCAAGTGAAAGAAAATAAACAAAATTTATAGGGAATATTGTAAGACATCCGTAAAATACTTAAAGTGAAAGTAAGTTTGGAAATGCATTATTGGTGGTACATGCCTATAATCCCAGCACTTGGGAGGCAGAGGCAGGTGGATCCCTGTTAGTTCAAAGCCAATCTGATCTAAATAGTGAGCTCCAAGCCAGCTGAAGCTACAGGGAAACCCTGTCTCAAAAAGACAAAAAAAAAAAAAAAAAGNTTAATTTTTATATTAACATAAAATGTTGAAAATATTTAATATATTTTAATTTGTATGTGTATGAGTGTATTGCCTGCATGTTATGTGAATGCACACATGTTGTCATGCAATGACCATAGATGTCAGAAGAGGGTATCAGATTTTCCCCTGGAACCCCTGGAGTTCTCCTGGAAATGAAGTTAAACACTGCCCTCAGCCACCATGTGAGCACCGGGAATCAAACCCGGGTCCTCTGCAAGAGCAGTCCAGTGCTCTTAATCATGACCCATCTCCCTTCAGCCCACAATGTTGAAAATATTTTTCATCTATCTCATTAGGTTAAAATCAGATGAAAACATCATTCCCATTTCCAAAGTTGCTAATTTGCCTGTTAAATAAAGCATTAAACTTAACTTTAATAAAGAATAGTGATTATGCATTTTCTAATTCAAATTATAGAGGTCATAATCTTCTCAGATTGCTGATATTTTTCTTTCATTCCTTCTATGTGTTTATGAAGGGACTATTCTGTCATTAATGAGTATGTGTTATGATGATAGCATGAATAAAGCCAGATGTTGCTACTCGATGATAATGATGATGGATGGTGTGGTGTTGGTGGTGATGATGCTGACAGTCCTTCAGATTACTCTTCATAGGATGCTCAACGAAGCTGACAGATTATTACTCTATTCTTTCAGCAACAAAGTTTGGGTAGATCATTCCAATAGTGTACTTGCGGTAATCTGCTGTGGAGAATGTATATGCCTGAGCCGGAAACCCAAACCTTGATGGAAGAAAAGATGCTAGTTTAATTTGAGAAGTCTTGAAATCACAGGTAAACCTTTCCAGGTAATGAGTAATATGCAAAAACAGTCTCTTTTATGAGGATAATGAGTACCCTATCATATTGGGGCCAGAGAAATGTAAAGTGTAAGGGAACGTGTACCTGTTAAATTGACCTGAGCCCTTTTGGAGTACAGTATAGCTATATTGATCCATCATCAAAGACTGATCCAATCTTCATGACGGCTGAGGAAGATGGCTCCAATCAAAGGGTAAGAGGCTTGCGATACGTCTGTTGACCTGGGTTCAATCCTTGGATCACACAGTAGAAGAGAATTGATTCCTGAACGTTATCCTCTTACCTCCACATGCATCCATGGCACATTTGTCTAAGATAGCACATAACAAGTATTAGCAAATATTTAAAATTCTAAAAGCTGGTTGTTATGCTTATTTTTCCCATTTTATTTAATCTTTATACTATCTTAACATTTTATTAAGGTTTCAAAAAATAACACCAAATTTCTTTTCTCTTCTTTTTTTTATGTGTGCATGAATGGAGTCGGCATGTAGGTTAAGAACACTGTGATGCAACTTGCCATGCAAACAACGAGGACAGAGGTCACTGAATTCCCCTGGAACTGAGTTAAAGACAGTCTCAGCTGCCATGGGGTGCTGGGGATAAAACCCAGGTCCTCTGCAAGAGCAGTCAGCGCTCTTAACTCCAGGCCCAACTTCTTTTATTCTAAAGAGGATTATGGAAGGAAATACTATTCAAATTTGGATCAGAGTAGAGTACCAGCATAGTTGAAAACAACACAGTACAAATCTTCCCAAAGGAGATGAAGGGAAATAAAGAATTAGTTTCTTCTCCTGTAGATTTTCCTCCAGAATTTTCACTGAATGAACCTCGGATTCTGTGTTTTAGCTTTTCTGGAAAAAAAAGGACATTGTGTTGTGCTTCAACATATGTGATCATTTTGTTTTTGTTTTGTTTGTTTTGTTTATCTTTTGAGACAGGGGTCTTCCCTTTAGTCCCAGCTGGCCTGGAAACTCATTCTGTAGACCAGGCTGGACTTGAAACTCACAGAGATTTGCCTGCCTCGCCTCCCGAGTGCTGGGATTAAAGGTTTCGTGACACCATGCCCGGAGATCATTGTTTTTTTAAAAAGATTATTTTTTTTATTGTTATTTATTATGGGTGCCTTCGCCACGTGTGTGTAGATGCCCTCAGGAAGGCATTAGATCCCCTGAATCTGGAGTTACAGGTGTGGTTGTGAACACCTAATGTGTGCTGCTGGAAACTGAACCCAAGCCTTCTGCTAGAATAGTAAGCAACTCTTAACTGCTGAGCCACCTCCAGCCCCTTTATGATCATTTTTCTCTGTCTTTTTGGAAAGGTTCTCCCTGTAGCCCTGTCCTGGAACTCACTCTGTAGACCAGCTGCCCTTGAGCCTCACAGAGATCTGTCCTGCCTCTGCCTCCCAAGGGCTAGGATTAAAGGAGCGCGCATATTGATTCATGGTTTCCCTAAGAAGAGATGTGGAAATAGTAAGGAAATTTCATAAAAGTAAGAAAGACATGGATAGCTTTAACCATTACCACAATATGAATGGAATTATAGATCTCCAAATGCCCCTATTAACACACCGTGTGTGTGTTGTGGTGTGTGTGTGTGTGTGTGTGTGAATGCTGAGGGGGGACTGAACCCTGTAATCCCATCACTCAGGAAGCTGGAGTGACCAGTGAGGAGATTGGGTCTCTAAGAATTTCACAGAAAAGAGGCCGCCTACCAGCCCTGGAGTTTATACTGATTCGCTGCCATATGGGAGAGAAATAAACCATCTTGTTTCAGGCAGTTATTTAAGATTTCTCTCATCCAGCTCAACCTAGCCATGTCTAAAACGGAAATAGATAGCTCCTGATAAGAACACCTCAGTTATTCCACTGTTTTTTTGTTTGAGAGCCAAAGTAGTTTCTTTGGACAGGGACCACCTTGCAGAGGAAAAAAAATGTCTTTTCAAACACCAAATATAGATGAGTACCTTACAGAAGGCATATGGAAACTGAAGTGGCCTAAGAAGTAGAGATTCATGTCTCCCCTTGCATGTAAATTCTGAGGCTTATCATTCAATCATGAAATAGAATTTTCAAAATGTTTTATTTTACTTTTCTTCCTCTTATTCTTGCCTGCAGCCTTCTCTTCTTTTTCCCCTTCTGGATGTTTTGGTAATGTATGTAAAACAAATATGCAATTCACCAGTTTTGCTGATAATTCCTATTACAGACATTTCATTTTTGCTGGCATGGTAGTTACATCTTAATCCCAGTTGGAGGTAGGCATGGTTGCACATGCCTTTAATAACAATATTTGGAAGACAGAGGTATGTGGAATATCTTGTGATATCAAGGCCAACCTGGTCTACATAGGAAGTCCCAAAGCTGGGGCTACACAGAGACCCTGTCCCAGAAAAAGATAATTTCTTGTGCTAATGTTTATTATGTTCACAACTCTATTTAATTGCATAGCTCAGATTTTTTAGAGCATTTCATTTTTCCACTGAAACTAGTTTAATGATTTTATTTAATTGTTTATGCTTTAAAAATTGTTTGGAACTTCCATGGTAGTGATACTAAATCCATTTATTTAGACATTTGAATATTTAACACAAGATCCTCACTCTACTATACCACTGGAGTACCTTTGCAAGAGTATCCCCAGAAGAAACAAGCTTGACCACTCTGCTGTCATCCAGTTCTGCCTGATCATGGAGTCAGCCATGAAGATGGAAAACAAAACACACTTGTCTTCATTGTGGATGTCAAGGCCAACGAACGCCAGATTAAATAGGCTATGCGGAAGTCCATAACATTAATGTGGCCAAAGTCAATACACAGATCAGACCTGATGGAGAGAAAAAGACACATGTTCCATTGGCTCCTGGGGATTAGGTTTTAGATGTTGCCAACAAAATCTGAACCATCTAAACCGAGTTCACCAGGCTGATTCTAAATACACAGTTTCTGCACCATTAAAAATAAATTAAGCCAGCTGTGGTAATCCATGCCTTTAGTCCAGAGGCAGGCAGATATATGTGTGTTCAAAGGCAGTCTGGTCTACATAGCAAGTTCAAGGCCAGCTAGGGTTTCACAGTGAGAACCTGACCCCACCAAGTGAAAGAAAATAAACAAAATTTATAGGGAATATTGTAAGACATCCGTAAAATACTTAAAGTGAAAGTAAGTTTGGAAATGCATTATTGGTGGTACATGCCTATAATCCCAGCACTTGGGAGGCAGAGGCAGGTGGATCCCTGTTAGTTCAAAGCCAATCTGATCTAAATAGTGAGCTCCAAGCCAGCTGAAGCTACAGGGAAGCCCTGTCTCAAAAAGACAAAAAAAAAAAAAAAAGAAAAGAAAAAGGAAATGCATTAATCAATGAGGTATATGACAACATAGGTTATTCAATTCACAAAGCACTAAACAGAGAAACAGTTGGTTATATAATGCTCTTAGGAAGGTCTTACAGGAAGCCAAAAAACTCCCATGACAATGCCTTGTGGACCTTATTTCTTCTCATCAGAAGCAGATGGGATTAGCAGACCGTGACTATTGTCTACTGCTATTAAGCAAGGTACATTAAATTTTCCATGCCCCTTCCAAAAAAGAATAAGCTGTATATTTGTACTGAGAAAACTATGTAAGAGCTACAAATTCCTGCCTATTGTTTGTTTAAAATCTTGCTTGCTTGATTATACGTGTTGGACATAAGAGTGAAGACAGACATTTTTGTAATGGATTATCTCATTTTTACTTTTTAATTTTTTTTTAATTTTTTTTTTTAAATTTCTTTATGTGTATGAATGTACTGTCTGCATGCAGGTTTGTGCACCCCTGTCGTGCAATGCCACAGAGGTCAGAAGAGGGTGTCGGATTTCCCTGGAACTGGAGTTCTCCTGGAATTGGAGTTTCAGACGGTTCTCAGCCGTCATGTGGGTGCTGGGGATCGAACCCGGGTCCTCTGTAAGAGCGGTCGGCGCTCTTAACCGCTAGGCCATCTCTCCAGCCCCATCATTTTTACTTTTTAAGACAAGTTTCTTTACTTTTTAAAGAAAGAGTCGTTTGTCTTGCAGTGCCTGTCCCCGGAAGTGTGTTTGCCTGTCCTGGGCACGATGGCTTCAAGGCTACTTACTTCCTGGAGCTGGAGCACTGGCGGCCCAGGCCCTGTGGGCTCCCTAGTGTGGCCGCAGCCCACTCCATGGCTTCTGGAGGTGGTATTCCTACTGCTGAGGAGCAGGCTACTGGACTGGAGAGGGAGGTCATGATAGCTGCACAGAAGGGACTGGACCCATACAGTACGCTAGCCCCAAAGCAGCTTCAGGCACCAAAGGAAGACCCAAATTCAGTCCCATCCATCACCAACAAGTGAATAGTGGGCTGCAGCTGTGAAGAGGAAACCTGTACTGTCTGCTGGTTCTAGCTGCACAAAGGTGAGACTCAGCGATGCCCAAACTGTGGAACCCATTACAAGCCGGCTCACCACCAGCTGGCCCACTGAGCCCTTCATTAACTTCTCAGAATGTGACATAAAGTTTCTTCTCTCCAATAAAGACTAGCCATTGCATTGGCTCCTCCCATAAAAAAAGAGTTAACTGTTTCAGTCAATTTATAGATTAATACAAGTGATGTTGCAGATATTGAGATGATATCTGAAACATACAATTGCATTAATAATCATATCAAGATCACGCGTTGCCAAAGACTTTAATTTCCTGTTGAGCATTATCCTCATGTGCTTACAACTAATGGTATATTTTTCCTCATATAGATGTCAGGATTCTTACTCATATTGCTAAGTTTTTTTACCATAATTTGTACTCATACCAAAAGACACATTGAGCTGGTGTGTTGCAAGAAGCCACCAGGATCATCCATACCTTTTTTCAAATGAGAATCAATAAATTTTACAGATAAATCTGTCCACATACCATTGAAAATAATCCTTTTTCAATGACTGGGTAGACTTACAGGCATAGGGGTATCTTCCTTATGGAAGAAAGAATAATTGAATATTAATTGGCTCTAAGTTGTACTTAGAAGAATAGGTGGAATGAAGTTTCTAGAGTTACTGGAAGAAAACCAAAGTATGGCTATGAGAGAAAAAGATGGACAGAATTAAACATACAAGTCACCTAGAGAAGCACTTAGGGAAAAATGAGAAACATGGAAAATGAGAGGAAGAAGAGCAAGTCGTATGGCCACTAAGGAAGTCCAGTGAGAGAAGAGCCTCATGGTACCCAGGTAAGTTATAGAAGAAGTAGAACAGAGGGATCTTGAGAAAAACAAATTTGCTATAGACTTCAGAGGGAATATAAGCACATTGCTCTAAAAGTATTTGGATATTGCAGAAGGAAAACTTTCTCCAGTTGGAACCACAGACAGTACTTGGTATCTAAGACTGAATTTAACTGCCAGCTGCCTTGGCAGTGAATTTGGAGTAACAATCTGTTACAATTAAGTTTAACGAATTAGGAATCAAACTAGTTCAAGTAACCAGCACTACATTCTGGTCAGTATGGACAATTTGTGTTTTCAAGCATCATTACTACAGAACGATGTTAGATTGAGGCCCAATTGATGACTGGGCTGAGATAATAACACTGAATAACAATAAATGAAGGGAAAACTAAAGCAAAGAAGGCAGCAAGAGAAAAAGGCATTCACATGAAAAGTAATGGAGAAACTTTGTAGATGCAGAACTGAAGACCATGGGGATTACTCTGATGGCTTCACCCCAAGGTATAAGAAGAATTATTTTGGAGAATGAGATGGTTTTACTACTCTTCAGATCATGTTGTATCTAGTCTTAAGAATCAACTGATGTAGGTCAAAATATATTTTAAGGGTCTGGTTAAGAGCACTGGTTGCCCTTGCAGAGGACCTGGGTTTGAATCCCACCACCCACATGGCAGCTAACAACCATCTGTAATTCCAGTTCAAGGAGATCAAAGCCTCTTTGGACCTCCACTGGTGTTGCATGACACAGGTGTACTTACATACATCCGGGCAATACATTCATACACATATACGCCTGGCATAAAATAATTTTTAATCACACACAGAAAACCAGTGTATAACTGAAGCAGAAGTGAGATCTCTTTACATACATTTTTCTTCCCATCAAATTTTCCCTATATGAGGAGTTAAATTAATAGAACACATGACTAAAATATATCTATTTTTTTTCCATCACTATTGCTCCATTCTTTCCTGCAAGCTATATCTTAGATTTGGTGTTCCATGAGATATTTCTGACTACTTCTGATTCAAATTATTTTTAACTTTTTTTGTTTGGAATTTGATAAAACTCCAAACATTTTTTTCTCAGAGCCTTTTCTGCTTAGACCAATCATATGGTAAAAAAAAGGTTTGTTTTCTTTTGTTTTCAATTTTGTGAGGTTATTTTTCCTTCTTGTTTTTAAAACAAAGACGTTAAGTGGCCCCAGTGACTGACTAGTGGAAGCAATAAAAGAAATTATTTTAGATTGTAGAAAAGAATTGGAAGTTTATAAAATAACGTAATTTGAGTGGTAGATTTTCTTTTTTTTTTTTTGGTCTTTTTGAGACAAGTGTCTCCCTTTAGTGCCAACTGGCCTGGAGCTCACTATGTAGACCAAGCTGGCCTTGAACTTACAGACATCCGCCTGCCTCTGCCTCCCAAGTGGTGGGATTAAAGGCATGCACCACCACGTCCGGCCTAAGCTGGTTCTTAGCCGGGTTCTTAGCCGCCTTGTGGGTGCTGAGAATTGAACCCACATCCTCTGCAAGAGCAGTCAGTGCTCTTAACCGCTAAGCCATCTCTGCATCCCAAGTGGTAGATGTTCAAGTGAACATAGCATATGATGTTGTACTGTCTCAGAAATGGAAGACCCATGTCATGTGTCAGTAAGAGTTGTCATGGCTCAGAAACTCCCAGATACAAAGGACCTGGGAATATTCTTCTGGATTCTTTTTTTTTTTTTTTTGTCTTTTTTGTCTTTTTGAGACAGGGTCTCCCTGTAGGTCTGGCTCTCCTGGAACTCACTATGTAGACCAGGCCTTGAACTCACAGAGATCTACCTGCCTCTGCCTCCTGAGTGCTAGGATTAAAGGTGTGCACCATGCCCAGCTTAAAGATGGTCTTAACCACCAAGTGGGTGCTGGGAATCAAACCCAGGTCCTCTGTAAGAGCAGTCGGGGCTCTTAACCGCTGAGCCATCTCTCCAGCCCCTATTCTGGACTCTGTTTACTTCTTTGGCCCCGTGCACTGCAATGGGGTACAAAAAAAAATTATGGGACAGTCAAACAAAAAAAGAAAAGGAGATGACCTATAGTTTAGGTAATATGATGAAAATTTCATAATGTACGTATGATCCTGGAACTGTAGGTAAGATGTGATGTTCGCACAGCCTGCTTGGAGCAGGTAGGGATGGACACAATGGATATGCCTTGTTAAGAAGGAAACAACAAGCTGGGCATGGTGGCACATGCCTTTAATCCTAGCACTTGGGAGGCAGAGGCAGGCAGATCTTTGTCAAGGCCAGCCTGGTCTAGAGTGAGTTCCAGGACAGCTGGGGCTACAGGGAGACCCTGTCTCAAAAAGACCAAAAAATAAAATAAAATAAAATAAAATAAATAAAATAAAATAAGGAAACAACAGCCACGTTTTAAAAAACTGGCTATTGAGCCGGGCGTGGTGGCACACACCTTTGATCCTAGCACTTGGGAGGCAGAGGCAGGCAGATCTCTGTGAGTTCAAGGCCAGCCTGGACTACAGAGAGAGCTCCAGGCCAGCTGGGACTAAAAGGGAGACCCTGTCTCAAAAAGACAAAAAAATAAAAATAAAAAATAAATAAAAAAATAAAAAACTGGCTACCGTTTGTTTCTTTTTTTCATGTCTTAATCTTGATTTCCCATTTGCTTCCTCTACAACTTTCTATCACAGTATTAATAACAGCCCCATCTTCTGTTTCAATGTTGTTGAAGAAGAGTCACAATAATGCTCAAATTACCTACAAGGGAAAGTATGTGAGAATTCCTGTGTCTTTCTTTGATCTTATGTCCCAAACATGAAAGCACCTGAGCCTGTGATGTTCAGGCTGTACATTGTCCTCAGCAACTTTTCCCCCACTGAGGAGTCTCAGCTATTCATCTGTAAATGATTCCTGTCCTCATGGAGTGGATCTGTTTATACCCTGTTCTCTCCACTTTTCATGTTTTGAGTACCTGTCACACTTACCCACTGGATCGTTGTGGGAAAGGACCTACAGACGGGGAGGATCTCTCCTTTTGTCTCCTACTTTGCCAGCCCTGTTTGTATATTAGCAGTTTGTTAAAACTTATTCATTCTTCTAATCCGAGCATATGCCACCTGGTCATTTTTCAGGTAATAGGATGAGCATTTCATACTTGTACATGTGGTGCTAGCAGTACAGGCAGGATTTGACATTTGCACAGCATGAGGGAGCAGGTAGGCTGGGTAGTTTTGATTTTTTTTAAACGTCAAAGAAAGGTACATTTAAATTAACACAAAAACTGCTCACACTTTTTTTCCTAAGATAGCAATGTCATATGCTCTATTTACCTAGAAAAGTTATTATTATTATTATTTTTTTTTTGGTCTTTTGAGACAGGGTCTCCCTGTAGTCTCAGCTGTCCTGGAACTCAGTCTGTAGACCAGGCTGGCCTTGAACTCACAAAGATCTGCCTGCCTCTGCCTCCCACGTGCTAGGATTAAAGGCGTGCGCCACCACGCCCGGCTAGAAAATTTATTTTAACACTCAAGTCACCCCACTTTAGTAAACTTTCAAGTCTTTTCCATGTTCTAAATTCGTTTTTACCTGCCTACATCAACAATTGGAGTGCATGTATGACACCCATGCTTAGTCTCAGTGAGTCAGTGTTCACACTGTGACTTTCCTTGGAAGTCTCCACCTTCCCTTGGATTTCAGTATACCTTATGGCACTGTGATAGTAGTTCCTTGGGGTGTTTAAAAGTAATGTTTAATAGGCTTTGGAAAAAAAAAAAAGAAAAGCAATGTTTATGTCAATTACCTCAGTTTTTTTCTTTTTGATGGGACATTGTAGTGCTTTGAATGAGAATATCCCCCCTGGGCTGGAGAGATGGCTCAGTGGTTAAGAGCATTGACTGCTCTTGCAGAGGACCCAGGTTTGATTTCCAGCACTGACTTTGTGGCTAAGAACTGTCTTAGGCCAGGCATGGTGGTACATATCTTTAATCCCAGCACTCGGGAGGCAGAAGCAGGCAGATCTCTGTGAGTTCAAGGCCAGCTTGGTCTACACAGTAAGCTCCAGGACAGCTTGGACTAAAGGGAGACCCTGTCTCAAAACAAAACAAAACAAAACAAAACAAACAAACAAAAAAGAGAATCTCCCCCCTCTTAGGCTCATAGTTGGTGGCACTGTTTTGGAAGGTCATAGAAGATGGGCCATGCTGGAGGAAGCATGTCACTGAGGGTGGGCTTAAAGAGTTCTAAGCACTGCCAGACTTCCAATCTTGCTCTGCTTCCTATGCCTGCTTGAAGATGTGAGCCTCTGCTTTTGCTCCCATTCTGGCCCTGCCTGCCACCACGCCTCCCGACCACGATGGACTGTGACCTTCCTGGAACAGTACGCTCAAATAAACTCTTCCTTTTCTAAGTTCCCTTGGTCATGGTGGTTCTATCACAGCAACAGAAAAGTGACTAATGCACACATAAATAATATACTTGCTACCTTCCTATAATCCTAAATGGAATGGAATTATGTTCATTTTTAAGGTATAATTTATTTGGCCCAATATCAGGATAAGCAAGCAGATATTTCTAAGAAGGGGTTTGAGTGAAACTGAATGTTATTACAGTGAAACTGAATGTTATTACAGATCTCCTCAACACTAACTGAATAGATAACACTTTAGGAAACAAGTTAGGTGGCAGAGAAGAACTGATGGAGATTCAGTTAAACCACTGGACTTATTGTAAAATGGATATTTGTTTATGCTAGGCTTGATGAGAAGCAGATGGTTGGACAAAACAGGACACTTTCCTCCAAGTCTGCTTTCATTCCAATTTAATATCTGATTTACTGATATTTGGGCCTTCATTCAAGCAGAAGTAAACTAAAGAATCATCCAAAAGCTTTTCCTCTCCCTTAGCTGGGTAGCTAAGCAAAGAAAAAAAAATCACTATTTCTTTGATTTTTCCTTCAAATTCTTTTAATTATTTGAAGTAGTGCTTCTGCAAATAACCAAAGTCTAAATTAAAAAACCAAATGGTGATTCATTCATTTGCTCAGCCAGAGCCGCTTTCAGCCTAGGGGCTGAGGATAGCAGCAGCATGAGGTTAATTCTGGAATCACAGGCTGCTTAAGAGCTGTTAGCTTCAGTGCGCATCTCTTCTGGACAGGGAGCTCCCACTGATTACAGACACGGAACAGCACATGAAAGTCAGGCCTTATATTTTATAGGTATTTTGAGCAAAGTTAAGAATGGTATGGGTAGAGTAGATTGAGAACATGCTCTCTGCTTTGTTAAAGCCCTAATCTAAACAGTTGCACATATATACTAGATAGCATGTTTAATATCAACCCTCAAGAAAAACATAAATTACCAAATATCTGTGGTATCCTATTAGCTTTCCATCAATAGTAGCATAGTGTGATAATTAAGGAATCGAGACTATGGACTCTAAATTCCAGCTTTACCACCTGCTGGCTGTGTAACCTTGAAAAGCTTTTTGATCTCTCCAAATTTGTTTCCTCTAACATTACATAAGAATTAACAGTCCTGGCGCTGGAGGCACAGCTGTTAAGGGCGCTGACTGCTCTTGTAGAGGACCTGGGTTTGATTCCCAGGACCCACGTGGCAGTTAAAAACCATCTTTAAGCCAGGCAGCAGAGGCAGGCAGATCTCTGTGAGTTCAAGGCCAGCCTCGTCTACACAGTGAGGTCCAGGCCAGCTGGGGCTATAGGGAGACCCTGTCTCAAAAAAAATAAATAAATAAAAGAATTAACAGTCCTAGCTAATGTTGGTTGAGTATATATGTGATACGTAGTTTATTTATTGACATACTTTTTTTTTTGTATTTTTGAGACAGAGTCTTTCTTTAGTCCCAGCTGGCCTGGAGCTCACTCTGTAAACCAGGCTGGCCTTGAACTCACAGAGATCCACCTGCCTCTGCCTCCCAATTGCTAGGATTAAAGGCGTGAGCTACCACGCCCAGAGACATACTTATTTTTGATTGAACAAATTAGAAGACCTGTCAGAAGAAAGGTATAGAAAATGCAGGAAAGGGGCTGAAGAGATAGCCTAGCGGTTAAGAGCACCGACTGCTCTTGCAGAGGACCTGGGTTCGATCCCCAGCACCCACATGGCGACTGAGAACCGTCTGTAACTCCAGTTCCAGGAGAACTCCAGTTCCATGGGAATCCAAGACCCTCTTCTGACCTCCGCGGCATTGCACAACACGGGTGCTCAAACATACATGCAGACAGTACATTCATACACATACAAAAATAAATAAAATTAAAAAAAATTAAAACAAAAGAAAATACAGGAAAAAGGAGTAAAAGAAAGGAGTAAAAGAAAGGGATACAGTGAATAGACTAACATAGAGTCCCAGAGGAGGTGAGAAAGACTAGAGGGAGGCTTTGCCATTCTAAAAGCATCTTATAGATATAACTTATTTAATCATCGTGAAAGCTCTCTGAGGAAGGTATTACTTGTATCACACTCACTTTACAGAAGAGAGAATGAAGACACTGATAAAATGTCCAGAGCCACACAGTCAGTGAATGGCAAGACTAGGATGTAAACCTAAGTAGTCAGTCTGCCTTTAGAATCCCCATAATGAGGGGCTGGAGAGATAGCCTAGCAGTTAAGAGCGCCGACTGCTCTTGCAGAGGACCTGGGTTCGATCCCCAGCACTCACATGGTGGCTAAGAACCATCTGTAACTCCAATTCCAGGAGAACTCCAGTTCCAGGGGAATCCAAGACCCTCTTCTGACCTCCTCGGCTGTGCTAAATAGCTTTAGTGTCAACTTGACACACCTGGGTTGAGGGAGCCTCAATTGGGGAATTGGCTCCATTGAATTGGCCTGTGGCCACATCTGTGGAATATTGTCTTGATGGTTGAGCAGTGTGGAGGGCCCAGCCCACAATGAGTGGTGCCACCCTGGGCAGGTTGTTGTGCACTGTATAAGAAGGCAGGCTGGGCATGAGCCAGTGGAGCAAGCCAGTAAACAGCATCCTCCATGGCCTGTGCTTCAGCTCCTGCCTCCAGGTTCCTGCCCTGAGTTCCTGTCTTGGGTTCCCTGAGTGATGAACTGTGACCCAGGAGATGTAAGCTGAATAAACCCTTTCCTCCCCAAGTTGGTGTCAGTCAGAGTGTTTTGTCACAGCAATGGAAGACAAACTAGAACATCGGCATTGCATGACACGGGTGCACAAACCTACATTCAGACAGTACATTCATACACATACAAAAATAAATAAAATTTTTAAAAAGTAATAGAATCCCCATAATGAACTAGTCATATTCTGAGAACTTTACATACATGAACTCATTTAGTGTCCCTGAAACTTCCTGTAAAATAGGTGCTATCATCTCATATATGAAAGAAGTTAGGCAATTTGCCGGAGATTATACAGGTAGTTGTGATAGAGCTCAGATACAATCCCAGGCAACTCTAGAGCACATAATTATGTCATATCTTGCTGTATCCAGTGGGAATTAAGTGAGAAGTTATATTTAAAGCAATTTGCTCAGATAGTAAAATTATTGATCTTACTATTATTATTGGTTAGCTTGTGAGCTGGATTAGCAATTGCAGTAAATTAGGAGTAATAGTAACATAATCAACTTCCTGAATATAACAGCTTTCCTCTGAGTAAGAAGTGGATCCTTGGGGCTGGAGAGATGGCTCAGCAGTTAAGAGCACTGACTGTGCTAGCAGAGAACCCGGGTCCAATTCCCAGCACCCACATGGCAGCTAAGAACTGTCTTTAAACCAGGCGTGGTGGCGCATGCCTTTAATCCTAGCACTCCTAGCACTCAGGAGGCAGAGGCAGCCTCGTCTACAGAGTGACTTCCAGGCCAGCTGGGGCTATAGGGAGACCCTGTCTCAAAATGCTTGGAAGGCTCCTTATATTCTTTTTCAGTTAATTCTCATGAAGAGAGAGAGAGAGAGAGAGAGAGAGAGAGAGAGAGAGAGAGAGAGAGATTCTTTGCTATTTTTTTCTTTCTTTGAGGTTTTAAATTGCAGTAGAGTTCTATCTTAGCTGAAGATGAGGTAGAACAGATATAACATCATACACTTGGAATGCTGCTGAGGCATTTATAATAAATAGTAGGAAATATTTTATAGCTCGTATTTATTTATTTATTTTTGAGACAGGGACTCCCTATAGTCCCAGCTGGCCTGGAGCTCACTCTGTAGACCAGGCTGGTCTTGAACTCACAGAGAGCTGCCTGCCTCTGCCTCCCAAGTGTTAAAATTAAAGCTGCGTGCCACCACGCCTGCTTAAAGATGGTTCTTAGCCACCATGTGGGTGCTGGGAATCAAACCCTGGTTTGGCCCTCTAAACTGATAAGCCATCTCTCTAGCCCCAACTCGTGTATTTTTATAACCTTCATTCTAAGTCAACCACTTTTTCTAAGTCCACAAAGTAGTTTCTTCAATCTTCACAAGAGCCATGTAAAATGAGGACTATCCCTCTGCTTATTTTAGAGATGAGGAAACTGAGGCCCAGTGCCCAAGGCCAGATTATCAGGAATTGGCAGAGTTGTGACTTGAACTCAGTTTTTCTCTAGAATACATAATCTTAGATTCCTCTCACTTTATTAACTTTAGCCTACATTTCCAGTTGTTTATGTACCTTACTTATGAAGGAAACGGAAGATTAAATATATAATTTTAAAGTACAAAGTACTTTTCTTTTTCAGATAAATTCTCAGTCTAGGCTCCCCTTGAGTTTCCTATTCTCCTGCCTTAGCATTTGGAGGAGTGCCTGGATTAGAGGCCAAGTGCATTCATTCGTTCATTCATTTGTTCATTTGTTCCTTTGTTGCGTCCTCCATTTCCTCTCTCTTGGCTTTTTGTTTTGTATGTGTAGTGTTTTGTTTTGTTTTGCTTTTGTTTTGTAGGTTCTCATATAACGCCAAAGCTTGCCCTCAAAATCAGGATATAGCCTTGATCTCCTGATCTTCCTGCCTCTGGCTTCCTAAGTACTGGGATTACAGAGATGTGCTACCATGCCTGGCTCTAGCTTATTATTTACTTATTTATATTTATATTTATGTGTATGAGTGTTATGCCTAGATGTATGTAAGTGCACCCATATTGTGCAATGCCCACAGAGGATAGAAGAGGGCATCAGATCCTCTGGAACTGGAGGTACAGACAGTTGTTAGTTGCCATGTGTGTACTGGGATTTGAACCCTGGTCTTCTGCAAGAGCAGCCAGTGCTCTTAAGAACTGAGCCACGTCTTCAACCCCTAGGTTATTTTTAAAATGAAGTTATTTTTGGAATCCTTTCAAAGTAAGGATACATTCTATCTGTCTCCATTAAACCTCATTGTGATTCTTTTGTTGCAGTTTTTCAAACTACCATCAAAAGTGAGATTCTTGAAGTACAAAAGTTCTGGATCTATTTTTCAGAGGGAAATATAAATAGAGATGTTTTGCTGCCCACAGCCAAGCTCTGTCAGACAGCAAGGAGTAGTGGGTGGGGTGTCCCCCTTTGCCTTTCATAACCTTTACTGAGGCAGGGGTGTGTGTCTGTGTGTATGTGTCTGTGCATACACTGTCTTTCTAGATATTTTATAGAAATAACTTTGTATGAAGCACCTCATATATCTGTGTTTATAAATTTCTCTACATGAGGAATTTTATAGGACTATGAAATCACTTTTTATATCTGACAACTTTCTTGTGTTTTACATTTGCAAGATTTATATCTAGCAAGCTTTCTTACACATGGGCCAACTGAAGAGATTGTGCACATCCATTCAAAAGTTCTAGTGACAGTGTGTTATATATCCGTGAATTCAGCAGGAAGGACTAAAGGCGTCCCCACACACTCCACTATGTATTATCATGCTTGCTAGAAAGATTATGCAATAATCTTGAATAATGCAGTCTTCCCATATCTTATTTTTAGGAAATATCTCCAATGTGAGTCCTTTTTGAAGGGAAACAGAATAAATAAATTCTCACATACATACTTAGGGTTCCTTTCTAGTTTGAGTTATTTCATGTATATGAATAGAATTGGAAAGAAAACTCCCACAATCCTCACAAACACAGTATTTATCTCCACTGTGAATCTTTTCATGGTAGAAGATGGAATTCAATTAGCAAAGCCTTTACCACACATATTACATACATTTCTATTGTCGACTGAAACAGGATTTTACTATGTAGTCCAGGCCAGCTTCAAACTTGCAATCTTCCTTCTTCAGCCTTCCAAAATAGATGAAATTACAACCTTGAACCACCAAGCCTGATTGAAGATTATTTTTAACACAAATTTTAAGCAACTAAAACCTGGTTAACAAAAATCCCTTAACAGTTGGTTACCTGATTAAGATATGAAGGTCTTATTATAAAGTCTCATGGAAGAGAGCAATCATTTGTGAAAACTCCAAGCAGGGTGTGGTACCAAAATTTTAAAGTGAGGGCAAGGAAGGTTAGCTTTTGAGATTGAAACTAATAAAAATAGGATAAGATGGCTCTCACATTAAATCATTTATAAACTAGTTCAAAAAATGGAGCCACTGTCTGTTAATGAAATTCAGAAAGTCATTGTGTTTGTCAAAATACTCTAGCCTAAGTCACTAGAATTGTCAAATGCCTGATACTACAGTTGTCCTGTCATACAAAAGTAGGCAAGAAAGCAAGCTGATATTAATTTTATTCTGCCTCCCCAGAAAGAAGGACACTTTCACTTTAGACCATCAATGTCAATTATGTAGTTAGAATCTACCTAGAATAGAGCTGGGGCAAGCTACACTTAATTTTATAAAAATAGCCAGTAATTACACCTAACTATTTTTTGCTGTGATTATCTTTACCAAGTGTTGCAGGAGCAGGAAGAATTAGGAAGAAGTGTGGATAAGAATGGCATGGATGAGAAAAGAATGTACATTTAGTGCCAAATAGGAAAATAAATTGCTGAATGGAAGTTTCAAAAGAAATGCAGTTCAGGAATAGATGAACAGAAAGAAATGCAAGGAGAAAAGCAACCCACCTCCTGATAAGAGAGTCAGGATGAGGCAGAGTCACAAGGGAGTACATTTATAGATAAATGCTGAATCTAAATGCTTGAATGAAGAGGAAAACTGGGAGAGGACGTCCCAGTACAGGCGACTATACTAAGCATTTTTCCAAATGAAGTTGATAGCTTGTAATGTCAGGAACCTGGGGAAATCATTTATGACCAGTCACAAACACAATAGAAGGTAAGAAACCAAAAGTGCTTGGTTGAATGCACCAAATCAACCATCAAAAAGTACTGTAGAACAGTGTGAAACCTTTATTACTTAAGAGTAAAAAAGAGGCTGGAGAGATGGCTCAGTGGTTAAGAGCACCGACTGCTCTTGCAGAGGACCAGGGATTGATTCCCAGCACCTACATGGCGGATAAGAACCGTCTTTAAGCCAGGGGTGGTAGTGCACACCTTTAATCCTAGCAGAGGCAGGTGGATCTCTGTGAGTTCAAGGACAGCCTGGTCTACAGAGTGAGTTCCAGACCAGCTGGGGCTATAGGGAGACCCTGTCTCAAAAAAAAAAAAGTAACAAATTCAGTAGTTCCCAAATTTTTGTCTTTGGATGATCCATTCATATGACGAATCTTCGTCATATCCTCACACCACCTCCACTTTTATCTGGTTCATATAATCCTTCCCAGTATTTTTTTTTTTTGGTCTTTTCGAGACAGGGTCTCTATGTAGCCCCTGTTGTCTTGGAACTCACTCTGTAGACCAGGCTGGCCTTGAACTCACAAAGATCCACCTGCCTCTGCCTCCCGAGTGCTAGGATTAAAGGCATGCGCCACCACACCCAGCTCTTCCCAGTATTTTTTAATCTTCACACTTGAGCCTTATTCTAAGTAGCAGTATCTGGAATACCATGAATTACTCATTCATTAGATCTTTTTATATCTTCCATTAACAGAAATGCATAAGTTTCAAAATAAAAGCATTTTTATCTGTGCAACAGCTGAAATCAATTTATTACTGATGATATTTAGATACCATTCTGGGAACCCCTAAAATATATTCTAATACTCCCTTTTCTCTGGGCTCTTTCTTGCTTTTTAAAAATTTATTCTGTGCTGGGCATGGTGGTGCACATGTATATATGGGGCTGGAGAGATGGCTCAGCGGTTAAGAGTGCCAACTGCTCTTTCAGAGGACCAGGGTTCGATTCCCAGCACCCACATGGCAGCTAAGAACCATCTTTAACTCCAGTTCCAGGGGAATCTGACGCCCTCTTCTGATCTGCGAGGCATTGCACGACATGGGTGCACCAACCTACATGTAGACAGTACATTCATACACATAAAAAATAATAAATAAATAAAAATTTAAAAAATATGCATTTATTGTATGTTGTGTGTTCATGTGTGTGCAGGTGTGCATGAAGGCCATAAGTCAACTTCAGATGTTGTTCCACAAGTGTTTTCTACTTTGTTTTGAGATAGGATCTCATTGGCTTGGGCCGTCCTTATTTCACTAGGCGGCAGCCAGAGAGCCCCACTGCTCTTCCTACCTCTACTTTCCCAACACTGAACTCTAAACAAGCATCACTGCCCCTGACTTTTTTAAGTGGGTGCTGAGCATAGAACTCAGGTCCTCATGCTTATACCACAATCACTTTACTGACAGACTCATCTCCCAACCTCTTTTGCTTTCTAAGAGAAAGAAGGAGGAGAAAATAAAATGCTATTGACATTCTCCTAGTGGATGGCTCATTGAAACTCCTGGACAGCTGAAAGGCCAAGGCCAGAGGGTAGTCATTGGTAAGACAACTTTATATGAACAGAAGAACAAGATCTTTTCAGATGTGGGTAGAACTGTAGCTCTCCTGAGAGATGTGCCTGGATATTTGGAATAGACTTTTATCCAGGTTACAAAAGAAAAAAGCTATTTATAGAAATGAACAGTGAAGAACCTCTGATGCAGAAAATCAACTAATATTTATTCAAGTACTTTTATCCTGTAGGTAGAAAGGAGCAAAGGAAGACTCATACTACATGGATCCATTACACACACACACACACACACACACACACACACGCACGCACACGCACACATGCACATGCACACATGCACACATACACATGCTGAATTTCTATCATAATGCAGCAATGATTTCTTCTCTCAAATGGTTATAAAATGAAGACAGAAGTTGAAGAAAATAGCAAATTCTGACATCTGGGCAGGTATAAATTCTGCCCATTACAAATACTGAGCCTGGCCTCCCAATTTATAAGGTAGCTTTTGTGGATGTTTTTTTGAGACAGGGTCTCCCTGTAGCCCCAGCTGTCCTAGAACTCACTATGTAGACCAGGCTGGATTTGACTCACAGAGATCTGCCTGCCTCTGCCTCCTGAGTGATGGGATTAAAGGCATGCATTACCACACCTTTTGTGACTTAAGTTGGATTGAATAAGTGCCTCCTAAACTTGAACAGTTTTGTAAAAAATTAAAAAAAAAAACAACCAGAAAACCAACAAAGCTTAGGACAGAGAGATGGCTCAGCAGTTAAGAGCACTTACTGCTCTTCCAGAAGACCAGGGTTCGGTTCCCAGCATCCACATGGCAGCTGATGCCTGTTCTTAACTCCAGTTTCAAGGGATCCCATGTTCTTTTCTGCTCTCTGGGGGCGCCAGGAATGCACATGGTGTGCTTGCATACATGCAGGCAAAACACTTGTGCAGGCCCGCTCACCCAGCAGTTGAACAGGCTGAATAGAGTAGAACACAAGGTTACTGTGGTAACATCCTGGTGATCTCATCAGAGGGTGCAAATCCATTTATTCTATGCAACAAGCAGCTTATATAGGTCTGGGGAAGGCAGACATTATCTACATGATGATCATCTCCCAATGGCCAATCTTAGACCTCCATACCATCACAGGTCATCCTAGCTTGTGGGTGTATTCAGAAAAGGGGAGAGCTGACAAGCAAGTTGACTCGTGACTTCTGAGCACGTGCTAGCAGAAAACAGGGCATACCCTGCATCTTTTGCTCCACCTAGTGTGCTAAGAAGATTGGTAGCCTGCATACTCTCAAGATACGTCTGAGTCCAGGATCGCTGCCCCCACACACTTATACACAGAAAATAAAATCTTTTTAAAATTAAAAAACTCCCAAAATCCTATGGATACTCTACCAAGAAAATTATTCATATTTGGAGCTCAACTTACACAAAATATTGTCCTTTCTTTGAAAACTTGGTAGGTTCACCTGATACTAAAGACAACTTAATCTCAATTTTTTTCCAAATCCTGGTTTTATTATCTCTATTTATTTTCAAATCCTGAATCAAATTTTGAGAATATCCTACTACTTATTTTGAAGCTATGCCTTATATCTTACAGATAGAGGCTCTGCCTTCACAGGCAGTGAAAGACATTCACTAAACAGCTTAAGAAATTATACACATTTATGTGGTGTATTAGTCACTTTTCTGTTGCTGTGATAAAACACCATGACCAAGGAACTTATAAAAGGAAGAGTTTATTTGAGCTTACGATTGACAGTTCCAGGGAATTAGAGTCCATTGTGGCGGAAGGCATGGTGGCTGGATCTGGAGCAGGAAGCCGAGGGTCACATCTCGCAAAGAGCACAGGAAGCAGAGAGAGCAACTGTAGACCATGAGGCTTGTTAAAACTCACTAAGCCTGCCCCCAACAACGCACTTCCTCCAGCACGGTCACACCTTCTAAGACCTCCAAAAACAGTGCAACCAACAAATGTGACCACCACGACCAGCGGTAATGTTAGCTTTCTGTCACTACACAACTACCAGTTGGTAATCAACTTATAAAAAGAAATAGGCCTGTACCTTTATCAGTTGTCCCCACTGTCTTAGGGTCTATGGTGAAATGACACCTCATGGTAGGAGCTTGTGGCAGAGTAAAACCACTCACATCATAGGTAGGAAGCAAAATAAAGGGGAACAGTGGGGACCAGGGTGCCACAGTCCCTGGTAAAGGCACACTCACAATGACCTAAAGACCTCCCATTAGATCCCACCTCCTAAAATTTCCATAACTTAGCCAGGTGTGGTGGCGCATGCCTTTGATCCTAGCACTTGGGAGGCAGAGGCAGGCAGATCTTTGTGAGTTCAAGGCCAGCCTGGTCTACAGAGTGAGTTCCAGGACAGCTGGGGCTACAGGGAGACCCTGTCCTGAAAAGACCAAAATAAAATAAAAAATAAAATTTCCATAACTTGCAATAGTGTTACCCTGTGGACAAAGCCTTTAACACTTGGGCTTTTGAGACACATTCAGGATCCAAACTACATAGCAGGTATGTAAAATATTTTCAGTTATAGCAAAGATTGGTTTGTGCTACAAGCCTTTATTTATGAAGAAGCTTGGGATGTTGTCATCAGACCACCTGCCTGTCTTCCAAGGGCTATGCTGACCTTATTAAATTGCCTTTTTTTCTCACTTAACTCATCAGTTAAAAAGTCTCTGTTAATTAGATGCTAAGAAAATAACGTGATGTCTAGGAAGCAAAATCTAGAAACAACTTCTAATTATACAAAAGGTTTTAATATTAGCTAAACTCTAGAGAATGTGAGTACATTAGCTTTATTCCTTTTTTACTTTAATTTTTTTTTTTTTTGAGACAGGGTCTCCCCATAGCCCCAGCTGTCCTGGAACTCACTTTGTAGATCTGCCTGCCTCTGCCTCCCGAGTGCTGGGATTAAAGTCATGTGCCACCACGCCCAGCCCTACTTTTCTTTTTTCTAAAGAAATTACAAGTACTCTTAATTGGCTTTGAAAAAAAAAGAAATTACAAGTACTCTTTTTAAATCAATTTATTTATTTTTATTTTGTGTATAAGTGTTTTGCCTGAATGTATGATTGTATGTGTACCATGTACATGCCTGGTGCCCATGGAAGCCAAACGAAAGCTGTTGAGTCCCCTGGAACTATAATTATAAGCAGTTATGGGCCACCACACGGATGTTGGGAACTAAACCTGGGTTCTCTGGAAAAACAGGAAGTGCTCTTAACCTCTGAAATATCTCTCCAGCCCCTGACTTTTCTTTTTATAACTTTTTATTACTACCTTTTGTTTACTTTTATTTTATATTTATGGGTATTTTGCCTGCATGTATGTAAGTGCTTCCGTGTTGTGCCATTCCTGTGGAAGCCAGAGAAGGATGTCGGATCCCTGGAACTGCAATTACAGTTGTTAGCCACCATGTGGGTCCTGGGAAGCAATCCTGCATCTTCTGGAAGAGCAATGAGTGCTCCTAACCACTGAGCCATCTCCTCAGCCTGTCTTATCACATTTTCATTTATTCAGCATGTGTGTGTGTGTGTGTGTGTGTGTGTGTGTGTGTGAGATGAAGGCTAATCACTATTTACTTCTAAGACTTTATAACATCAATTATTTTAGGAAGTTTGTACAACATAACAGACTTAAAAGTAGAAAGGGGACCGGCAAGATGACTCGGCAGATGAAGGAGCTTGCTGTCAAGCCTGACCACCTGCGTTGTAGAAAGAGCACCGACTCCTGAAAGTTGTTCCCCGACCTGTGTGTGTGTGTGTGTATGTGTGTATGTGTGTGCAAAGAACTTTAATAGACATTTCTCAAAGGAAGACATACAAATGCTTATTATCGTCAGCCACTAGGAAAGTGCAAGTCAAGACTCTAGCAAGATACTACTTTACGCCCATTACAATGGCTATAGTTTTTTAAAATTTTTTTTATTATTTATTTGTGTATGTGTATGAATGTACTGTCTGCATGTAGGTCTGTGCACCTGTGTCATGCAATGCTGCGGAGGTCAGAAGAGGGTCTCAGATCACACACACACACGATCACACACACACACACACACACACACACACACACACACTCACAGGGCTGAAGAGATGGCTCAGTGGTTAAGAGCACTGGCTACTCTTGCAAAGGACCTGGGTTCACATACAAGTACCCACATGGTGGCGACAACCATCTGTAACTCCAGCTCCTGTGGATCTGATGCCTTCTTCTGCCTTCTACAGCATTCCATGACACAGGTGCACTTACATACATGCAAGCAATACACTCATACAGATAAAATAAAAATAATAAATAAAATACTTAAAAACAAACACATATTCATAAGGATGTAAACAAACTGAAACCTTTGTACGTTGCTTCTGTGTGTGTGTAAAATAGTGCAGTTTCTGTGGAAAACAGTACAGAGGGTCATCAAAACACTGAACATGATTATTATGTGACCCAACAATTCCCCTTTTGGATAAATAGCCAAAATAATTTAAAACAGATATTTAAACAAATACTTGAACATGAATTTCTGTAACATCAGTACTCCCAGCTAAATATTGTAAATGGTTAAATACAATGCAGTGTATAGATACAATGGGATATTATCAGTTATAACAAGAAATGGAGTATTGGGGCTGGAGAGATGGCTCAGTGGTTGAGAGCACTGGCTGTTCTTGCAGAGGACCCAGTTTCGGTTCCCAGCACCCACATGGTGGCTAACAACCATCTGTAACTCCAGTTCAGAAAGATGCAGCACCCTCTTTTGTCTTCTGCAGGCATTGTATGCATGTGGTGCACTTACATGCAAATGGCTCTTAACAGCTGAGCCATCTCTCTAGCCCCTGAATAGTACACTTTAAACTGATCATGTCTGAGTTTAAACCTCATAAAACAGTAGACAATTGTTACTGAATGACCTGGCATGCAAATTTGAAATTAGAATCAATGGAGGATTTATAAATACTTGGTTTAGGGGGCTGGAGAGATGGCCTATCAGTTAAGAGTGCCGACTGCTCTTGCAGAGGACCCTGGTTCGATCCCCAGCACCCACATGGCGGCTGAGAACCGTCTGTAACTCCAATTCCAGGAGACCTCCAGTTCCAGGGGAATCCGAGACCCTCTTCTGACCTCCGTGGCATTGCACGACACGGGTGCACAAACCTACAGGCAGACACTACATTCATACACATAAATTAATAAATAAATTAATTAATTAAAAAATACTTGGTTTAGATAAAATGATATTAACTTGGACATATCTGACTCTCCAAAGTGGCTGGAAGATCACAGGGAACTTGATAGTGTTAGATGCTGAAGCTGACAGACACATTGTGTTGCAGCTGATAGATTAGGAACTATAGACGTGCATCTATTCTGTGGAATACTAATGAGAGAGAGTCCCCAGAAGTGCTTAGAAGACTTGAACATCACTTTACTAAAAAATATATGTATTGTCAAGAGAACAAGTTCCATTTTGGAGATGGAGAAGTAGGGCAGAAGAGCTGGAAGCTCTTCTGGAAGTCGATTTTGTTTTGTCTTGTTTTGTTTTTTGTTTTTTTGTTGGTTTTTTTTTTTTTTTTTTNATTTTCGAGACAGGGTCTCCCTGTAGTCCCAGCTGTCCTGGAGCTCACTCTGTAGACTAGGCTGGCCTTGAACTCACAGAGATATGCCTGCCTCTGCCTCCTGAGTGCTAGGATTAAAGGTGTGCGCCACCACGCCCAGCTTTGTTATTTTTCTACAGAGAACGCTTTGATATGTTAAGTGGGTATGAGCTACCTGAAACCCTAATAAAAAAGGACTAACTTAAAATTTATTTCTTCTTGGTGTGTGACTGGCCTTATGTCCTAACTGGTTAAAGGTGATTACCACCCTAAGGATGGTCCTTGAGTTGTACTACATACACATCTTGATATACTGCTAATGTTTACATAATACTACTCTATCCTTTCTTTTCTGAATAAGGCCATATACCCCTGACTCTTTAGGAAAGTCCAGGTTATTGTTGAATTGGAGAAAGGAGTTTTTAATGATTATTACATATGGGACACCTAAAATAGATAAAATATGGCCAGGCATGGTGGTGCACGCCTTTAATCCCAGCACTCAGGAGGCAGGGACAGGCTTTGAACTCACAGAGTTCAAAGCCAGCCTGGTTTACAGAGTAAGCTCCAGGCCAGCGGGGACTAAAGGGAGACCCTGTCTCAAAAATACCAAAAAAATAAATAAATAAAAATAAAATAAAATAGATAAAATTAAAAACATTCACATATGGGAGTGGGTTAGGGTTCTCAAACTGAAAATCAAGTCAAGTCTTATATCTGTCAGAATGTTTTCTTGGCTATAAATAAGTATTCAAAAACATCAAACAGTAGCTTAAACTAATAGGCATGTATTTATTTCACAATTTAAAGAGAGGTGACAAGGGGGTAGCTCTTGTGCTGAATAAGGCCTGACACTTTCTGACTTTCCATTCTTCCATTCTTATGCCACCAGAGTGGCAGACATCCCATACACATTTGATGCAAAAAGAAGAGATCGGGATAGGTGAGGATGCACTAGCCTAACCTGTCCTTTTATAAGGCATAGAAAGCTCTCTGAGTAATGTCACGGACTTCTGCTGGAGCCTCACTGACAAACAGAAATTCATATGCCTACCTCCAGCTGCAGAGAAAGTAGAAAGAAAATGTTTAGCACTTTCACCTTCTGGTAAGTAGAGGGTCAAGAATCATGAAGAGGGTTGGCTTTCTAGGTTAGGCAATTTTAGCTATATTTAGCTGCTTGCCACCTTTCCTTCCACAACTGTTAAAGACATTCTTAGATGAGATATTCTTGGTTATTAGGTATAATCGATGTTATCCCTAGTAAACAAGAACACTAGCAATATGTGATTTCTTTTTTTTTTTTTTTGTCTTGATTTCTTTTTTTTTTTTTTTTTGTTCTTTTCAGACGCGGGTCTCCTTGTAGTCCCAGCTGTCCTGGAACTCACTCTGTAGACCAGGCTGGCCTTTGAACTCACAAAGATCCAACCTGGCCTCTGCCTCCCAATGCTAGGTTAAAGGCATTGCGCCACCACACCCTGCGTGATTTTCTTTTTTAATACATTTTATTTTATTTTTTTCAAAGCCCCATTTTTTTATTGAAGCTTTGTGCACTTCAATACAAACATTTCCCAATCAAGTCTAGACCCATTCCCCTTCCTTGCTCCCACCCCACCAGACTCATGCATTCTGTCATTCATAAATCAATAAATTAAAAAAAAATCTCTTTTTTTAAAAAATTTTTTTCCTTTTTTTTTAATTTTTATTCTTTTTTTTTTAATTTTATTTTTATTTCTGTATGTGGTATGAATGTACTGTCTTGGGCCATGCAGGTTTGTGCACCCTGTGTCGTGCAATGCCACGGAGTCAAAAGAGGGTATCGGGACTCCCCTGGAACTGGAGTTCTCCTGGAATTGGAAGTTTCGGATGGTTCTCACCGCCATGTGGGTTTGCTTTGTTGATCGAACTCGGGACCTCTCTTAAAATTTTTGATGTAGAATGTTTATTGTTTTCAGCAGAAGTTCTTGTTTCAGTCAGTTCTATCCCAGTCTTTTTTGTTGTTGTTGTTGATCCTTCCAATTTGCATCCCTCCAAAATAGGCATATATGCATTCCACATACATATATCAAGGATTATGATGTGGTTAGATTTTTAGCATCTTCAGCTTATGATTCTTTTTATATTTTCTTTATTAGCTGAAAGATGTCATTTTTCAAATTGTTTTGATTTCTATTTTTTTTTTTAATATTTTGCTTTATTTGCCTGTGAGAAAAAAAAATCACAAATCAGACAAAAAAACACCAGTAATTTCTTCACTGAAATACTAGTACAAACTAGTATTTGCAAAAACAAAAAAGCTCTCCATGAAGGGCAGGGGAAAATAACAGATTTCCAAAGACAGGGTTCTCTTCAACTTCAGCAGAAGCAAAGCTGACCTTCACTGTGTTCACGACTGTTTCACTGTCTTCAACAGGTGGCGGGAGTACCTGACCTGAGGAATGAACCTTCAAGAACTCAAGTTCTTTCATCTTCTTAGCTCGCTGAATGCGGTGCTCTTTGTGCCAGGACGCCAAGTTCAACAGAATGTTCTTCACTCGATTCTGCTCATGGGGCTGTCCGAAGATGGTGATTTCTGCTAGGTTCCGGCTGTCCACTGTGTCCACGCTCAGCAAGGCCTGACTCAGCCACTCCATTTCTGGGATTACCGTTCGGTCTGGGCCGAAGATGGCGTCGGCCAGCCAGGCCTCCAGGTAGAGGAACAGAGGCTCACTCAGATGGAGCCACAGGCGGAAAGTTGAGTGGCCCCTGCGGGGAAATGGTCGTTGTGGGTTGGTCCTTCTTGGCCTCGGCAACAACAGCCTGTTCCTCCATGCTGGAGCCCACAGCCCACCCGCAGTGCTTGCAACATGTGATTTCTATATCAAATCTCTTAACCTAGGAATTATATAACTGCTGATTTTCACACCATTACAGGCAAAATGAAAACTGACATTTTACCCTTCATGATTCATGGCTTTCTATTTAGATCCTAAAAGATCGATCTTGATACATATTGACACTTTGGGGTTTATTTATTTATTTATTTTTGGTCTTTGTGAGACAGTGGTCTCTCTGCACCCCCAGTTGTACTGGACCTTCACTTTTGTTAGACCAGGCTGGCCTTGAACTCACAGAGATCTGCTGCCTCTGCCTCCTGAGTGCTGTTATTAAAGGCGGTTTGCACCCACACCTGGCTGTGTGGCTTATTCTTTTTTTTTTTTTTTTTAACATTTTTTTTAAATGCACTTTATTATTATTTTTATGTGTATGATGTACTGTCTGCGTGCAGTACGGTCTGTGCACCCGTGTCACAAAGCCGTGGAGGTCAGAAAATGATGTCGGATTCCCCTGGAAATCTGTGAGTTACAGACGGTTGTTAGCCACCCATGTGGGTGCTGGGAATCGAACCCTGGGTCCTAACTGCGAAAAGGCTCGCTCTTAACCGCTAGCTAGGCCATACTCTGCGCCACCCTCATAATATTTAAGAGAACATTTTAGGGTCAGTTTAGTTAGACCACAAGGGTAACATGCACTCACAAGATAAGCGTTTTTACCTTGTTATCTTATTTATATTTTCTATTGTATGACATGATACTGTTTGGTCTATGCAGGTTTGTGGCACCCGTGTCTCTCAATGGTCCCGGAGGTCAGGGAAAGAGGGTGTCTGATTCCCCTGAACTGGAAGTTCCTCCTGGATTGGGGTTACAGACGGGCTGTCTGTCAGCCGGACCATGGTGGGGTGCTGGGGATCGAACCGGGGTCCTCTTGCAGAGGCAAGCGTCAGGTGCTCTTAACCGGCTAGTCTCTCTCAGCCCCCCATTATACACAGTTAACTCGGATCTTAAATAATTTTAATTATGTTTTGCGTATTATCTCTCCTTCCTTTCAACACCCACGTTTAAATTATACTTGTACACTTATGTGGATGCTGAGCATGTTCACAGGACACATCCACTATACACTTACACACACACCACACACACAGCATCATGCATGCAGCACACACAAGCAAAATGGGTGTAAAGCTAGAAGTCAGCATCAGGCAATAGGGAAAAGGAAGCGAAGTTATTTAGAACCGTTCAGGCCTGAGGGTAGAGAAAAGTAAGGTCACTGAATTCCCAAATACCAGGAAAAGAAGGAAATTATTAATTTTTCCTAGGAATTCAAATCTCTTTTAAGTTATTACACCTGAAAAATAGATTGTATGTAAGACATATATTTCAAGGAGAGATGTGTCAGAATTAATAATGACATTAAAATTCATTCCATAATATTTAAAAAAATCCAGCTCTTCTTTTGTTATCCACCAAACCTATCTTACCCAAGCAGACAAAATAAGCTTAACCTTGACACTCCCCGCAATTCGTCCTGGCATTCCACTTGATGATACTCTAATAAAAAGTTATATGACACATAGGCATGTATGAACCTCAACTCTGCAGTACAATACTTAGTTAGTCAGGAATTAATTTCTGGCTAAAGCCTAGTAGGTATCACTTATGAATAATACTTCTGTGAAATCATTCAATACAATGAAGCTTCAAGAACTTGAAGTATAGCAGTATATATAAATGGTTTGTTTCTAATTATCTTGACACATAAGTATATTATGGCGGAGAGAAAAAAAAAACTAGCGGTTAGGACACTCATTACAGGCATTTACAAGATGCTGTATCGATAGCTACGTGATTAGCAATGAGCTAATATATAATGAAAATTCCGTTGAAAACCAATTTCCTGAAGCCGGCCAGTCCGTGAATACTACGTAACCTCTCTCTGACAACTCCAGCAAAGGCATAAAATGTGCAGATCAAACGAGCGATGAATGCCAAAATGCATAAGCAGACAACTATTTCAAAGAATTTTTTAGAATCTCATAATACTATTTAATTTAAAGAATAATCTTTAAATAATACATACTTTTCCTAAGGCATAAAATATAGTATCTTTTAAGATTTTGCCTATTAATTAATTATATTTTTACCAAAAGAACAAAATCTTCATTTAAAGATATTAATGTATATATAGTTTTAATAATTGAGCGGATTGTATGCTTGGGTACTAGACAGAGCTGTGATTAAGAGAAGCAATCTGTAATATCATTAGGTGAAAGCACGGAAAATACATGTTACTATTAGGTTGGGAAAAAGTACTTCTAATCTGCTAGTCAAAGGCATAGTTTAACTATCTCTATGGGCAACCATCTCTCTTCATTCTATTGCAGCATCTGGGATAAAGGAACGATGCTGTGTGATGGGCGAAGATAGAATGCCCGGTTGTTCTTAGGACTGTTAGATGAAATTTCCGTTTGATGTCGGGGTAGGTTTACAGATTGCGTATCAATATCTACAACCTTACTTTGTATTAAGGTTAGCGACACTGTACATCTGGTGTCTTCATAAAAATTCTTCTTTACAGACCTATGCGTGTGTATTAATCCCCTTCAGTCAGACCTATAATATAGTTGCTTTGTGTTTGGAATTTCCTAGTACATTGTTAATCATTTCCATTAATTTCTCAATACTCCTGTAAAGATGGAGTAACCTCTGGACAGGGAAAGTGCTTGTTAATATCAAAGCAGAGGAGCCCTGCTAGCCTCTCATTTAGAGACTTTATAACAATCTTCAGTTGGAGAGAACAGGTCACCTTTGCTGACAAATGCCATAATAAAAAGTACAAGAAAGACAGACTTGAGAATTCTAGTATTGTGGAAACCCAAGAGAGAGGGTTAAAACTTAAGTAATGATCATCCATGTAATTTGTGTGAGGCTTGCTAATCTGGGCACTGGGATAGTGTGTTTCCACAATAGTCCTATGAGAAAAAATGTAATTCCTCCATTAATATTTGTTAGCACTGAATCCGAATGACGAATGTCCACCATGAACATCATTTGGGGAAAAGACTAATCTATGGCTATCTCTCTAGTTAAGTGTATCTTATAGGGCTGTGTGAAATTCAGAGAAGACAACTTAAGCCTTACTCCAGATCTCTGCTAACATGGTATGTTGAGAGATAGCCAGGAAAAAGGTGAGCTTGCGAGATGCGTTCGATGCCCAGGCACCATATGTCGTGGCGAGGAAGTCTGGTTAGATAATTCGGGACACTATTATAGGAATCCAACCTTCATGTGTTGACTACGATTAGTCAAGTACATGAGCTGGCAAGCTACCTCATCAGACATGTAACATTCATACACCAAAGTGGTTGAAATGTAATAAATGACTAATAAAAAAGAAAAGTCCCTACAGGCTTGTGTTTTGAATACTAGGTCCCTAGCTGATGGTGTTATTTTGAGAGGAGGTTCTAAAAGGCTTTTGGAGGTTACAGTGCCTACTAGGGGCGGGATTTTGAAGGGTATATCTGATCCCTTCTCTTTTTTTCCTTGTAGCCCCTATGCTGGGCCTAGAGAATCATTGTGTTGGACCAGGCTGCCTTGAACTCACAGAGATCCACTGACTCATTGCCTCCCAATATGCTAGGACTAAAGCGGCTTGTGCTCCACCACGCCTGGCTGACCCCTCGATCGATTGCCTTGCTTTGCTGCTTCCCAGTCTGCAGTGAGATTGAATCAGCTGGTGCCTTTGCCCCATGGTGAGAGTGTTGCTTTTCAGGTAGTTTGGTCAGCAGAGAGATGTTAAGCTAGTTCACTGAAGCACAGGTCTATGGTCCAAGGAATTAGATAAGCACCATAATATTGAGTTTGCATTCAAGACTGTCATATTAATTCATCGAACTTGTCTAAGCATCCCTGGAAGGTAGATATTACTACCATTATACGACAGTGGGAGATATATACTAGGTCATGTGCAGGGACTGAGAATTTACTAAGTTAGAGTAGACGTCACTGTATACTTACTAATGCAAGTATAGGGCTTTTTAGAGTTATGGTGTAAATGGCCCTTGACAGCTTAACTGCTCTGTTGGCATCCTGAGTTTATGGTTCTTAAACCCATTATGAGGAAGTGAGATGAATACTAACTTCTGAATATTGTCTTCTACCTTCTAATCCCACATTCACTATCATTTTATCACCCCTCCCGACAACACTAAATTGAAACATTCTTTTCAAAGAGCAAGACTAACAGTTCAAAAAAAATAAGAGAAGATAAAGAGTAGAAGTTGGAATTGATCTAGTAGTGTGTGGTGAGCTCGGTGAGGAGTAGCGCGGGGTCGGGCACTCTTTGTAACCACTAGGCCATCGAGAGACATTACCTATCATACCTAGCAAGCATTTCATTTTAAAAATAAAAGGTAATTGTTTGCATGAGGATGGTAAGCGCGTGGATGGGTAAGGGATCGAGCCTGAGGGACGCTAGAGTGTCTCGCGCTCTTACTAGATCGTTTCCCTTAGGTCACCCACATGGCGGGCTATGAAAAACCGTCTGAAACTCTAATTCCAATGAGTACTTCTCAGTTTCAGTGGTTGAATTCCTTTGGACCTCTTTACTTCTGACCCTCCGCAGCGAACATGGCACACATGCAACATGGCACAAACACCTAAACATGACAGACAAGTACATTTACATAACATTAGAATTAAAAAAAAAAAAAGTATTTTGTCAGGAAGGGCAGGATTTGCCTTAATGAAAAGCTACAAAGGGGCTGGGGAGTATAGCGCTCGGTGGTTGTAGAGAGTGCATTCCTCGATCATGTATAAAGACCCTGGATTGGATCCCGAGCATATTGAAGAAAGAGCAACTAAAAGGTGGGGAGAAAGAGGCAGAAAGAAGGGAGAGATGGGAGGGAGGAGAGGGAAGAGGGAGGAGGGAGGAATAAGATGAAATCACTTTCATGTAACTATCTAAGAAGAGATGTCCTAATTAGTTAGATGTGGGGCTAAATTCCTATGTAATCTCTTCATACCTGCACAGTAACAGAAGCTGATCTTTTTCCTAACTTCAGCAGAAAAGGAATTTGTCAGAAAGATATATGTGTAATGAATTCACGATTGATGTGGGGGTTAGATTCCAAATGCTAGAAATTGGATAGAAGCTGGGGCAGGTAAGGAAACAGGCCAAAGTCCTATTGCAGAAATGGTGTCTAGGATGTGTCAGTGGCTGGAACTGACCACATTGCTAAATGTTTTTTCATGTGGTGTTTGAAAACTGCTCCTACAATAAAAATAAATAAATTAAATAAATAAAATAAATAAATAAATAAATAAATATATAAGATAGAAAAAAAGAAAACTGCTCCTACACGAAAGCTTTGCTAATCTCAAGTTCAAATTCCTGGGCAGGAACATCCAGTTGCTTTTTTCTAGAGGGAGTCTCTAGCTGAATCACTTCCAAGAATCAGAGAGCATGGATTCCATCAAAATAGATGCACACTCCTTATGACAATTTATCAAATCATTATTATTATTACTATTTTAAATTATTAATTTATTATTGAGACAAGGTCTCCTATAGCCCCACGGCCTTGAACTCACTCTGGTAGACCCAGGCTTGGGCCTTGAATCACAGAGCATCTCTGCTTTTGCCTCCGAGTGCTAGGATTTAAAGCATTGTGCCACCATGCCCGGCTTAAAGACAGTTTCTTAGCAGACATGTGGGGTTTTGGGGATTGAACCTTGTTCCTCTGCAAGAGCAGGAGGCGCTCGTTAACTGTTGAGCCATCTTCCTACCAGCCCTCAAAGCATTATTATAATGAGATGGAATTTCAACAAAAGACCAGGTGGCCTTGAACTCACATAGACCGCCTGCTCTGCTCCCGAGTGCTGGGATTAGCGGCATCCACATGCCAGGCTAAACATATTCAAAGGAAACAAAGAAACTCTATTTAAGAGTTACCTCCACTTGACTTTGTTTCTTGGAGCTTGAAGGAAACATCTTCATCAAGATTGCTACTTGCCTAGAGCATGGTATTGCTTTATTAGAAACCTGTATCTCTGTGAAGGTGAAGGTGTAGGTATAATAGAGCAACTAATTTTCTGCCTTATTTGCAGAAGCAAGATTAGAGTAAAATTTCCTATAGGAAATACTTTAATTTTTCCTATAAAATGAGTGATGGTAATTTGAAAGACCCAGATGGATAAATAGAAAATGTACTACAATTGAAATCGAATTTATTCATTGTAAATCATATTGGATAATGCTATTCAACCCTTTGCATTTCACTTGGAAAGAGAACTAATTAGTAAGATTTCTTTTTACATATATTAATTTGGCCTAAATATAGAATTAAAACTTAGACTNGTTTCTTTATCAGTAGAATAGGGCAATGGGAATCTGTCCCATAGGGTGGCTACCAGAATCCAACGAGGGGACTGCACAAAATACTTGGAGGTGGGGTCTGGGCTTTTCATGGCTTATTATTATTCCTATCTTAATAGGATATTTGCATTAAAGCCTTGTGGATTTGAGAATAAATTTCCAATATGGGGCTGGAGAGCTAGCTCAGTGGTTAAGAACACTGGCTGCTCTTGCAGAGGACCCAGGTTTGATTCCCAGAACCCACATGGCAGCTAACAAACATCCAAAACTCCAGTTCTAGCGGAACCTGACACCATCTTCCAACCTCTGTGGTCATTGTACAACACAGGTGCACTTACTTACATACAGGCAATATACTCATACATATAAAATAAAAAAATATTTTAAAATTTCCAATATAGATGCACTTGTTCCATAGGCCTAAACATTTTCTTTCTTTCTTTCTTTTTTTTGGTCTTTTCGAGACGGGGTCTCCTTGTAGTCCCAGCTGTCCTGGAACTCACTCTGTAGACCAGGCTGGCCTTGAACTCACAAAGATCCACCTGCCTCTGCCTCCCAAGTGCTAGGATTAAAGGCATGCGCCACCACACCCTGCGTGATTTCTTTTTTTAAATAACATTTTATTTATTTTTTTTCAAAGCCCATTTTTTATTGAAGCTTTGTGCACTTCATACAACATTTCCCAATCAAGTCTAGACCATTCCCCCTTCCTTGCCTCCCACCCCACCAGAGCTCATGCATTCTGTCATACATGTTTTTTCATCTTTTTCTCAGTCTCTTTTAAAAAATTTTTTTCTTTTTTTTTAATTTTTATTCTTTTTTTTAAATTTTATTTATTTCTGTATGTGTATGAATGTACTGTCTGCATGCAGGTTTGTGCACCTGTGTCGTGCAATGCCACGGAGGTCAGAAGAGGGTATCGGACTCCCCTGGAACTGGAGTTCTCCTGGAATTGGAGTTTCGGATGGTTCTCAGCCGCCATGTGGGTGCTTGGGATCGAACTCGGGACCTCTCTTAAAATTTTTGATGTAGAAGTTTATTGTTTCAGGCAGAAGTTCTCTGTTTCAGTCTTTTTTGTTGTTGTTGTTGATCCTTCCAATTTGTATCCCTCCAAAATATGCATATATGCATGCCAAACATATATCAAGATTATGATGTGGTAGATTTTAGCATCTTCAGCTTATGATTTCTTTTTATTTATTTTTCTTTATTAGGCTGAAAGATGTCATGTTTTTGCAACATGTGATTTCTTTTTTTTTTTAATAAATTTGCTTTATTGCCTGTGAGAAAAAAAAATCACAAATCAGACAAAAAAACACCAGTAATTTCTTCACTGGAATACTAGTACAAACTAGTATTTGCAAAAACAATAAAGCTCTCCATGAAGGGGGGGGGGTAACACAGATTTCAGAAGACAGGTTTCTCTTCAACTTCAGCAGCAGAAGCAAAGCTGACCTTCACTGTGTTCCCGACTATGTCACTGTCTTCAACAGGTGGCAGGAGTACCTGACCTGAGGAATGAACCTTCAAGAACTCCTCAAGTTCTTTCATCTTCTTAGCTCGCTGAATGTGGTGCTCTTTGTGCCAGGACGCCAAGTTCAACAGAATGTTCTTCACTCGATTCTGCTCATGGGGCTGTCTGAAGATGGTGATTTCTGCTAGGTTCCGGCTGTCCACTGTGTCCACGCTCAGCAAGGCCTGACTCAGCCACTCCATTTCTGGGATTACCATTCGGTCTGGGCCGAAGATGGCGTCGGCCAGCCAGGCCTCCAGGTAGAGGAACAGAGGCTCACTCAGATGGAGCCACAGGCGGAAAGTTGAGTGGCCCCTGCGGGGAAATGGTCGTTGTGGGTTGGTCCTTCTTGGCCTTGGCAACAACAGCCTGTTCCTCCATGCTGGAGCCCACAGCCCACCCGCAGTGCTTGCAACATGTGATTTCTATATCAAATCTCTTAACCTAGGAATTATATAACTGCTGATTTTCACACCATTACAGGCAAAATGAAAACTGACATTTTACCCTTCATGATTCATGGCTTTCTATTTAGATCCTAAAAGATCGATCTTGATACATATTGACACTTTGGGGTTTATTTATTTATTTATTTTTGGTCTTTGTGAGACAGGGTCTCTCTGCACCCCCAGTTGTACTGGACCTCACTTTGTAGACCAGGCTGGCCTTGAACTCACAGAGATCTGCCTGCCTCTGCCTCCTGAGTTCTGGTATTAAAGGCGTTTGCCACCACACCTGGCTGGGGCTTATTCTTTTTTTTTTTTTTTTAACATTTTTTTAAATTGCATTTATTATTATTTTTATGTGTATGAATGTACTGTCTGCGTGTAGGTTGGTGCACCTGTGCTGCAGAGGTCATCGGATTCCCCTGGAACTGGAGTTAAAGACGGTTCTTAGCCGCCATGTGGGTGCTGGGAATCGAACCTGGGTCCTACGCAAGGCGCTCTTAACCGCTGAGCCATATCTCCAGCCCTGGCTTATTAATTTTTAAGAAAGACTTTGAGGGTCAGGGAATTTAGAAGAGGTGAAATGAGCTACAAGATCACTTATTCACCCCATTTAGTACTTAAAAAATTATTTATTTTCTATGTGTATGAATATACTGTTTGTATGTAGGTTTGTGCACCCGTGTTGTGCAATGCCACGGAAGGCAGAAGAGGGTTTCGGATTCCCCTGGAACTGGAGTTCTCCTGGAATTGGAGTTACAGACGGTTCTCAGCCACCATGTGGGTGCTGGGGATCGAACCCGGGTCCTCTGCAAGAGCAATCAGTGCTCTTAACCGCTAGCCTATCTCTCCAGCCCCCCCAATTTAGTACTTTAAGGGTCTAGTTTAGACCTCAGGATACTTGACAATAACTTTTAATTTATGTTTTCTATTATCCTCCTTTCCTTTCAACACCCAGTTAAATATATGTACTTATGTGGATGCATGAGCATGCACAGACACACACATACACACACACACACACACACACACATGCATGCACACACAAGTACAAATGGTATAAGTAGAGTCAGCATCAGCATAGGGAAAAGAAGCAATTATTTAAACCTTGGCCTGGAGAAAGTAAGGTCACTGAATTCCCAAATACCAGGAAAAGAAGGAAATTATTAATTTCCTAGGGAATACAAATCTCTTTTAAGTTATTACACCTGAAAAAATAGATGTATGTAGCAATATTTCAAGGAAGAGTGGTCAGATTTAATATGACATAAAATTCATTCCATATATTTAAAAAATCCAGCTTCTTTTTTGTTATCCACCAAACCTATCTTACCCAAGCAGACAAAATAAGCTTAACCTTGACAAATTCTCTCCCTGCGGCAATTGCTTGCGTCAACTGGCAGATTTTCCAAGCTGTGGATTTGTAATTACTTTCTGAATTTTGAAGAACAGATTAAATGACCACATAAGGGTCTGAATATTACCATTTACAAATCTGTCTGCTAGCTGATTACTATGAGTTAGTAGTCAATGAATTTTCCATGTTGCATAAGCATTTCCTGGCTGGCACATCCTTTGTAATACTACGTACTCTCTCTGACAAATCATTCAAAAAATAAAATGTGAGCTTCAAAGAGGATGAAGCCAAGAATATAGCAGAATATATTTCAAGAAGTTTTTTGAATTATATCTTGTGGAGACAAACTTTAAAATACATTTTCCAAGGCAAAAATGTAGCTTTAAGATTTGCATATGAATATTAAAGTTAATTTTACCAAAAGAACAAAAATCTTCATAAAGTATAATGTTTATAGTTTTAATATTTGAGCTTTAATGCTTGGGTTACTAACAACTGTGATAAAAAGCAATCTGTAAATATCATTTAAAGCGAAAATACATGTTCTATTAGGTTGAAAAGACTTCTAATCTGCTAGTCAAAGGGCATAGTTTAACTATCTCTATGGCAACCATCTCTTTCATTTATTGCAGCATCTGGGAAAGGAACATGCTGTGTATGGCAAGATAATGCCGTTGTTCTAGACTTTAATAAATTTCCTTTTATGTCGTGTTTACAGATTGCTATCATATCTACAACCTTACTTATTAAGGTTACAAGATACACTGGGTCTTCATAAAGTTCTCTTACAGATATCTGTGTATTAATCCCCTTCAGCAGATCCTATAATATAGTGCTTTGTGTTTGGAAAGTACATTGTAATCATTTCCATTAATCTTCTCAATATCCGTAAAGATGGAGTAACCTCTGGACAGGGAAAGTGCTTGTTAATATCAAAGGCAGAGGAGCCTGCTAGCCTCTCATAGAGACTTTATAACAATCTCAGTTGGGAGAACAGGTCACCTTGCTGCAAATGCCATAATAAAAAGACAGAAAGACAGACTTGAGAATCTAGTATTGGAACCCAAGGAGAGGGTTAAACTTAAGTAATGATCATCCTGTAATTTGGTGAGCTTGCTATCTGGGCACTGGGATAGTGTTTTCCACAATAGTCCTATGAAGAAAATGTAATTACCTCCATTAATATTTGTAGCATGAATCCAAGAATGACTGAATGTCCATCCTTTATTGAACAGTGTCATTGTGGAGAAGAGCAGAAAAGGTACCTAATATACTTATTGGCATATCTCTTGCTATAGTTTGGAAGTGGAAGTAATTATTTTCTTCATAGGGCTGTTGTGATAATTCAGTAAGAGTAAAGTACATAAACTGCTAAGCCTTACCCTCACAGCATTAACTCTGCTAACCAATGTGTGTTATGGTTTGACTATGAAAAGTCCCTACAGGCTTGTGTTTTGAATACTAGGTCCCTAGCTGATGGTGTTATTTTGAGAGGAGGTTCTAAAAGCTTTTGGAGGTACAGTGCCTAGCTAGGGGCGGGATTTTGAAGGGTATATCTGATCCCTTCTCTTTTTTTCCTGGTAGCCCCTAGCTAGCCCCCTAGAATTCATTGTGTGGACCAGGCTGGCCTTGAACTCACAGAGATCCACCTGACTCTGCCTCCCAAATGCTAGGACTAAAGGCTTGCTCCACCACGCCTGGCTGACCCCTGATCATTGCCTTGCTTTCTGCTTCCCAGTCTGCAGTGAGATGAACAGCTTTCCTTTGCCCCATGCTGAATTGTTTCTTTCAGGTATTTTGGTCACAAGACATAACTAGTTCACTGAAGCACAGGCTCTATGTCCAAGGAATTAGATAACACCAAATATGAGTTGCATTCAAAGACTGTCATATTAATTCATCGAATTTGTCTAACATCCCTGGAAGGTAGATATTACTACCATTATACACAGGAGAATACTAGGTCATGAGCAGGGACTGAGAATTTACTACATAGAGAGACCCTGTCTCATAAGAAGAAGGGGCTGTTGAGATGGTGGTAAAGGCCCTTGACACTAAGCCTGGTGGCCTGAGTTTGGTTCTTAGAACCCATAGAGGAAGGAGAGAATCAACTTCTGAAAGTTGTCTTCTGACCTCAATCCCACACACACATTTTAATCACCCCCCGACACACACTAAATTAAAATTTTTAAAGAGAAGATAAATTGCAAAAAAAATAAAAATAAAGATAAATTGCATTACAGTTATTTGGTGACTTGCTGTAAGAGCGGTCGGCACTCTTAACCACTAGGCCATCGAGAGACATTACCTATCATACCTAGCAAGCATTTCTTTTAAAAAAAAGTATTTTTTGGGGCTGGAGAGATGGCCTAGCGGTTAAGAGTGCCGACCGCTCTTACTGAGGACCCGGGTTCGATCCCCAGCACCCACATGGCGGCTAAGAACCGTCTGAAACTCCAATTCCAGGAGAACTCCAGTTTCAGGGGAATCCGAGACCCTCTTCTGACCTCCGCGGCATTGCACAACATGGGTGCACAAACCTACATGCAGACAGTACATTCATACACATAGATTAAAAAAAAAAAAAGTATTTTTCAGGAAGGCAAGATTTACTTAAGAAAAGCTACAAAGGGCTGGGGATATACCTCGGTGGTAGAGTGCCTGCCTCTGAGCATGTATAAGACCTGGATTGGATCCCCAGCAATGAAGAAGAGCACTAAAAGTGGGGAGAAAGAGGCAGAAAAGAAGGGAGAGATGGAGGGAGGGAGGGAAGGAGGGAGGGAGGGAATAAATGAGAATCCTTTCATTGTAACTATCTAAGGTAGATTCCTAATTAGTTGACTGTGGGCTAAATTCCTATATGCTTCATTACAGTAACAGAAGCTGATCTTTTTCCTAACTTCAGCAGAAAAGGAATTTGTCAGAAAGATATAGAATAATTCACAGACTGATTGTGGGGGGTAGATTCCAATGCTAGAAATTGGATAGAAGCTGGGGCAGGTAAGGAAACAGGCCAAAGTCCTATTGCAGAAATGGTGTCTAGGATGTGTCAGTGGCTGGAACTGACCACATTGCTAAATGTTTTTTCATGTGGTGTTTGAAAACTGCTCCTACAATAAATAAATAAATAAATAAATAAATAAATAGAAAAAAGAAAACTGCTCCTACACGAAAGCTTTGCTAATCTCAAGTTCAAATTCCTGGGCAGGAACATCCAGTTGCTTTTTTCTAGAGGGAGTCTCTAGCTGAATCACTTCCAAGAATCAGAGAGCATGGATTCCATCAAAATAGATGCACACTCCTTATGACAATTTATCAAAGCATTATTATTATTACTATTATTATTATTATTATTATTATTGAGACAAGGGTCTCCCTATAGCCCCAGCTGGCCTGGAACTCACTCTGTAGACCAGGCTGGCCTTGAATTCACAGAGATCCTCCTGCCTCTGCCTCCCGAGTGCTAGGATTAAAGGCATGTGCCACCATGCCCGGCTTAAAGACAGTTCTTAGCTGCCATGTGGGTTCTGGGAATCGAACCTTGTTCCTCTGCAAGAGCAGAGGCGCTCTTAACTGTTGAGCCATCTCTCCAGCCCTCAAAGCATTATTATAATGAGATGGAATTTCAACAAAAGACCAGGTGGCCTTGAACTCACAGAGATCCGCCTGCCTCTGCCTCCCGAGTGCTGGGATTAAAGGCGTGCACCACAATGCCA
The DNA here is from genome assembly GCA_009823505.1 of Rhizomys pruinosus. Lineage (NCBI taxonomy): Eukaryota > Metazoa > Chordata > Mammalia > Rodentia > Spalacidae > Rhizomys > Rhizomys pruinosus. The sequence continues at coordinate 197,390 of VZQC01006778.1, forward strand.
GGCTAGAAATATTTTCAAAGGAAACAAAGAAACTCTATTTAAGAGTTACCTCCACTTGACTTTGTTTCTTGGAGCTTGAAGGAAACATCTTCATCAAGATTGCTACTTGCCTAGAGCATGGTATTGCTTTATTAGAAACCTGTATCTCTGTGAAGGTGAAGGTGTAGGTATAATAGAGCAACTAATTTTCTGCCTTATTTGCAGAAGCAAGATTAGAGTAAAATTTCCTATAGGAAATACTTTAATTTTTCCTATAAAATGAGTGATGGTAATTTGAAAGACCCAGATGGATAAATAGAAAATGTACTACAATTGAAATCGAATTTATTCATTGTAAATCATATTGGATAATGCTATGCATTATCCCTTTGCATTTCACTTGGAAAGAGAACTAATTAGTAAGATTTCTTTTTACATATTAATTTTTAGGCCTATTTATTTATAGAATAGAAACTAGACTCAAAGATGTTTGTTCTGACTTATTTATATTTTATCTCGAACTTGAAATGCATATAAATCCAAATGAATTTTTAAATTAAAATTACAAATTTTGAGAACAGTAATTTTTTTAGACATGAATTACCATCATGCCAAACTCAGTGTTTGGGCTTATAGTCTCTTTTGGTTCTAATTGTTTAAGAGAATTTTCTTTTTTATAGGGTCTCCCTTTTAGTCCTAGCTGGCCTGGAGCTCGCTCTGCTCTGTAGACCAGGCTGGCTTTGAACTCACAGAGATCTGCCTGCCTCTGCTAGGATTAAAGGCATGCGCCACCACACCTGGTTTAAGAGAATTTCCACATACTTAATATTCTGATTAAGAAATTCTAGGTGAGAGCCAGGTGTAGTGACAAGCACCTTTAATCCCAGCACTCAGAAGGCAGAGGCAGGCAGATCTCTGTGAGTTCAAGGTCAGCCTGGCCTGGTCTACATAGTGAGTTCCAGGCCAGCTGGGTCTAAAGGGAGACCCTGTCTCAAAAAAAGAAATCCTAGGTGAAATAAGTTTAAACCTTCATGAAGGTGTACAGGTTAAAGCTTTATGAATCATGCAAAGCAAGGCTTCCTGAATGTGTTAGCTGGACATTTCTATAGAGCTTCTATTTTATCCCTGTGAAGGTGAAGGTAAAATTCCCTTTCAAAAGTAATTAGGAAGTCTACAAAATTTGTGTTCTTAGGTGCATAGCATGCTGGGACTTCAGCTTTGCAGACAGGGACAGCATGGGCTCGGAATGGTGGCAGTGCACAAGGCAATGCAGTGGTTTCACAAGCTTGGTCAGAATTTAGGGACTCATCAGTGGAAAGGTGGATGGCACAAGGAAGCACTTCTGGGCAGTGGTTCAGTTTCACAGAGAAACAAGGCAAGATCTAGAGTCTATCATGCAAGGGAGTAGGGTATGGCTGGCCACCGTGAAGTAGATTTCATAAGGAGGGGTTCAAGTGTGTTGTAACCTCCCCCAGGCCAGCTGGAGAAGTTTGGGTCATGGCCAAGAAATGGGGGTGAGTAGTTGGCGGAGTCAACACACAGACACCAGGAGTCAGGGGAAAGCAGGCAGATTTCGAGCTCCTGCAGACTCGTTTAATCGGGAGAAAATAGGGATATATATGCGTGTAATCATCGCTGCTCCTTCCACACACGTGCCAGGCGTTGATCATTGGCCCAGGTCACTGACTCAGCTGTTGCCATGGTTAGCTTCTGAGAACACGTTAGATTTGTTTGGCAGGTGAAGCAGTAAGCACACTGGTGTGCAGGTGAGTAACACTCTACACATTTCCACCCCCTTTGTTTTTAAAGAGAGCGACAGAGTGGGAGCCTGAGTGCACAGCTCAGACATTGTTGGCCCCACCTCTAGCATTCTGACATTTGACTGTGCCTGACTTAGGTTGTCCTGATTAACAGGATCTTACCCATCATTGGCTAAGCAGCCACCAAGGGAAGAAGCTAGGAGCAGTTTGCTGGGTGGGAGTAGAGGCATGGGGTTTACCCCCATGGGTCATAAGTGGCAGAGAGCCAAACGCAAACTCCATCATAGGGAAGGGCTCGATGAGAGCCTCTATTGATGACAGCAGTCAGGACCTGAGCCATGGTCTCAACTCGTTACTGCCAGGAGCAGGCACCTGAGGAGAAGACAGAGGCCGGTGGTGGTGGTGGACAATGCCAGGATATGCTGAAGAGGCAGAAGAGGGCAAAAAGGCCAAGAAAGCCCCAAGTGACAAGGGCTGAGGAGTTGAGGACGGCCCACATCTTGGACCAGACCTAGTAACAAAAAATCATTTAAATATACCAGGTCATGTATTCAACTGTCTTGGACTTTAGTTGAACTCACAAAACAAGTAGAAACAATTAATAAAAAGCTATCTGCAGTATCCAAATATTTGGCCTTTAAATGTATTTTTAAATATCCATTTTTTTTTTTTTTTGTCTTTTTGAGACAGGGTCTCCCTTTAGTCCCAGCTGGCCTGAAGCTCACTTTGTAGACCAGGTGAGCCTTGAACTCACAAAGATCCACCTGCCTCTGCCTCCCAAGTGCTAGGATTAAAGGTGTGCGCCACCACGCCCAGCTTAAATATCCATATTTTAAAAGTTTGCACATGCATATGTAATCTGGCATGCCAAAACAAATAATTCCGTGCACATAAAGGATGAAAACTTGAAGTGGCCACGTTGTTTGACAGAACCAACATGAGAGAGACAATTACAATGACTAAAAACACACACAAAGACTTAGACCAAGAGGACACTAGACACACCTTACACACAAAAACTTAGACGCATGAAGAACATGACTACATGACTCTTAGACACATGGAAGGACAGTCACCATAAACACAAAGCATGAAAAGGTTGGATCCCCTTCTTCTTGAGCAGTTTTCAAGGGCACCCACAGCAGCTTCCTGGAGGATCCCCTTCTTCTCCTGTAGCAAGCTACGGCTGCCACGTGTCCATGTCCAAACAGAGTCAAACATTTTTTGTGGGTACCCACAGGAGCTTCCCGGAGGATTATGGAAAGATACAAGCAAAGCTTCAGCCTTCTGTTAATAGGGGGTCAGGGCCTCTCCATTGTGAGGACAAAGGGTCCCTCCATCTGATGAGAAGGAGAGGGATGGGGTGTGGAAGGGAGCCCCAATGCTTATAAGCGGGTAAAATTCCATGCTGGCCATTGTCAGTTTTGAGTTCCCAAGGAACCCCCATGAGTAGCATGGGCATTTTCAATGCCTTGATGGCATGGGACGTGGTTTCACCTGACAGAGGAACAGCATAAATAAACCTGAAGAAAGTGTCAACAGTTACATGGACATGGACGTATTTAAGTTTACCCAAGGCTGGAATGTGTGAGACGTCCGTTTGCCATAAAGAGTTGGGGGTGAGACCACGAGGGTTAACCCTGGAGTGCTGGAGGGGCCCAGTGGGGTCAACGGGGCACATGCGGAGCACGAATGGGAAAGGTGCTTACATCGGAGAGAGAGCTTGATATAGATGGTTAGGTGACCATGGGGAGACGTGGAAACACTGATGGAGTGCAGGAGCCTGTTCCAGGGGCTGTAGATGGGCAGATAAGATAAGGGAATTGGGGCGGGAAAGATGGCCTAGTGGTTAAGAGCGTCGACTGCTCTTGCAGAGGACCTGGGTTCCATCCCAGCATCCACATGGTGGCTGAGAACCATCTTTGACTCCAGGTCTAGGGGAATCTGACGCCCTCTTCTGACCTCCGTGGCATTGCATGACACGGGTGCACAAACCTGCATGCAGACAGTACATTCATACACATAGAAAAAAAAAAGATAAGGGAATTACCCAGGGGTGGTGGCGCGTGCCTTTAATCCCAGTACTCAGGAGGCCGAGGCAGGCAGATCTCTGTGAGTTCAGGCCAGCCTGGTCTACATAGTGAGCTCCAGGCCAGCTGGGACTAAAAGGGAGACCCTGTCTCAAAAATACCAAAAAAAAAGGTAAGGGAATCAACCCCAGCATTGCCCTCAGCAATGGCACCTCGCAGACCTGTGTGGGAGCGAACATGTTCAATGAGCCAAGGATAGGCACAGTACTCAAGGAGATCCTTGATAGCGAGCAGAGTGACATCCAAAGGGGAATTGGAGGCATTTATCGTGGACAAAGGGGGGACTTGAGAGCCTGTACTGCATGTTGACTGTCAGAGAAAATATTCAAAGGGGCGTCTGTGCCAAGAAGAGGGCTTGGGTGATCACAAGGAGCTCGCCAAGTTGAACAGATCCAGGATTAGCACAGAGAAAGCAAAAGGGTCATTGTTGGAGTGGAGAATAAACCCGAAGTTGTTTTTGTTGGCGTCCATAAAGGCAGTGGGAGCATGGGAGATGGGCTGTTATTTAGGGAAGGAGTGTGATTGGAAATAACAGTAAGCAATGGAAGGACCTGCAATCTCTATCACATGGAAAATGGTTGTCAAGAATTCCAGAGTAACCCCACATAAGGATTTGAAATAGGGAATTGTCTCTCCATAGGAAATTAATTTTAGAGATAGGAAGTGGCAGAATAATTCTATCAGGTTCAGTATGGTAGACTCGGTTGCAGTAGGATCGACCTTGGAAGGCAAGCAGGAGGAGGGTCTCAACAAAGGGAGTAATCTTGTGGCAGTCACTTCAGGAGGGGCGAAGCCAGAAAAGAGGACCGTTCTGCCAAATTGCCCCAAGGAACCACCTACAGTCCCTAAGACAAGGACAGCTACAGGTTTATCTGGTTGAAAATGGTCTGCGGAGCCCAGCGTGGTGGCGTGAGCCTTTAATCCCAGCACTCGGGAGGCAGAGGCAGGAGGATCTTTGTGAGTTCCAGGCCAGCTGGGGCTACAGAGAGACCCTGTCTCAAAGAGACCCCCCCAAAAAAAATGGTCTGTGGATAGGGCAAACAGGCAGCTGTTGGTATCATTGATTATGAACCTAGCTTGGAGAGTGATATCAATTACTTCAGAGGGGGGTTGCCTTCCTTTTAAAAGGGAGAACAGGGGTTTGAATCTGGCAAGGGATATTGGGAGAAAAAGGTTGAGCCAATTGATATTGCCACAGAGTTTTTGGAGATCATTGAGGAGTACTTGTCCTTGAGGTGGATGTGAGGGTTAAGGGGCTTGATAGATTTAGAGATGTGGAAGCCTAGAAACTGATAGGGCTGTGTAAGTTGTACCTTGTCAGGGGAAATATGAAGGTTGAGGGACTGTAAAGAAGAAATTAAATTGCAAAGGAGAACTTTAAGTTCACAGGGAGAAGGGTGGGCCAGAAGGATGTTGTCCATGTAATGTATGTATTTACAGGATGAGGGTAAAAGTGGAAGGCGGAGGCCACACAATTTTGGCAGATGGTGGGGCTGCTTTTCATGCCTTGAGGCAGGACCTTCCATTGATTCCTTTTGGCCGGTTTATGTTCATTAGGTTCCCAGAAGGAAAAGGCAAAATAAGGGCGATCCTGTTCAGCCAGAGGAATACCAGAGAAGCAGTCCTTGAGGTCAATGACTGCAATGTGCCAATCAGGGGAATGCAGCTGGGGTGGGGAGGGCCCCCTTGAGGGGAGCCCTTCTTTTTCATATGTAGATTAATTTGTCTGAGGTCTTGCAAGAGTCTATATTTACCAGATTTCTTGATAAAGATAGGGGTATTATGGGGGCTGAGAGAGGGTTCAATATGTCCTAGTGCAAGCTGCTCGTCTACCAGGGATTTAAGGATGGACAATTTAGGTTCGAGTCTAGGCCACTGCTCAACCCAGATGGGGTCCGTGGTATCCCACTCGAGGGGAGGAGTCAGGAGAGCAGTGGCCCTTAGAATTGGGGGTGGCGGTCTGGAGCTGAGAAGGAGTTATTCCTCCTGAAAATCCACATTTGTCTTCACCAATAACATCCTTGAAGAAGGCGTCATCAGTTGTAAGGGCGGCACCCATGCTGAACAGAATGTCCCTCCCCCAAAGGGTATGGGGACATCAGCAACAAGGGGCCTAATGGTGCCAGAATTACCATCATAGTCCTCGCAGATGATGTCATATACAGTTTGATAGGTGCCCTTAATGGGCAGGACGAATGTGAACCTCCAGGTGGAGAAGGAGGTTGCATCATTGGAGTTGATTATAGTGACATTGGCCCTAGTGTCCACAATACCCTTAATGGGCGAGCCATTGAGCTTGATGGTCATTGTGGTGAGTGGCCATAAATGGGCAGGGTCCAAAGGATGTGGGGGGTTTTCCTTCTTACTAACGGGGTTAAGAGCTGCCCTGCTTGAAGTTTAAAGACTGTTTGTTGGATATAACGGGAGCCAACTTGCAATCTTTGGCTCAATGGAAGCCTTTTCTGCATTTGGGGGGAGTCTTGGGTGTGGTGAAGGGATTTGGGCAAGATCATATAAAGTGACCCTTCCTGCCACATCCCCAACAGACAGGAAGCTTGGAAGGTTCGAATTTGTTATGGGAAAAAGCCTGTAAAGAGGCAATGAACACCTCAAAAGGAGCTGAGGCAGGGTTAGGACCACGGGTGGCAATGACCCACTCTCATGCGGGTATGAGAATTCATGCCTTCCCAGGTGAGCTCTTTGATCAGGGCATCTCTAGCAGGGCCAGGGGGCGTGTGGTGATTGACAGCCACGGTGACCCTAATGAGAAAATCCGAAAAATTTTCGCCTGCATGTTGCACCAAATTCCAGAAGAGTCAGGCTTTTATGGAGTGCAGGGCTTAAGGCTCTGTAGGGCCATGTCTTTAATTTGGTCATTTAATTTGGTCAAAGTATTGAGGAATACCAATAAGGGATTGGTTCATGGGATCAGTAAAGTTACCATGACTGGTAAGCATGTTCAAGGTTATGGGGATGTTATTATGTATGTTAGTAGAGGCCTGATCTTCTGCCATGTCATCATACACAGCCTTCCATTGAAGGAATGTTGCAGGGTCAAAGACCACCTTAAGGAAGGTGTAACAATCATAATGTGTTCGAAGTTAATGGCCCATTGGGTGAAATCCTGTTCGAAATAAGGGAAATTGGGGCCAGCTTCTTGTGCTGCTTTATGAATAAAGGATAGATTAAAAAAGGGGGGTGGGTGGGGCTGGAGAGATGGCCTAGCGGTTAAGAGCGCCTACTGCTCTTACAGAGGACCCGGGTTCGATCCCCAGCACCCACATGGCGGCTGAGAACCGTCTTTAGCTCCAGTTCCAGGGGAATCCAACACCCTCTTCTGACCTCTGCGGCATTGCATGACATAGGTGCACAAACCTGCATGCAGGCAGTGCATTCATACACATACAAGAATAAATATATATAAAAATAAAATTTTAAAAAAGGGGGGGTGGGGATCCAGGGCCTAGCAGCAGCGTTGGCACCCACATTAACAGGGAACACATGCAAGTGTGAGGGTGGGTGAAGGAATAGGTTCTGAGAGGAATGGGTTAAGGGGGGCTGAGGGAAAAGGGGGAGCATGGAAGAGAGCTTCCTGGGCCTCCTTCTGAGGGCACAGTGACCTGGCAGGGGCAGATGAACATAGTTTTTATGAGTCGGAAGCAGGAGGGGAATTTTCCTCATTCGATTGGAAATCAGGTATACAGGGAAGGCGAGTTTTTCTTGGGTGTTTTTGTAGTTATGTTCGCGTAGATCATCCTCTGCTGAGGAGCCTTAGCACTTGGGAGGCAGAGGCACGTGGATCTCTGTGACTTCGAGGCCACCCTGGTCTACAGAGTGAGTTCCAGGACAGCCAGAGCTACAGGGAGACCCTGTCTCAAAAAGACCAAAAAAAATTAAATAAATAAATAAAAAATAAAAAATAAAAAGGGTTACAGTTATGGCGAGGAGGTTGCCCATGACAGCAGGGAAGGGGGGTGGGTAGGCAAGTGCCTGGATGGAACTAGGACAAAGTGTGTGTGTCAGATCCAAAAGTGTCTTGTGCTTAGCAGAGGTCTTCCAAGGGTCGTTACCCCTTGACCATGTCTGCACAGTGTCTCCGGAATGGCATCTCTTCATATACAGAGGGCCGGGTTCTGAGTCCTGAGTGATCAGCTTTTATGCAGACTCGCTGGGACCAACCAGGAGGTGGAGCAGCCAGTGCTATTTGGTACAGCACAGCACGGTGGCATGTATCTCCCTAACAATGAACAAACAGGATGACAAAGGAATTGAAAGTGAAGGGAAGGGGCTGCACACTCACCGTAAGCACATAAAACAAAAAGGGGTCTACTCACCAGAACTGCAAAAAGGGTGTCTCATAAATACCAAGAGATCGTAGACCATGTGGGGTTCACTTACCAAATCACAAAGGGGGTGTCTCGCAAACACTGGTGGGAGGGCACTTTATAAATACGGGGGGTGTGTGGCGTCTCCCAAATGCCAGGGGGGCCGCAGACCACGTGGGCACCAGATGTTGTAACCTCCTCTGGGCCAGCAGGAGAAAGAGTAGTCTTCGGAGTCAACACACAGACACCAGGAGTTGGGTGAAAAGCAGGCAGATTTCAAGCTCCTGCAGATTCGTTTAATCAGGGGACAATAGGTGTGTGTGTGTGTGTGTGTGTGTGTGTGTGTGTGTGTGTGTGTTCATCTCTGCTCCTTCTGCTAATGTTCCAGGTGTTGATCATTGGCCGAGGTCACTGACTTAGCTGTTGCCATGGTTAACTTCTGAGAGGTTAGACCTGTTCTGCAGGTGAAGCAGTAAGCATGCAGGTGTATAACACTCTACACAAGTGGAGCTGTGAGAACAAAGAATGGAAATTACAGCCTACACTTAGGCTGGAAGACATAGAGGATTCAGATTTGAACCTGAATTCCAAGCTTTCATTATCTGTCCAATCATTGGGAAGAACAGACACCAGAATGCACCTAGGAAAGTATTTACAGGTGTCTATCAGGAGACATAGGGTAATGGGGTAGCAAAATAGGCAGTCAAAATGAATTAAGGTTGATGTTTGCTCTTTTCCCATGACCTTTCATCAACTCATCAATGATCAAGCCCAAGTCCTTCCAGGTATCTGCCTTTTTCTTCATATGACATATTGCTATTTATTTTGGTGATCAGCTGAAATGTAGCATTATGGGGCTTGCCTACTCATAGATCATTCTCAAGGCTCTCACTTCTAGGTCACACTAAGCCAGTGGTTAAGAGCAGATATTTGAGCTGGAGAGTTCTGTTTTAAGAGCCCCATCCCAAATAAGGCCCCCTGCTAAGTAGTTCTTTCCCTCAGGAACTGAAATGGAAGGCAGATAGGTAAGTAAACAGTGGGTCACTGGAGCTGGAAAGTCATGTCAAGTCAGTGGACAGAGGACACAGGCTGTGCAGGGCTCAGCCCCACAGTCAGTGACATCTGCTTCAGCTGTACTGGGATGTTATTCCTTTCCACAAATTTCTTGAATTTCCTTAAGGAAAATGTTCACTATAACAAAATGACCCCCAGTCTACAAAAAAATAAGTGTTTTCTTTTATGGTGGTTGGGGTTGTTTTGAGACAGGTTTCAGTATGTAGCCCAGATTGGCCTGGAATTCATTATGCAGATCAGACTGACCTCATCAAACTCACAGAGATCCTCCTGCTTCTGCCTCCCAAGTGCTGGGAGTGTGTACTGCTGTGCCCCCAAGATTGGTGTTTTAAAACTCATCTTAACCAGGACTAGAGTTTTTAGGGTTTTTTTTTAAACTTATATTTTATGCATATGAGTGGTTTGCCTACATGTACATAAGTTCACTGTTTGTGAAATGCCCATGGAATCTAGAAGAGCGTTGGACCCCCTGATGTTGTGAATTGCCATGTTATCCACATGAAACTGAAATTGCATCCTCTGCAAGAGCGGCCACTGAGCCACCTCTGCAGTTCCAACTAGGAGTTATGTTTAGTTGTAGTTTTACTTCAGGCTGTGTGTGTGCGTGCGTGCGCGTGCATGCGTGCATATGCATGTGAGACAAGATGTCACTAATAACATGACTGTCCTTGAACTTCTGATCCTCCTGCCTCAGCCTCTTTCCAGCAAGATTTAAAACATACACCACCATATTCAGCCTCATTCAAGCTTTTTTTAAAGTACTTTTATTTTTTGACATAGGATCACATATAGCCCAGGCTGACTTAGAACTCAGCATGTAGCTAAGGATTGCTTTAAATTTGTGATCCTTCTGCACCCATCTCTCCAGTGCTAGGAATACAGACTATGTATAATCACACCTAGTTTTTTGTGTGAGGCTGGGGGGGTCAAACCCAGAGCCTCATGCATACTAAGTAAGGGCTCTACCATCTGAGCCTCATGCATACTAGGTAAGGGCTCTACCATCTGAGCCTCATGCATACTAGGTAAGGGCTCTACCATCTGAGCCTCATGCATACTAGGTAAGGGCTCTACCATCTGAGCCTACTCAGGCTTACTTTTAAGGTTGGTCCTAAAACTAATTTTCTCCTTTGAGTGGGTACATTAATGGGGTAACAATCCAAAAATTATGTACGTTTGATGGGCGGGGGGGGGCAGCTAGGCTTCTCTGGTTCTTTGCAGGGCATGAGCAGTGTACATCTACTAGAAGCCTGTTGCTAGTCTTGTCCTGGGTCTAACCACCAGGATTTGCAGCACATCCTGCTGTGGCTCATGGCCTCCACTTCCTTCACCTTCGTTCTCTCCCTCCTTTGCCCCAAGACCCTTGGGTGCATATTTTGAACTTTCTGATCCATTGACCTTTACGACCTAACAAGACACCTATCTATCCCATAACATTTTTTAGGAGAAAGGTATTAACCCAAACTTCATGTGTTGACCTGGAACAAAACATTTCTAATATAGCAAAGCTGGAACAGTTTTTTCTTGACACTTATTTGGAAAACCTCCCTACTACATTTCCACTCACAATCCACTGGTATGTGATAAACCCTCTGCAGGACTTCCTTACCAGCAGGAAGGCTTTTCTTCTGTGTGCTGCTGTAGTATCCTGGTAAGACACCATAATACCCTGCGATTGCTTGTTTATCCCCTTTGAGGCTGAGACCTTCAGACTTACACAGATTGAGCGTAGACTAAGTAGACTTATAATAAGGTCTTTCTTTGGAGATTCTTAGAATTCAAGGCAAATTAATTTCAATTAAGTGCATGAAAATTATTTACAGTGCTGTCTGTTCAATAAACAGCAGGCCACCAGGACCTGTTGTTGGAAGTATTAAAATCTGTGCCCTTATGTACAATGTTTTCTTGAGACTCTCTTTAGGTGGTGTGCCATTCAAACAGAGAATGCAAGAAAGATGAATTAATGAGTTCACCTCCTGACACTGGCTTCAGTGTTTATGAAGAAACTCAGGCACAAAGCTGGTACTGCCTTTGACTTTTTAAATTTTATTTTTTATGTGTATGAATGTACTGTCTGCATGTAAGTTGGTACACCCGTGTTGTACAGTGCTGCGGAGGTCAGAAGAGGGTGTCAGATTAGATTCCCCTGGAACTAGAGTTAAACACGGTTCTCAGCCACCACGTGGGTGCTGGGAACCGTCTTTAACTCAGTTCCAGGGGAGTCCGACGCCCTCTTCTGACCTCCTCAGCACTGCACGACATGGGTGCACCAACCTACATGCAGACAGTGCACTCATACACATGAAAAAAAATAAAAAAAGTTTAAAAAATAAAACAACACACACAAGGTGCAGGCCGTGTGTGGTTCTGCAACAGGCTGAGGGGCTACTTGCTGGTCTGTGCTTAGCACAGGGCACTGACCTGCCAGTGTCACAAGTGTCAGATAAAGACGACAATTTTGATGGTGAGGACTTTGAGCATGTGGAGGATGAAGGGCTACATGACTTGGAAAATGCCATGGAGAGGGATCAGGAGAACATTGGGATCCTTCCGTCTGGAAAACAACTGCAGGCCAACCAGAAGTGAATCAACCCACATATAATCAACCAGAAGTGAATCAGCCCACATATAATCAAGTGTGACCAAGCATGCATGCTAGGCACCCAAGCACTCAGATCTCGATATGTGCCCTGTTGATGGTGGAGCTGGAAGGCAAGATAGACCCTTTACTCAGGCCATGAAGGACTCAAGGCCTGAAAGATTTCCATCATCATTCACTGCTGCCTGCCAGAGAGGAGACATGAAGACCAGGCAGTTCATCATCACTTACGAAGCAAAGATGTCAGGATTGTGCCATTTCTATGCACTTTATACCTGTAAATGAACTTCATCTTTTTATCTTACCCCGAAACACACACAGATACACAGACACAGACACACAGACACACAGACAGACACACACACACACACAGAAAGACAGCGAATTAATGCTGGGACTCAGTACAGGTTGACTAAACCAAAGAATGCACATTCAATACATAAATCATTCAGTCATTTATTCATTTACTGACAGTTCTTGGTCTGATTTAATCCCAGTCATTCAATGACTTTAAATTCAATGGGCTGGTGAAATGGCTCAGCAGATAGACACTTGCTGCATAAGTCTGGTAACCTGAGTTTGAACCCTAGACCCATGTAAAGGTGGAAGGAGAGAACCAACTCCACGAAGCTGTCTTCTGGCATCTACACCTGTGCCCTACATTAATGAACCCCCACACATGCATCACACACACACACACGATAATAGTTGTTTTTTAAGAAATCAAGTGTTATTTTAATATATAAGCACCTTTAGTACTATTAGGACTATCATAATACCAAAATATTGGAAAATATTGTTTTTCAAAATCCCTGCCATCAAGTACTTATTTAGTACTTCTGCAGCTTTACACCCTTGTGTGAATGAATCACTGGGTTCCAACCAATTCTGCATTCAGTACTCAAACACCCAAGCTGACCATAAATGTTCTGAAACAGCCTGATTATCTTATTATCCTTTCTTGCCCATGACATAGTCATTTCCCATGTCTCCCCCAACCCCCTCCGGGAACTAGAAAAGAACAGGCTGAGAGGCAGTCAGCTTTCTCTTTCCATCCAACAAGTACCACAGCAGTGGCCGCATGCAACTTAGTAACAAGGCATCTGCTGCAACTCTGCCTCCTGTCCTACCTGTCTTCCTATGTTTCTCTATCTCCTTAAGCAACCCTTTCTTGGTGCCCCCCCTCCCCCCGCCAGCCCCAATCCTGTTTCTTTCCTGAAAACCTCACTTGGGAAACATCTGTGCATTTTATTACAAAGACTGTGAATTTAAAAATGACATTTCAAAATGGTCAGACACATGTTCCCATTTCTAGATTAGTAAAAGGCTTAAATTACAGGAAATTGCTCATGTCTTTAACTAGTCAGGTTCTGTTAGTGCGTGGCACGGAGCATCACTATGGAAACCCGGGTCATAGCAGGAGGTAGTGCCAGTGACTCATCAGGTGGCACGTCTCTTCATGGTAGTGACAACAAATGCTCCAACAAGATACCAGAAAACATGCATGGATGTTTAATTTGTTAGGTAGCAATCAACTGACAGTTGATTTTGCCTGGTGTAACCAGATTTTAGGTCAGCTAAAACATGAGTAAGAAAAGCAGAAAAAGACCAGAGTCAAGGGGTGAAAAGGAAAGAAAAACATACAAGTGAAATTTTACTATTAAATTAAAACCAATACTTGTATTTACAAAGTTCCCAAACCAAAAGTAACAAATAATTACATATCAGGTCTGGCAGCAATACCAAATATTATTTCACAACTGCCACTATGTGTTTCTTCCTCTCTGACAAAATCGGCACAGATCCAGGCTTGCTATGTTTACGACGATTCATTTCCCTAGAAACAAAATTTATAAAATAAGAGCAAATTCATATGAAATCATCTTAAAGAAAAAATTAAAAATCACAGAGCATCTCCTTTCACTAGAAAAACACTGTAAAAATAATTTCTCAATGAGAATGGTAAAAGCTAACTACCAACTAGAAATCCAACTTTTGTGGCTTCCTTATAAGGAACAATGCCCTTTACTAAGTTTAAAAGCCTGACACTGTTACTAAGAGATAAATACAATTCATTTCCAACATTATCAAAGAGCAAATTACAGTAATCTTTATAACCAACAATCATCACATTAATTCATGAATTCCAAAGAGAATATTCCACAGGAGAGTGGTGGTGGGTCGGGAGGTCTGCTTTAGATTCCGAATGTTAGTCCCTAGCTGGTGCAGTGGCGAGTGCTTGGGAGTACTGAGGAAGGAGAACCGCTTGAGCCAAGGAGTTCAACAACAGTTTAGGACAGTTAGTGAATATCAAGAAAAAAAATTAGATCTCAAACATAATAATAAAACATTAAATTTTTTTAAAGAGCAATGAAATATGAGCTTTTAAAATTCTTTGCTTTTGTTGTTCATTTTATAAGCCAGTCTCACTAAGCAGGCAAAGCTGGCTTTGAACTCATAATCCAGAGTGCTAGGATTCTAAGTGTGTGCCACTACAGCCAGCTTCTCTGAATTTAAAAATATACAGTATTTTTAATTAAAGCTACATTAAAAATAATTTTTAAAAGCCAAACATTGTACTTATGTCCGTAATCTTAGCACTGGAAAGGTGCTAGCAAAGTCTAGCCAAGAGACAAGCTCTAGGTTCAGTGAAAAGACCCCGCTTAAAAAACAAAAGGGAAGGTGGCCAGGCATGGTGGTGCACGGCTTTAATCTCAGCACTTGGGAGGCAGACGAGGCGGATCTCTGTGAGTTCAAGGCCAGCCTGGTTTACAGAGTGAGTTGCAGGACAGCTGGGGCTACAGGGAGACCCTGTCTCAAAAAGATGACAGAAGAACATCTTATGCCGGCTCTGGCCTGCACATTAACTCACATACACGTGAACACATACACACCTCCAGCCCCACAGAAATAATCATTAAAAAATATGGAATGCTCTCTGAATTTGCAATCATCCTTGTTCAAGGGCCATGTTAACCTTCTTTGTACTTCAATTTTAGTATATGTGGTGCTGAAGTGAGTACTAGAAATAATTTTTTTTTTTTTGGTCTTTTGAAGACAGAGTCTCCCTGCTGTAGTCCCAGCTGGCCTGGTACTCACTACATAGACCAGGCCAGCCCTGAAATAACAGATATCCACCTGTCTCTGCTTCCCAAATGCTGGGATTTAAAGGTACGTGCCACCATGCCTGGCTACAAGAAATAATTTTTTAAACATTATTATTCAAAACAGTTTTAAAATGAGTCCCTCTCCATTCTTCCTTTCCTTCTGTCCATACTGACAATAGAACCCAGGGTCTTGAGGCCCCGGGAACACAACCTACACTGAACTATATCCCTCTAATGAGTATTTTCTTATTTTTGATAAATAATTTTCTTCATTTGTAATTTAAATATAGTCCCCAAAATAAGTAATGGACATTGTCATATTCTTAGATGATCAGTTACCCTTAACTGGAAAAAGATGGGGGGAAGAAATCCAGTGAAGTCTTCACAAGCATGTCTAATATATATTAGTACAAACTACTGCTTTTTGGGGGGGGGGTCTTTTTTTTAATTTTTATTTTCGTATGTCTATGAATGTACTGTCTGCATGTAGGTCTGTGCACCCACGTTGTGCAATGCCACGGAGGTCAGAAGAGGGCGTCGGATTCCCCTGGAACTGGAGTTAAAGACAGTTCTCAGCCGCCATGTGGGTGCTGGGGATCGAATCTGGGTCCTCTGCAAGAGCAGTCGGTGCTCTTAACTGCTAGGCCATCTTTCCAGCCCCAAGGGTTGGGGGGTCTTTTCGAGACAAGGTCTCCCTGGACAGCCCCAGCTGTCCTGGAACTCACTCTGTAGACCAGGCTGGCCTTGAACTCACAAAGATCCGCCTGCCTCTGCCTCCCAAGTGCTAGGATTAAAGGCGTGCGCCACCATGCCCGGCTACTACTGCTTTTTTTGCTGGGCATGGTGATACATGTAGGCCTTTAATCCCAGCACTAGGGAGGCAGAAGCAGGCAGATTTCTAAGATAGAAGCCGATCTGGTCTACATAGTGAGTTTGAGGCTACAGGGAGACCCTGTCTCAAAAAGCCCCCCCCAAATCCTACTGCTTTGCTCTAGTGGGGTATGGGGGGGGCAAGGAAGGGGGAATGGGTATAGACTTGATGGGAAATTTTGTATGAAATGCACAAAGCTTCAATAAAAATTGGCTTTGAAAAAAAAATCCTACTGCTTTGTAAAAAAGTTCTGATTTTTTTTTGGGGGGGGTATTTATTATTTTTTGTGTATGAGTGTTTTGCCTGCCTGTAAGTATACCTATGTTGTGCAATGCCCTTGGAAGTCAGAAGAGGGCACTGGATCTTCTCATACCAGAGTTTCAAATGATTGTTAGTCACCATGTAGATGCTGGGAACTGAACCCACTTCTAGAAAGAGAATCCTCGGCCCTGAAGGTTTCTGACTAATGTGATATAAGAGGGAGAGGCCAGTACAGGGTATTGGGATAGGAGCCAAACGTGTCAACACATACTTTCGGCGACGAGCTTCCTTCATGACACGCTGCTCCTGAATCTGGCTGTAGATAGATTTTGGTAGATGTCGATGGCGAGCAATACGTTTTACATGTGGATGGTACTGAAATTTTTCCTTTAATTTCTGATTATAATCATTTGCTGCTTTTTCACGTGATGTAAGCTAAAAAACAAAACGCATTTCGGTTGCGGATGGGGCTTCGGAGGGGGCTGCGGAGGGGGCTGCAGATGGGCTGCTAGCATAAACTACATGAAAAGAAGTAGTAAGTACTTCTGTTTAACAATATTAACAAACTAAATATTTAATAATGAACTAAGACCTAGTCATAGGGCAGTAATAACGATAAATGAACTTAGAATTCCTTTTATTATACCTTGATTTTCCTACCAGGACTAAGCAGAAAACAGTTCAAACTTAACATTCCCTTCTTACCATTTACTTCTGATACGAATATTCTGTATATTCCCCATAGAAAAATGGAATATTAAGACAATATCAACAACAAAAGACCCAACCATAACCTTGATCCAGACATAGTTAGCCAATGGTAATAGCCGCTTAATCTTCATGAAGCTATTTGAAAATCTAAGCTTTCTATGTTTAATTTAGGTCTTCAGTGTCTTTGATATTTTTTTTTTTCTTTTTTAGTTTTTTCCTTTTTTCTGGTATTTTTGAGGCAGGGTCTCCCTTTTAGTACCAGCTGTCCTGGAGCTCGCTCTGCAGACCAGGCTGGCCTTGAACTCACAGAGATCCACCCACCTCTACCTCCCAAGTGCTGGGATTAAAGGCACGCACCACCAAGCCCGGCTCAGTGTCTTTGATATTAAAAGATCTCTCAGGGACTTTCTTTCTTTGATTTGCCCAATTACTATTCCTGTGTAAGAGGTGTCCCTCTAAATCCCACTTCTGGTCTCTATGTCTTTTCTCCCCACCATAGGAAAATACCAAGAGCTAAGGAAGCTCAAATATGAAACAAATAAAGATACTTTGAAGGTGTCTCTCTGTGTGTGCACATGTACATGCAAGCACACATGCACATGTGTCTGTCAAGGCCCCACCCACTTCTTCAGACAGGTTCTGTCAACTGAGCCTGAAACTTGCTAATTCAGCTAGCCGGCTAGTTAGAGCCCCCGAGACCCTTCTCCCTGCTCCCCAGCACTGGGATTATAGGCCTGCTGCCATACCTGGCTATTTAATGTAGAGACTTTACCAAATAAGCCATCTCCCCAACCTTGAAGTTATCTTTAATATGAAAAGTATCAGTAAAGCGCTGTTTGTTTTGCTAACTTTTTTCTTTTGATTACAGTGGTATTAATCTGATCAAAATAACTAAAGTACTTCAAATAAAACTCTATAGACGGATATTCAATAAAAAAAACTAGTTTTAATTGCAATAAAATAAAATGGAGTCTTACCACACCCAGTTTTTCAGACGCATTAGCTTTCCACAGACGAATGTTCATTTCATCGGACCCACACATAATGTACTTGCTGTCTGAAGTCCATTTTACACAGATAACATGCTGCATTCGCTTTGTGTGATATACTTCTCTATAGAAAAAGAATTAAGTTAAAACATTTAGGAATTTCACTATAGATTTTTTTTTAACCAGGGCCTATCAAGTATCAGAATATCATTTTTTAAAATTTTATTTATTTTTGTATGTGTGTGAATGTACTGTGTGCATGTAGGTCTGTGCACCCGTGCAATGCCGCGGAGGTCAGAAGAGGGTCTCGGATTCCCCTGGAACTGGAGTTCTCCTGGAACTGGAGTTACAGACGGTTCTCAGCCGCCATGTGGGTGCTGGGGATCAAACCCGGGTCCTCTGCAAGAGCAGTTGGTGCTCTTAACCGCTAGCCTATCTCTCCAGCCCCAGAATATCATTTTTGAGTCCTAAAGGCATACAAAAAGAAAATCAAGTTAATTTCAATGTATTTTTATTTACTTCAGCTAATCATAAGGTTCTATTCCTTTTTTGTTTGTTTGTTTGTTTGTTTGTTTTTTGAGACAGGTCTCCCTATAGCCTCAGCTGGCCTGGAACACACTCTGTACACCAGGCTGGCTTTGAACTCATAGAGATTCTGCCTCTGCCTCGCGAGTGCTAGGATCAAAGGTGTGCATCACCACGCCCGACTTAAAGACAGTTCTTAGCCGCCATGTGGGTGCTGGGAATCGAACCTGGGTCCTCTGCAAGAGCAATTGGCACTCTTAACTGCTAGGCCATCTCTCCAGCCCCCATAAGGTTCTATTCTAAGTGCTGGGGAATTAAAAGAAAAAACTGCTGCTTTGTCAGAATTTATAATTCAGTAAAAACAATAATATATAAACACACTAAGCAAAACAAAGTTTCATATAGCTTTTTTTCATTTGCATAAGATGCAAACAGACTTTCATTTTAATTCAGGGACAACTCTGTATAAGAAATGGTTTAATATAGGCTGGAGGGATGGCTCAGGGGCTAAAAGCACTGACTGCTTTTAAAGAAGACCTGAGTTCGATCCCCAGCACCCACATGGTGGCTAAAAACTGTCCACATCTCCAATTCCAGAGGATCTGATGCCTTCTTCTGACCTCTGTAGGCACTGTACAACATGGGTCCACTTATATACATGCAGGCAATACATTCATATACAGAAAATAAAAAAAAAAAGAAATGGCTTAATCTTACTAAGTCTTTACCCATTCCCATTTAATTCAGTGATCAACCACTGTCTCCACCAAGAAACATTTTACTAGAAAACAAAAATGCACTTGGGCACCCAGAGAGCACATTCCTGAATGCTGAACCCAAGCTCCAACTTCATTGTTTTAAAGCCTAATTGAAATTATTAGAGTTGATTTAAAAAAAGCAAAAAAAGATTTGATTTACATGTGTGAATAAAGAGAAGGTGTCTGCAAAGGTGTCTGACAAGCTGAGGTAAGAATCATTTACTAAATGGAGATGTCAAACACCATTTGGAAAGCTGTGAAACATGCTAAGTGAATTCACAGAAGATACTATACTGGGAAGTGTTAAGAAGAGCATTAAACAGAAGTAAAAGGTCAAAGAAATTAAAATGAGACTTTAGAAGAAATAAAATTTCCAAATCAGGATAAAATGATTCAAAATGCAGATATGACAAAAGGGAACAAGTTCAATGAATTATGAATGGTAAAGAAAACCCATTGAGGTCTACCAATCAAATGTAATTCATATTTGTAGACTATAACCCTGAAGTATCCTCACAAACTAGCTTTTGTCACGTTGCTTTAAGGATTAAGATAAACAGGAGTTTATTTTTAAGGAGGGAGGATGGGTTAGAGAACAGCTTATTCAAATGAAGTTGGGATGAGAGACTTTTTCTTTCTTCAGTGTCCTGTTTTTTTACAGTGCCCAATTTTATATGTCTGGATATTCAGTGAAGCTTCAGTAACCATTAACATAACTTATTCATGTAGCAGACCAGTCAAATCCCCGGTTAGTCATTTAAACAATTTGGATTCCTCCTTTGTGGTAAACCAGGCAGAGTTCCTTGATCACAATAGATTTATAATGTTTTCTAAAAGTTTTATTAGGAGACAAGTTTTAAAAATTTAAATTCTGCGTGTATACACTCTAAATTAAAGTATTTTCTCACTGGGCATGGTGGCACATGCCTTTGATAGTAGCACTTGGGAAGCAGAGGCAGGCGGATCTTTGTGAGTTCAAGGCCAGCTTGGTCTACAGAGTGAGTTCCAGAGACTGTCTCGAAAAGACCAAACCAAAACAAAAAAAAAAAAAAAAAAAGTATTTTCTCTGTGAATACTACTGATTTTACTTGCTTGCTTAGTAAATACTGAAATCTCAGTAGAAACCTACTTCCAAATACTGTTTTTGTTTTGTTTTTCTTTTTGAGACAGGGTCTCCCTGTAGCTTGGAGCTGGCTAGAGCTCACTATGTATGCATCAATCTCACAGAGACCAAATACTGTTTTCACTATAGTTAAAGATATATATCTGGGCCAGTGAGATGGCTCAGAGCAAAAGTTCTTGTCATCAAGTTTGATGAGTTGATCCCTGGAACATACATTGTGGAAAGAGAAAACTGACTTCCACAAGTTGTTTTCTGACCTCCACACTCATGCCACAGCAGGTACACAAGTGTACACACACACACACACTCAACATGCACTATGTTTTTAAAATTTTTAAATCTACTCAATAGGCGGGGGATGTAATGCAGTTGATAGCATGCTGTGTAGCATGCATGAAGCCCTGGGCTTATTCAGCACCACATAAAACCAGCATGGTGGCAAATGCCTGTAATCCCAGCACTCAGGAAGCAGAGGCAGGATCAGAGCTCAACATCATCCTCCGCTACATAACAAATCCAAGGCCAGCCTGGGATACAAAAGAATGCCTCAAAAACCAACCAAACAAACCCTTAAAATTTAAGAACAAACTGTGACCATTTTAATGGCCTTCATGAGTGTTTTTAAAATAAAGGCATCAAAGTATTGACTAAGATTGTGTTACTCCATTTTCATAATGACAGGAAACGAAGAAAGACTATGGAATGTGAACTGGATTCCAGGACAACTGGGGCTAAAGGGAGACCCTGTCTCAAAAAGACCAAAAAAAAAAAAAAGATTTTCTGAACAGTGCATTCAATACTTAGAGCTTTTACTTTGTAGGTAGCTGCTGTCTTCTGACCTCCGCGGCATTGCACGACACGGGTGCACAGACCTGCATGCAGACAGTACATTCATACACATACAGAAATAAAAAAAAAAAAAAAA
>VZQC01006778.1:219330-229347 GCA_009823505.1 Rhizomys pruinosus
AAAAAAAAAAAAAAAAAAAAAAAAAGGCAAGGCGTTGCTCAGGTCTTGGGATTTTTGTATGAACAGTCTTTTGGAGGTATGATGTACGGCTGGGACTAGGGTGAGGCAAGTGAGGCACTGTGGTGGGCACTGCAGGGTGGCATTCAAGTTCAAGGTGGGACAGGTGGGACAGGTGCAAGTTGCCACTTGTAGGACTCAGAGAATAACTCTCTCCTTAAACTCTATCCCTCCATACCTCAAGTGTCTTCTAGCCCTAATCCTCAGTGCAAGGAGGGTGAGTGAGGAAAAGGACAAGCTATATCTTTGGAAAAAACAACAACAACAACAACAAAAAAAAAACATCATTTTTTTCCGGGAGGTTCAGAAACCTCACTACAGAAGCAAGGCTAGTTTATATTAGGAATAATGATCTAAATTCTCACTATTGCACTAAAATGGTGTGATTTCTTCATCCCGTTATACCTACACTACAAAAATGAACATTCTTCAGATTTTAAAAAGGAGGTAGAAGGTCCCAGAAAGATTCTCCAACCACTGGTGAAGCACAGTGCTGTGTCCACACTGCTGTCCTCCAGCACGGCTGACTGCCTCTCACTCTCACTGCAGGCTCTGATCTTTCTTCCTCACCCACATTCACCCTTCTTCTTGTCTACTACCCCCAGTGATCCCTTTCACCATCTTCTTCACATATAACTATAAACTTTAATATTATTTTTATTTTTGATTTATGTGTATATGTGTGAGAGTGGGTTAGTGTATTTGAGTACAGTGCCTGAAGAGACCAGAAGAGGGCGTCAGATCCCCTGGAACTGGAGTTAAAGGTGGTTGCCAGCCTCTAGACATGAGAATTGAACTAAGCTCCTCTGCTAGAAGAGTACATGCTAACCTAAGCCATCTTTCCAGCCCTCCATCTAACTATGATTTAATAAAGCAAGACAAGGCCACCCAACCAAGTAAAACCATACATACATAATACATACATGTACCTATATATGTGTATGTACATATATATTTTAGATAATACTCATATTCACTTATATTATTTTATCTTTAAGCTTGAATGACACTATTATAATCTTTAAACAATTTTGTTTGTTTTTGGAAGGTAGCCAGGTTGGTTTCAAACTTACAAGCCTCTTGCTTCCACTTCTTGAGCACTGGGATTAGACCAGTGTGCCACCAAGCTAAGCTATCAGAATTTTTATTGCGACATTTGTTTCAACTTACTTTGTTTGGTTTATGCATACCTACAGAATTTATTCAAGGCATTACTAATGAACAGTGAGAATGCATATGAAAGTGCTTTGTAAACCACAGCACTTTATAAAGCAGGCTGTAGCTGACGCAAATCAGGTTTTTGTTTGTTTGTTTCTTTATTTTTGAGACAGAGTCTCCCTGTCACTCCAGCTGTCCTGGAACTCACCATGTAGACCAGGCTGGTCTTGAACTCACAGAGATCTGCCTGCCTCTGCCTCCCAAGTGCTAGGATTAAAGGTGTGCAACCCCCCCCCCCACAGGAGATAATTTCTTA
This sequence comes from Rhizomys pruinosus, assembly GCA_009823505.1. Classification (NCBI taxonomy): domain Eukaryota; kingdom Metazoa; phylum Chordata; class Mammalia; order Rodentia; family Spalacidae; genus Rhizomys; species Rhizomys pruinosus. Next base: position 220,862 of record VZQC01006778.1, read on the forward strand.
TTCAATAAAAGAAACCACCTGATAGGCCCACAGATGATATAGTGTGAGTCTACAGTCCAAGTCAGAAGCCCCATCATAAACATATAACCAGCTACCTCCTCAGCAAAGAAATGATTATCAGGACTAAATAAATAACACACAAAAATAAGTGGCTTAGTGCTACTCACATACCTGCTTCGGCTTTTGTCCACAGGAAAAATTCTAATAGATTTATCAAAACTAGCAGACACGAATTCTTTCCCAGTGGGAGAGTAGTCCACATCAAGCACTGCAGATACATGGTCCATGTGGACCATGACAGGATTGTCTAGCGCACGCATATCAAAAGTATACAAGCTGGAAAATATTAATATTTTAATCAAATTTCTAGAAAAAAAGACCCATGCAGACTGAAAGACACTAGGAAAAAATAAAACCGTTAGCTAAATAACGTACATCTTTATAAGTGGCTTGATTCTGAACACAAGCAGGTAAGGCATAGAGAAAAACACAAACCATTTTTATCAGTTCTTAAGATCACACTTAGAAAACAAACACAAACGCCCAAATCAACAAGATAGTTCAGCAGGTAAAGACAGTTGCTAACTAAGCCTGATGACCTGAGTCAGATTCCCAGAATCCACATGGTAGAAGGAGAGAACCAAACCCTACAAGTTGTTCTCTGACAGCCACATAAGTACTTTCCTTCTTGTAAATCTAACTTGAAAATATGTGACAGTCTCAAAACAAGTAGACAGAGCTCAAAATTACCTTTAGTGCTACCACCAAAAAATGACAATATAATGATTTTTTTTGTGTGTGTTTTTGAGACAGGGTCTCCCTGTAGCCCCAGCTGTCCTGAAACTCACTCTGTAGACCAGGCTGGCCTGAACTCACAGAGATCCACCTGCCTCTGCCTCCCGAGTGCTAGGATTAAATGCGTGTACCACCAAGGCGTGTACTACCACGCCCGGCAATATAATGAATTTTTAAACCCAAAGTAACAAAACAGCTGCTACGTCAGTCCTCTTCAAAAGCACTAATGTGTTATGGCCTGAATCAAATCTGCATTAAAATTCATATATTGAAATCTAATCCTCAAAGTGATGCCATGTTGCAGTTCAGCTTGTGGTAGGTCTAAAAAGTGGAACCCTCATGATGGAAGGGGCCAGAGAGCTGACCAGTCCTGTGAGGACAGAGCTGGCTGTCTACAACATGTAAGAGGGCCCCTTAGTAGAACCTGACTAGGCTGGCACCTCCCAAACTGTGAAAAACAAATTATCTGTTGCTTAAGCAACCCAATCTATGGCAACTTGTTATAGTAGCTTGAACCAATATATAAAGTGATAGAAAATGAGATTATACAACAGTCACAGACTAAGCAAACTCAGGAAAACAGATAACTAAACACAACATAGGATCATGCATCAGATCCTTGACAGAGAAAAACCATATTGGTAGAAAACTGGTGATATAGGATAGTCTACTGTGCTAATACTATTGTAGGAATTGTGCTAATTTCTTGGTTTTGCTAATTGAACGGTGGCTACACAAGACATTAATGTTAGGGGAAGCACGTGACAAAATAGTATTTTTGCAACTTTTCAATAAGTTTGAAATTGCTGCAAAATGAAATGCTCTAAAAACCTGAGACTTCAGCAAGAATACTGTAAAAATACCATTCAGATGAACAGTCACTGATGCTGAGTATGGTAGTTACACCTTCATGCCTATAAGCTCAACAATCTGACTGAGGAAGGAGTCTCAAATTTGAGAAAGGCCAGCCTAGGTTATGTAATAAGTTCCAGGCCACCCTGAGCCTATATCAAAAAGACCAAGCCGGGCGTGGTGGCGCACGCTTTTTATTCCTAGCATTTGGGCGGCAGCGGGGCCAGTCTGATCTTGTTGGAGTTCAAGGCCCAGCCGAGCTTTATCTACAGAGTGAGTTCCTGGACAGTGGGGGCTACAGGGGAGACCCCTGTCTTCAAAAAAGACAAAAAAAAAAAAAAAAAAAAAACAAAAAAAAAAAAAAAAACAAAAAAAAAAAAAAAAAAAAAAAAAAAACCAAAAAAAAAAAAAAAAAAAAAAAAAAAAAAAAACATAAAAGGAATCTTCCAACATCCCAACTGGCTGCCAGCAAGGTTCATAATGATTTTTGATGTGAAAGGCTTCTGAGGTGACAGCTGATCAGCTGTTTCTACAGAGTACTACTTTCTGCCTAGCATAGTGTTTCTTGAAATTTGTTTTCTTTTAGCAAATTGTTTTGTTACTACATGGGAGAAAAAAAGATACAAATTTATTCAAATTCCAAGCAAATCAATTCGCCTGGAAAGAAATGCTTAAAGTTCTAAGTCAGGCAATTCTTTAGGGAATCATCCAATTCCAAACCTCTCTTCTCTTCTTAGATGATAAAACTACAGCAGAGGCCTAGGCGGATCTTGGGTTTGAATCACAGGCCCAGCTGGTCAAGAGGTTGACTGCCAGGAGGGGGGTACAGGCGGGGGCGGACAGAGGAGACCTGTCGAAAAGGCCACACCACCACACACCACACACACACACACACAACACCCACCCAACACACACAAAAAACAAACCAAAACAAAAAAAACTTATGGTGCTGAATAGTTTACAAATGGCGCACATCTTTTTTTTTTTTTTTTTTTATTATTTTAATTGTTTTAGTATTTATTAATTTTAGTTTATTTCGTATGTGTATGAATGTACTGTCTGCATGCAAGTCTGTGCACCCGTGTCGTGCAATGCCGCGGAGGTCAGAAGAGGGTCTCGGATTCCCCTGGAACTGGAGTTCTCCCGGAATTGGAGTTTCAGACGGTTCTCGGCCGCCATGTGGGTGCTGGGGATCGAACCCGGGTCCTCTGCAAGAGCGGTCAGCGCTCTTAACCGCTAGGCCATCTCTCCAGCCCTCGCCCATCTTTTTAAAGCAATAACAGGCTGGCTTAGAGTTGAACTTAGGTTTTTAACTCAGAATGATTATAATATTTAAAGAAAAATAAAAGAAAAATAAAAGAAAAAAACAAGAAGAGAGGTATCACAACAAGGTCCTTTTTTGAGGCAGGAGGTCATGTAGCCCAGGATAGCCCTAAACTTCTCCTTAGTAGATAATCCTTCTTGCCTCAGCCTACATAGTACAAGAACATTAAAAATAAGAACAATTATGGAAAACTAGCAGTCATTTCTTACTTATAAGAGGTTTTTCTTTGTTTTAGAGCTATATGCAATTCTTCCCAAGGCAAAAAGAGAAATTCCAAGAAGGCTCTGAAAAAAAATTCTCTGGGCAAAATAGCTAATTCCCAAATGTACTTTAGCCATTTTAGCAAAGAAGTCACAATGATGGAGTACTGCTCTTGTCTTTTGTTGCCTTTAACTGCAATAGCACCACTTAATTTCAAAACATCTGGCAAAGAAAAGCTCTTAAATGTTGGGTACTACTAGTTAATGAGTCATCTGTGTTTCTTTTACTATAGAAAATCCCAAGAGATCATTTTAGTTGGTACTAAAATATGGAGTCCCATCTCTGAGCTAACACTACTACCATTTATAAAGCTTTCAGAGCTTTATAATGGACAGATTTTAACTTTGAAATTTTTTTATGGGGCTGGAGAGATGGCTCAGTGGTTAAGAGCACCAGCTGCTCCTGCAGAGGACCAAGGCTCAATTCCCAGCACCCACATGGAAGCTAAAAATAGTCTGTAACTCCAGTTCCAGGGGATCCAACCCCCTCTTCGGGCCTCGGTGGGCACTGCACAACAGGGCGCACTTATGCATATCCAGGTAATACACTCATAAACATAAGCAGACAAGCCCACAAAGGAGAAAAAGGAGGTCGAATCCTGTGGAACTGGAGTTACCAACAGTTGTGAGCCAACATAGGGATCCTAAAAACCAAACCTAAGTCTTCTGCAAGAAGATTGAGAGCCAGTGCTCTGAACCGCTTGCTGAGCAATCTCTCCAGCCCTGAGTGGACAGATGTTAAGTACAGAAAATCTAAAGTTCAAATCTATCAATAAGCTTTCATAGTTTCAAAAAGTATATTAAGAATGCACTATATAAAAACACTTTAATAAAGAACATTTCTTTTGGGGGGATAGAGTCTCCATGTAACCCCAGCTGGCCTAGAACTCACTACGTAGACCAGGTTGGTTTGAACTCACAGAGAGCTGCCTGCCTCTATCTCCCACGCCCATCATAAAGTACATTTTAAAATTGGATGACTTCTGATGTAGGCCATTTAAATAATGACTGAACCGACCAGGCATGGTGGCACATGCTTGTATTCTACTTCTTTGCCACACTGATCTCTCTGCTTCAAATAACTGAAGTGAGAAAACATGCATATCTTACAACAAAACTAAAAAGATGGGGCTGGAGAGATGGCCTAGCGGTTAAGAGCGCCGACTGCTCTTACAGAGGACCCGGGTTCGATCCCCAGCACCCACATGGCGGCTGAGAACCGTCTGAAGCTCCAATTCCAGGAGAACTCCAGTTCCAGGGGAATCCGAGACCCTCTTCTGAACTCCGCGGCGTTGCACGACACGGGTGCACAGACTTGCATGCAGACAGTACATTCATGCACATACAGAAACAAATAAAAATTAATAAAAAAAAAAAAAGATGTGCAGTGTTTCAAGTGTAAAGCATTACATGAATGAGTCATACCATCTCATGCAGTTCAAGAAGGTAGGTCTGATGAGCCAATTTTATAGCTACAGAATAATAAATATGCAAATTTTGGGGCTGGAGAGACAGCCTAGTGGTTAAGAGCACCGACGCTCTTGCAGAAGACCCGGGTTCGATCCCCAGCACCCACATGGCGGCTAAGAACCGTCTGTAACTCCAATTCCAGGAGAACTCCAGTTCCAGGGAATCCGAGACCCTCTTCTGACCTCCGCGGCATTGCACGACACGGGTGCACAGACCTGCATGCAGACAGTACATTCATACACATATAGAAATACATAAATTAAAAAAAAATTTAAAAAAAATTGTTAAAAAAAATAAATATGCAAATTTTAAGTTAAAAATTGCAACTACCACTTTCTGCTGGTCTTACTAATCTAATGGTGACAGCAGTTTGACTACTTACATGAGCATCAGCTACCCGAAGAGCTACAAGTACTTGTGCAGAAGTATTGTTTCCAATAAAGCATGTATGGTTTAAATATTTATTTTTAATTTTTTGAGACCCAAGCTGGCCTTGAACATACTATTTAACCTTAGCTGACCTTAAATTCAATCCCCCTGCCTCAGCTTCTGGAGCAGTGAGAATACAAGCATGTGTCAGCATGCCTGGTTAGTTCAGTCATTATTTAAATGGCCTATATAAGAAATCATTCAATTTCTTCTGTAAAAAGCTAAAGAGTAAACACTTTTGGCCAGGTGAGCTGAGCTGAAAGGTCTTTATTGCAACTATCCAACACAGGCATTACAACATAAAAGCAGCCATAGTCAATACACAAAGAAGCATGGCCATCTGCCACTAAGCTGTGACACAAACAGGCAGCAGATAGGATCTGGTCCATAGATGTCAGTTTATTGTTCTTTGTATTGTTCTGAAAACTGAGACGATATTTTTCTAAAAAGCTCTTCTCCAATTCATAAAATTAGTTTTAATAAAACAAATGACAACTTTCAAACTTTTATGTGGAAAGTATATCTTGTGAAACATACTATATTAATAGGGCAATACAATTGAGCCTTTTTGATACAAGTATTTTAAAAGACACTTACTTATAATCTTCATTTGCTGCAGTAAAAATGAAAGCTTCCATCGGGTTCCAACAGATTGTATTTGTTCTCATATCTAGGATAACCTGTGACAGGAGGCATACAACCATCCTATTACCAGAAGATTAGGACTTCTAAAGACCATCAACTTTCTATTTTGTTCCTTTTAAAAAAATTTAAACAAATACTTCTATATTCACAATATACAACTTGGAGCACTGGGAAAAGAAATCAGTAATTATTTCCTGAGAACACAGACTGGTAAAAACAAAACAAAACAAAACAAACGACAGAAAAATGATTACTGCCTATCCTCTGGACTTCAAATAACTTAATAGTTGAATTGGGAAACTGAGGCATACACAAACTATAAAAAGTTAAGATACAAATAATAAAGTGATAAATGACTACATAACAAATTAGGGACAAAATTAATGGTGAGCTTAGGGTTAAAGTTCAGAAGTATTTCAAAAGTAAAGCAAGATTTGAACTGACCTTTTTGACCAGGACTTTCTAGTGTTTCTCAATGCAATGGTATTGGTATCTGGGGTGATCCTTTGCCATGTGTGACTATTTACGGTAGCCTAGTTCTCAGGCACTTCCCTACTAACTGCTCTTCTCACCTTTCCAAAACTGTATCTTATGGGGAAGGAGGAGAACCACCATATTTAGAAAAAATAAATAAATAAATAAATTGGTAGCCTAGATTAAAAGAACAAATAAGAGCTAGGAATCGTGGAGCATGCCTTTAATCCCAGTGCTGCAGAGGCAGAGGCTGGGGATCTCTGTTCGATACAGCAAGTCCAGGCCAGTCAATGGTACAAAGTGAGATCCTGTCTCAGAAAACAAAACAAAAACAAAAGCCAAGATAAGTAGCAGTGTCATTCTCATGCATATATATGTAATATTCAGAATTTTCTAATTTTTACCATTCCTCTACAATTTTTTTTTTAACTTTTATATGTATGAACGTTTTGCCTGCATGCAAGCACACCCATGTCCTCGGGCGAAGAGGCTGGAAAAGGGCATTGGCTCTCCTGGAACTAGGGTTACAGAGGGTGCTGGGGTCCTGTGCAAAAGCAGCCAGTACTCTTAACTGCTCAATAATCTCTAGCCTCTACATAATTATTTTTATGCTGAGTTCCTTATCTCTTCCAAAGCCATTGTTAAATTTCCTCAAAATTTTGTCCTTTCTCTTTCTCTCTGAACCCATTTTCTTTTACCCTCTCTCCTGGGTTTCAACCATTATCACAATGACTACTGTATTTTCAATAACTACAGTACGTATAAGTTATACTCTGGGGAAACACAATTATAATGATTTTCTGCTGTTCATAATCTTTTCTTATAGAATCCTATATTATAAATTGTTCATGGTGGTACACACTTATGATCGCTGGAAGAAGTTCAAGACGGACATGGGACACAAAGTAAGACCCTGCCTCAAAAGACCAAAGAGCTACGGAGATGGCTCAGCAGTTAAGATCACAAGCTGCTCTTCCAGAGGACCTGGGTTTGGTTCCCAATACCCAAATGGTGGCTCACAAGTGCGTATGTGTCAGGGGGCATGGTAACACACAACTTTAGTCCAAGCATTTGGGAGGCAGAGGCATTTCAGGGCAGCTGGGGTTACAGAGACCCTGTCTCAAAAAGTACAATAACGGCCCGGAGTGGTGGCACACGCCTTTATTTTTTATTTTATTTTATTTTTATTTATTTCTGTATGTGTATCAATGTACTGTCTGCATGCAGGTTTGTGCACCCGTGTCGTGCAATGCCGTGGAGGTCAGAAGAGGGTGTCGGATTCCCCTGGAACTGGAGTTCTCCTGGAATTGGAGTTTCAGATGGTTCTCGGCCGCCATGTGGGTGCTGGGGATCGAACCCGGGTCCTCTGTAAGAGTGGTTGGTGCTCTTAACCGCTAGGCCATCTCTCCAGTCCCGGCACAAGCCTTTAATCCTAGCACCCGGGAGGCAGAGGCAGGCCGGATCTTTGTGAGTTCAAGGCCAGCCTGATCTACAGAGCGAGTTCCAGGACAGATGGGGCTACAGGGAGACCCTGTCTCAAAAAGACCAAAAAAAAAAAAAAAAAGTACAACAGCAACAACCACAACAACAAAAACAAAACTAAAACCTACCACTAACAATAAAAAAACTGAGTGTACGTACAAATATGTGCCAAAGATTACTATTTAGTAAAATAGAACTTCATGTCAACCTTCTGCTAAATGCTAAAAAGTACCATATCTCATTCTTATAAATTGCAAAGTAGTGATTAATGCCACCATTTTACAAAAGAAACACATATCTACATATACACTAATGAGTGAACTCACTAAATTTGAACTTTGGAAAGACTAATGAATGCATTCATCACTAATACATCAATACATGTATTACTACTTCTAACATTACCAACACATTACAAAAATTATTTAAGAACTAAAAGTAGGGGGCTGGAGAGATGGTTCAGTGGTTAAGAGCACCGACTGCTCTAGCAGAGGACCCGGGTTCGATTCCCAGCACCCACATGGTGGCTAAGAACCTCTTTAAGCCAGGTGTGGTGGTGCACGCCTTTAATCCCAGCACTTGGGAGGCAGAGGCAGGGGGATCTCTTTGAGTTCAAGGCCAGCCTGGTCTACCGAGTGAGTTCCAGACCAGCTGGGCCTATAGGGAGACCCTGTCTCAAAAAAACAAAACAGGGCTAGAGAGATGGCCTAGCAGTTAAGAGCACCGACTGCTCTTGCAGAGGACCCGGGTTCAAT
>VZQC01006778.1:229890-266589 GCA_009823505.1 Rhizomys pruinosus
GAACTTTCCGGGACACAGTTCAGCTCATAATGTAGACCCCCTCCCCATCAGAAAAAAAAAAAAAGGAAGTTTAAGAGTTGGAGATTATTGGGAGATTGGCCTAGATTTCACTTTTGCAGCAGCAGGGGAGCAATGCAAATCTTTTATTTTATTTTATTTTATTTTATTTTATTTTATTTTATTTATGTGTATGAATGTACTGTTTTGTGTGTAGGTCCATGCACCCGTGTCGTGCAATGCCGCAGAGTTCAGAAGAGGGTCTCGGAATCCCCTGGAACTGGAGTTCTCCTGGAATTGGAGTTACAGACAGTTCTCAGCCGCCATGTGGGTGCTGGGGATCGAACCCAGGTCCTCTGCAAGAGCGGTTGGTGCTCTTAACCGCTAGGCCATCTCTCCAGCCCCGCAATGCAAATCTTAAAAATATTTTATTTGGGGGCTGGAGAGATGGCTCAGCAATTAAGAGTGACAACCGCCCTTAGAGAGGACCTGGGTTCGATTCTCAGCACCCACATGGTGGCTAAGAACCGTCTTTAAGCCGGGCTTGGTGGCTTATGCCTTTAATCCTAGCACTCTGGAAGCAGAGGCAGGCAGATCTCTTGTGAGTTCAAGGCCAGCCTGATCTACAGAGTGAGTTCCAGGCCAGCTGGGGCTATAGGGAGACCCTGTCTGAAAATTTTTTTTTTAATGTGTATGAGTGTACTGTCTGCACATAAGTAGGTGCACCCATATCGTGCAATGCTCTGGAGGTCAGAAGAGGGTGTCAGATTTCCCTGGAACTGGAGTTAAAGACGGTTCTTAGCTGCTATGTGGGTGCTAGGAATTGAACCCGGGTCCTCTGCAAGAGTGGTCGCTGCTCTTAACCACTGAGCCATCTCTCCCGCCCCAATATTTTGAAATATTTAACATCAACTTTATACCCTTTACTTAAAACAGTAGTTCACTTTATGTCCTATGGTGGTTTGAAGGAGAACGTCCCTCGCAGGCTCCAAGTATTCAAACATTTTGTCCCTAGCTGGTGGCACTGTTGTGGGAGGTCTTAGAAGGTGTGGCCATGCTGGAGGAAGCTCATCAATGGGGGCGGGCTTAGAGACTTCTTAAAGCCTTGTCAATCTCCAGTCAGCTGTTTCCTGTGCCTGCTTGAGGATGTGAAGCTCTGCTTTCTGCTCCTGCTCCAGCATCTTCTCCACACCATGATGGACTCTTAACTCCTCTGGAGCCGTAAGCTCAAATAAACTTTCTTTTTTCTTTTTGGCTCTTTTCAAGACAGGGTCTCTCTGTAGCCCCAGCTGTCCTGGAACTCACTCCATAGACCAGGCTGGCCTTGAACTCACAAAGATCCACCTGCCTCTGCTTCCCAAGTGCTAGGATTAAAGGTGTGCGCCACCACGCCAAGCATAAACTTTCTTTTACAACTGTTGGTTGTGGCAATTCTACCACTGTAACAGAAAAGTGACTAATACATGTCCAAACAATATTTTTCTCCATCTTGATAGCCATCTTAGGATGTATTCATTTTGATCTAAGTCCTGGAATGACCACAGCAGGGTTATTGCAAAGCCTCTCATCTTCAACAAGAGTGCTTGCCTATATCCACCAGTATATAAGTAAAATAAAGCTAGTTATGAGTTTAAAACTTTTTTTTAAAGGGCTTCCCTTTAGTCCCAGATGGCCTGGAGCTCACTATGTAGATCAGGCTGGCTTTGAACTCACAGACATCTGCCTGCCTCTGCCTCTTGAGTGCTGGGATTAAAGGTGGGCACCACCGCACCTGGCTAAGATGGTTCTCAGCCACCACATGGGTGCTGGGAATAGAACCCAGGTCCTTTACAATAGCAGTCAGAGCTCTTAACCGCTGAGCCATCTCTCCAGCCCTGAGTTTTAAAGCTTTTTAAAATAAAACATTGTACATGTCATATGATAATCAAGCCACCCCACCCCACCAAATTAGTACAGGTTAAATAATGTAATAAAATATTTTTTATTTTAAAAGTGTCAATTTGCCAAGTACTACTTAGATCTTTAAATTTTCTGGCATTATGGAAGATACGAAGACAAAAAGTGATGGAAAGATGAGAGAATGCTATTATCAATACTCTGGGGTCAAAAATAGCTCTATGAAAAAAAATATGTGACAAACATTTGTTCCCTATTTTCAGTCACTTTATCTACAGACTGCATCAACAGTGTAACTCACCTTTTTCAGAGGAGTAGCTTGCCTCATGTCATACAGCACTATGTTCCTATCAGAAGCACAGCTTCCCAACAGAAATGTCTAAAAACAATCATAACGAGCACAAGTTAAAAGCCAAGCCTGGACACAAACTATTTAACTAACCTCAAACTGTAACCTTAAAGTCCATTCTATCACGTTATAATAAATGACTCATAATCTCAGCAACCTAAGTCAAGTATTTTCATGGCTAAAGCTCCATGAATGCATTTTAGAGATGGGTGGTGACTGTGATGGCTAACAGTGCATTCTAATTTATAACAGAGCTTATTTTACTTATCTGCTCAACTTAAGACTTAGTTATTGCTTTTTCACTATTATAACTAACACCTCAACAAATATCTTCAGATATTTAACTCTTCTTTAGAATTATTCCCTTAGGATAACATTTCAGACATAAACAATTTTATGACTTTTGATATTTAGGGCTATTTCCCAAAGACATATACCAATATGCAGTGCAATGTGAGAATGTACCAATTTTACTACAACCAGGTAGCATTAGGTAGTCACATAAAAATTCAATATGACAATATTTCCTAAACACTTAAGTTGAACATTTCCCTTTATTTGTGAACTCTGTATAAACTTGGCCTGACCTTGCCAAACTGTGTGTGGTAACTTATGTACATACTATGCCTGTGTGGTGTGCGTCTGTGCGTGCAAGGTGTATACAGAGACCAGAACTTGATGCTGGATGTCTTCCTCTATTGCACTCAATTTTATTTTTGAGACAAGGTCTCTTATTGAACCTGAAGCTCACTGCTTTGACTACACAGGCTAGCCAGCAAGCTCTGGGAATCTGCTTGTCTTCGCTCTCCACAGCACTGAGGTTACAGACAAGCACCACCACTCCAGCTTTGCCAATGGTGCTAGGGATCCAAACTCAGGTCTTCATGCTTATGTAGCAAGCATTTTACTCACTCAGCCCTATATAAATGTTAAGTGTGGTTCAGGTTGGCTTAAAACTTGTCATCCTCCTGTCTCAGCCTCTAGAGTGCTGAGATTATAGGCATATATTGCTAAGTCAGCTTTAAATATACAAAGCACTTAGGTAGTAAATGGGTGTTGAGTGAAAATAAGCTACCATCCAACAGAATCCTGATCCTACATGTGTGTATGTGTGTGGTATGTGTATGGTACAAGACTTGCCAAATGTGCATATGGAGGTCAGAGGCTGACAATGGGGGTCTTCCTCTAGCCCCAGCTGGCGTGGAACATGCTATGTAGACCAGGCTGGCCTTGAACTCACAGACATTCGCCTTTCTCTGACTCCTGAGTGCTAGAATTAAAGGTATCTGCCATCACACCCAGCTTCTTATTTATTTAGTGTGCTTGTGTCTCCTTCCACCATGTGGATTCCTGGGATCAACTGAGGCTTTAAGGGTAGTGCCAAACATCTCTACCTACTGCACCATCTCAGTTGCCTTATTTTTTGAGACAGACTCTCTGAACCTGGAGCTTGCCATTTTGGCTAGTCTGGCTGGCCAGTGAGTCCCTCAGATTTACCTGTCTCATACTCCTACTGCTAGCGCTACAGGAATTCCATCAGGTTTGGCAATGGGATCCAAACTCGGTCCTCAAGCTTACAGGGCAAGCACCTTCTGCCCAGCCCCAGATTCCACTCTTTATAGCACTATTCCTCCTTACTCACGGTTCCTCAAGCTTATAGGGCAAGCACCTTCTGCCCAGCCCCAGATTCCACTCTTTATAGCACTATTCCTCCTTACTCACGGTTCCAAATACTACAACTACTGGTTTTGCCCACTGTTACTTCCTATTGCAAGTAAAGCAGAAACAAAGAGTTACCCAGAAATAGCTGCATGGCCCCAGCAAACTCCTTCCTAGTGTGTGTACACAGTCCAAATGAAGTATCAAAACTAATGTTAAAGCCACAATCTCAGCTCAGTTCTGAAGCCTCCTGTCTCAACTGTTCCCTCTGAGACCTTCCTGTGTGGCTGCCCCTCAACCTCTTAACTTTTCAAGGCTTTTTTCATTATGTCACCTCAGTGTATGACGAGGTTCCACTTCTATAAATAAAGACTTTGATCTGAACATGGGAAGAAAGTTCCACCAAGAATGAATGCTAAATTTCACAATGTAAATTAAAAATATGGTGACACCTCAGTATTAACTTCTGGCAATTTTAGGCTTCATTATTTTAACAGAAAATTAATTTTTAATGATTAGAGAAAACAAATATACTCCATTTTTCTATTAGCCTTCATACAGAGCAAGAAGTGTGTATACCATTTGCTTTTACCACCATGTCAGTTCATAAGATTTAAAAAAAACAACAACAACAAAAACCCAGAGCTGAGCTATTAAACAGGCAAGTTTGAAAAACATGGTCGGAGCCAGGTGTGGTGGTGTATACCTGTAATTCCAGCACTTGGAAGGCAGAGGCAGCGGATCTCTATGAGGTCAAGGCCAGCCTGGTCTACATAGTGAGTTCCAGACAAGCTGGGGCTACAGGAGACCCTGTCTCAAAAAGACCAAAAAGAGAAAAAGAAAAACATGGTCATTAGGTCATGACTAATAATTATGATTTTAGAATTGGCCATCAGATATTTTGAGGTGTTCATCAAAACAAGAAAGCAAAAGATTTTGCCTGTCCCTTTAAAAAGTAGGAATCAGGGGGCTGGAGAGATGGCCTAGCGGTTAAGAGCGCTGACCGCTCTTGCAGAGGACCCGGGTTCGATCCCCACCACCCACATGGCGGCCGAGAGCCATCTGAAACTCCAATTCCAGGAGAGCTCCAGTTACGGGGGAGTCCGACACCCTCTTCTGACCTCCGCGGCGTTGCACGTCACGGGTGCACAGACTTGCATGCAGACAATACATTCATACACATATGGAAATAAAAAAAATTAAAAAAAAAAATTAAAAAAAAAAAAGTAGGAATCAGATATAATGGTACAGGCCTTTGATCCCAGCACTAAGGAGGCAGAGGCAGGCAGATCTCTGTGAAGTGGAGGCCAGGTTGGTCTACACAGTGAGTTTCAGGTCAGCTGGGGCTGCAGAGAAATCCTACCTTAAAAAACAAACAAACAAACAAACAAACAAACCACTTAGGAATCACTGATCTTAATACTGTAATAATAATACTAATAATACCACCTTGAATTTAGGTAGTCCTTCTTTAAAATACTCATATTATCATAATTTATACTCAACAAACTTATGAAGTACAATCTTACATGCAACTGATTTCATTTTAAAAGAAATATCGAGAGGTATGACTTGGATAATATAAATGCTAAGGCAGGCTGTAAGAAAACAGTGTCAATTTAGCTCCATCTCAAGAATGTCAGGTAACAGATTATTTGTATCAGTAGCTTGTTTTTCCCTGTTCTACAAAGCTGGCTTACCTTTCAAGGCCAAATCTCACTTCCAGAACTGAGGTGAACACAGGGAAGGAAGACAGAGGATGGACTGAGGAACACACAGAGAGAAACCCTAGGCTAGGATTGCCAACTTTTTCTCTAAAAGGCCAGAAAGAAAGTATCTTTGATTTTATGGGCCATGTGATTCTGACAGCAATTACTCATTTGTTCCACTGTGGCAGAAAAGCAGCTATAGACAGGACAGTTAGAGGGTCTGCCTGTAAGACACACTGGCAACCTCTGCTCTGTACCTGTAGCCACCCCCTGAGGTACAAACACAGGCACGGGCTGCTGGCAGGGTAGCCTTGTCTGCTGCTTCTTGGCAAAACTTCAAGGCCATGCTCACACTGGATTGCAGCACGCCTCATTCCAATATACCGCATGGATAATCTTTATACTCTTACTTTGTCTTAACCTTTCCTCCCATAGGGGTCTCTAAGACCCATAGGGGTCTATCTAAGAGTGCAGAATTTGAGCATCCAGATTTTTCTCAATAGAACCTAACATGGTAGTAACTAGTAACTTCCTAGTAACTTCTAAACGCAGTGACTTCCTTTTCCTTCTGAAAGAACAAGCATTTCTACTGAGTCTTCTGGACAATGAGAGGCATCCTCCTGTTATGTACTCCAGAAAAAGGTAAGGGAAAGATCTGTAATCCAAGTGTTTGATCAGCCTTCAGGCCAGTTTATACATGAATAGATAACATGCAATAGCCAACCTCCAAGTCTGTACTTAGACCAGGAAGACCTAGGAATCAATTCAGACTTCACAGTAAAGAAAAAAAATCTAACTGTAATTGTCATGCAGTCCAATGAGGACCATGCATATTATTATGAAGTACTGGTGCTCTTATGACTTACAAATAAAGAAACAATGTTCAATGATCCTTCTTGTGAGCTCCAAGAGGGTTAAGAAAAATGAACAAATTTGAAATACAGTGAATATAATCTTGTGGAATCCAGGTGTAGAAAACACAAGTCAGAGTAAAGCTAGTGTGAGGCTGAGAAAATCCAAGTTCAAGGCCAGTCTGTGCCTGTCTCAAAATAAAACCAAAAAAGGCAAGTGTTTGTTTGAAGTGTGCTCTAGTGAGCACTTGCACTCACTCAACCCTTTGATAACAGTTAGCACTGACATCTGGTGCTAAACTCAGGGAAACATGTTAAAGTTTCATGATCTCAAATATAACCCTGAAAACTTACCAAATGCTAATTAAAATTTAGAAAACTCTTTAAACATAAGTCAAATTACCAAAACAGAATTTAAATTTCATATCAAATAAGCACAACATATTGTTTAAAAAGATCATTACCTTGGGGCTGGAGAGATGGCCTAGCGGTTAAGAGCTCCAACTGCTCTTGCAGAGGACCCCGTTCGATCCCCAGCACCCACATGGTGACTGAGAACCGTCTTTAACTCCAACTCTAGGGGAATCTGACACCCTCTTCTGACCTCCGTGGCACTGCATGACACAGTGCACAGACCTACACACAGACAGTACATTCATACACATACAAAAAAAATAAATAAATTAAAAAAAAAAGAAAGATCATTACCTCAATAGGGTTAAATTTAACACTGCTTATACTGTCAAATCCCCAGTTCATTGAGCATACAGGACTGGTTCTTTGTTCATCCCAAATATCTACTTGCTGTCCACATGTGGCAAAAGCAGGATCTTTCCAGTGATGATCAATGCCGGTATACACTGTCTTTAAAAGCAAAGAGGTTGTTATAGATGGCTCTCTTCACAACTTTAAATCAGTAGAATAATTTTTTTTTACACTTATTTTTTTTCTGAGGAAATCTTTGCTCACAAAGAAACAACTTCCACTTCCCCTCCCTGTGGCCCAAATCATGCAGTTGAGTTTCCTACATTTTGGGAAATCACAGGGTCAGCACATGCAGAATGTAATGGGCTGGCCTCACATCCTGGGAAAACCATCCACTTGCCCATGGCCTCCTCTGCTAGGTAAGTATACAAAAACTTCAAAGGAGTCCTTCTTTAAGGGCAAAAAGTTTCATGAAATGCAAACACATCAAAATGAAATCAATCTTGGATGTCTGAGCAGGGAAAAAAAAAATGAAATCAATTTTTTGTTAAGAATGACTAACTGGAGGGTTGGGTGTGGTGGCACACACCTTTAATCCTAGCACTTGGGAAGTAGAGACAGGCAGATCTTTGTGGGTTCAAGGCCAGCCTGGTCTACATAGCAAGTTCTAGGACAGCCAGAGCTACAGGGAGATCCTGTCTCAAAAAGACCAAAAAGGAAAAAAAAAAAAAGACTAATTGGTTACTACCTGGGAATTACTTCCTTCTGGAGTCACACCCTCCCTTTCTACCTCTAAGAATATTTAGAATTTCCTGAAACCTGACACAGAACCCAAGTCTACACTAACCATAATAGTGAAAAAAAGTGTCAGCTGGAGAGATGGCTCAGTGGTTAAGAGCACCCACTGCTCTTGCAGAGGACCAGGGTTCGACTCCCAGCACCCACAATGGCAGCTAAGAGCAGTCTTTAACTCTAGTTCCAGGGGAATCCAATGCCCTCTTCTGACCTCCGTGGTACTGCACAACACCAGTGCACCAACCTACATGCAGACAGTACATTCATACACATTAAAAAAAAAAAAAAAGCTGGGCGTGGTGGTGCATGCCTTTAATTCTAGCATTCAGGAGGCAGGTGGATCTTTGTGAGTTCATGGCCAGCCTGCTCTACAGAGCGAGTTCCAGGACAGCTATGGCTACAGGGAGACTCTGTCTCAAAAAGGCCAATAAATAAATAAATAAATAAATAAATAAATAAATAAATAAATAAAATAAATGCATATATTTAAGGATTAACACTAACTTTAAAATTTTGTCTGCTTAATTGTAAAAATGTCAGCATTACAAAACATGGGTAAGCCAAATGTTGCTATACTAACCTGCACCTGATCTGAATAACTGTAAGAAGAGTCACTAGGACTTGGACTTACACTAGAAGTCTATCTTACTACACTTCTTCAAATCCTAATGGGTTCCTCAATAAAAATCTCTGAGCTGTGCCTAAGATCTATGATGATATAAACCAGAGAGAAACTACACCATTATTTTCCTAACATTTATCTTATGCAGTTTTTTCCATGGCTTTCCTAGAAGAAATATTTCATTGCATCCCTTAGCTAAAAAGAGAAATTAAACCCTACTACAATGAGCACAAAAGTGTTCAAATTCTTCAGCTTTAAAGGACCTTAACTGCTTTAAATGTTGCTTATTGTAGGTCAGTTATTATAAACTGAAACCTCTTGTTATTTACATTTCTTTTCCTTTGGGGACGAAATAAGATAAAGAATGTTGGGTTAGCCATGGTGGCACACACTTTTAATCCTAGCATTTGGGAGGTGAGTTCAAGGCCAGCCTGGTCTACATAGTGAGTTCTAGGATAGCTGGGCTACAGGGAGACCCTGTCTTGAAAAAGATCACCCCCCCAAAAAAAGAAAAAAGGTAATGTCAATAGGCAAAGTATCAATGAATATGCTTTTGTACCTTTCCTAGTATTGTATGCAATGGCTCCTCTTCTTCCCCATAGCCTGGTCCATTCATTTTCCACTGCTTCACAGTTTTGTCATCACCAACCTACACATATTTTATAATGATAGTTTTAATGAACAATACTAGTAAATTTAAAAGTTGTCAACACATATACTTAAGTACCTCACTTCAAAAAGTAACATGTACCATAGTTCTTCCATTTTCATGCTTATCGATTCATTTATTTTTGATCATGACAAAGATTTGATCATGACTAACAAAATGGGATGAATAAAGCAAAAGACCAAGAAGACTTCAAAATTGGGCCACTCAAGAAGGGTATTTAAAACCAAGAAGAAAAGCCGCCTACGATAAAATGGGTACTGGAATATGAGGTTAATCATCTAGAAAGTTTTGAGTAGGGCACAGAGGTACCTCCTAACATTCAGGAAATTAAGGCAGGAACACGGTGAGCTTAAAAGCCAGTCTGGGGATTGAAGACATGGCCTAGCGGTTAAGAGCGCCAAATGCTCTTGCAGAGGACCCGGGTTCGATCCCTAGCACCCTCATGGTGGCTAAGAACCGTCTTTAACTCCAGTTCCAGGGGAATCTGAGACCCTCTTCTGACCTCCAAGGCCATGAGTGCACTTACACACAACAAGCAATACATTCATCCAAATAAAAAAAAAAAAAACCCATAAAAAAAAAAAAAAAAAAAAAAAAAAAAAGCCAGTCTGGGCTACACAGTGAGCGGGAAGTCAGCCTAGGCTATAGAGCAAGACCCCACCTCAAAAACACAAGCAGAGGCTAGGGAGATGGCTCAGAAGTTAAGGCATTGCCTGCAAAGAAGAAAATCAGAGCTCGGACCCCCAGAACCCATGTAAATGCCGGATGGATGTGTGGCAGCTTGCCTGTAATTCCAGCCTTGGAATGTGAGGTTAGGAGATCCAGAGAAAGCTAGCTAGTGAGCACAGTTCTACAGGCAAACTCCAGATTTGACTGAGGCCCTGCCACATGAATAAGGTGGAATAGCCATTGAGGAAGATTCTCAGTTATCAACCTCAGGCCTCTACACATGTGCACCTGTACACAGGTGGTCAGGTGGTACACACACACACACACACACACACACACACACACACACGCGCGCGCGCCCAACCCATGTGAGCATGCATACACTATCCCCAATATACAAAATATAAATCAAGTTTGAGCTACTATGATGCCACATTCAATAAATTCCAGAATGTTTCAAAGGAAAAACAAAACAAAACAAAAAAAACCTAGTGAGAAAGCTTTTTTTTTGTGGTCTTTTTTGAGACAGGGTCTCCCTGTAGCTCTTGCTGTCCTGGAACTCACTCTGTAGACCAGGCTGGCCTTGAACTCACAGAGATCCACCTGCCTCTGCCTCCCAAGTGTTGCGATTAAAGACGTGCACCACCATGCCCGGCTGTGAAAGCATTTTTATGATCTTTAATAAGACAAAGCCCTTCTCTGTAAGCCATAGGATTCTAGAACATACTACATTTCAAACTGAAGTACAGACCCCTAGAGAAGTTTGCAGAGTCCCACAAGATTAACATTATTTCGCAATGCTAGTAAAGATCATTTTCTTTTCACTGTTCTAGAATTACAGTGACAGTGAAAAAACAATGGTGAATACTGTTGGTACCTCAGCCCAAATGAAAGCAAGACAACAAATTATGGTGACTAAGACTTGGCTATTTAGCAGACATGTTTGAGATTAGATGAACAGGGCCGGGCATGGTGGCGCATGCTTTTAATCTGAGCACTTGGGAAGCAGAGGCAGGCGGATCTATGTGGCTTCAAAGCCAGCCTGGTCTATAGAGTGAGCTCCAGGCCAGCTGGGACTAAAGGGAGACCCTGTCTCAAAAAGACCAAAAAAAAAAAAAGAAAGAGAGAGAGATTAGATGAACAATGATTCAAACTAGAATATATACAATATAATGTACAGTTAAGAGTATAAAATAGTCACGTATGTGGTGCGGCACCACAGTTAGTGCCTGTATCTGAACACATGTGTTCTAGAATCTGGAACATTTACCAATACTTAAGGTATCTGAGAAGAGGAATCAAGCCTAAACACACACTTTATACATAATACCTGAAGATAATTTTATACAATTAAAAAAAAAATTGTTCACGAAACAGTTTTCTGACTTCTGGGATCATGCTGGTGCCACAAAAGAGCTGGCATTTGGAGCACTGTAGACTTCAGAATTTGTATCAGAGATGCTCAAACTGTACCCAACTACTGGTTTTAAACTTAGACATTTATATTTCTATTAATATACGTAATGAATATTAACTTTTTATAAAATAGTAATAAAGATCTATTTATCTATAGGAAGAGTATAAATTTAGCTCTTTTCATGTAACAAATTTAAAAGGGAAAATTTCTAAAAAGTACCTTATAGTGTGTATGCAATGAGACTAGAAAAGTGATTAGATAGGTTTTGATGCAAGAATCAGACAGGAATTTCCTTTGGTGAAGATGCTAATGAACAGATCTTAGTACTATCTTTGGAACAGATTATAAAGTAATAGGGCTAGATACTTTCCCCCTTCTGCTATCCTTCTGCCTCAGCCTCCTAGTGATTATAGGCACATAAAACCACATCTATTAAAACAGCTATATTTTTTTAAAATAATTTTTATTTATTTATATTTTTTTAAATTTTATTTATTTTTTTGTATGTGTATGAATGTACTGTCTGCATGTAGGTCTCTGCACCCGTGTCGTGCAATGCTGCGGAGGTCAGAAGAGGGTCTCGGATTCCCCTGGAACTGGAGTTCTCCTAGATTTGGAGTTACAGACAGTTCTTAGCCACCATGTGGGTGCTGGGGATTGAACCCGGGTCCTCTGCAAGAGCAGTCGGTGCTCTTAACTGCTAGGCTATCTCTCCAGCCCAATTTTTATTTTTTATGTGTATGAATGTACTGTCTGCATGTAAGCTTCTGCACCTGAAGTCAGAAAAGGGTGTCGGATTCTCCTGGAACTGGAGTTAAAGATGGTTCTCAGCCACCATGTGGGTGCTGGGGATCGAACCCAGGTCCTCTACAAGAGCAGTCGGAGCTCTTAACCGCTAGGCCATCTCTCCAGCCCCCCAAAACAGACATATTTTATCAACAATTCTGAATTTATTTATTTATTTTTTTTGGTCTTTTTGAGAAAGGGTCTCCCTGTAGCCCCAGCTGTCCTTGAACTCACAAAGATCCACCCGCCTCTGCCTCCTGAGTGCTAGGATTAAAGGCGTGCGCCACCACGCCCAGCAACAACTCTAAATTTAAACTCTGGTAATTGTAATAGAACTCAATCTGGAATCTGATTCTTTTGGGAGCCAGCAATCTAGGAAGATCTACATCTAAGCAATAAAGGCCTAGAATGAGATGCCAGTGGCCAGGGGTCCTATGGGTAGATCCAGGCCAACAGCTTTTACCAAGTGAAGATGGGCTTTATCATGGGTTGCACCATGGGCACAGAGCTATGACACTCTTTGGCACCTTTTCCTGACTCAAGATGAAAATGTGGGGTCTACAGATGATGGGCAGTACTGGGAAAACACAAGTGGGCAGCACTTCTGACATGCTCACGGCCCCTGGAACGAGCATTCAGCACTAACCAGGACAATGACTCCCTGCTACATCTCTGGCTTCCACTAACTGTGACCCTTGTAATAAAGGAACAACAATCTTTTCTCAAAGAATGCAATCTAAGTACCTAGGTCTCAGCTGATCTGGCTTGCCTCAATCAGATATTTAGCGTAATATGAAACTAGATAAACTATATCTTTGAATCATCCTTTTCTTCAGGGTTTCTGATACACTATCTGTAAGCTCATGAAAATTTCCTCCTGCATGACTAAGCTTTACTCTATAGTCTACTGAGTCCAAGCTACCATCGACCCCAGGAAAGTTGAACAAATAATGCACTAAGCATAATGAATGGCACACACTAAGTAGCTCTCTTAGAGTTCCAGGGCAACCTGGTTTATGTAATGAGCTTTAGGCTCACCAGAGCTACATATTGAGACCTTGTCTCCAGTAAACACATAATAAACAAGCATGCTCTAAAACACCACCCCTCCAGGCAGAGTAAACTGAAGGCAGATGTGTTGGAATTAGAAATCTGGTGTCTCAGGCCATATGAAAATCAGACAATAAAGGTTTCTTTTGCCACACTGCATATTAAACATTTTTTTGCATATTAAACTTTTTAAAAACATCATCTGCTAAAATTCCACAAGCAAATTTTCATCTTCATCTCTAACAAAACAATTATTTAAAAATACCTCTAATGCTGGGCTTGGTGGCGCACGCCTTTAATCCCAGCACTCGGGAGGCAGAGACAGAGGCAGAGGCAGAGGCAGGCGGATCTTTGTGAGTTCAAGGCCAGCCTGGTCTATAGAGTGAGTTCCAGGCCAGCTGGGGCTACAGGGAGACCCTGTCTCAAAAAGACCAAACAACAACAACAACAACAACAACAACAACAACAAAAAACCCTCTAAAAAAGGAAAAATGACTGATGAACATGGAACAGTTTTAGTATAAAACTTCATAATATAGGGGCTAGAGAGATGGCTCAGCAGTTAAGAGCACTGGCTGCTCTTACAGAGGACCCAGGTTCAGTTCCCAACACCCACATGTAGCTAACTGTCTATAATACCAGTTCTAGGGAATCCAACTAGCCTTCACTGCACTGCATGCAGTGGGTGCACTAACATGCAGGCAAACACTCATACACATAAAACATATTCATAGGTGTTCATGTACAGAGTGCTTTAACACACTGTGGAGTGACTAAAACAAGCTAATTAGCATATCTAGTAACTCAAATAATATCTACCTAGATTTTTGTGTAGAGAACACTTAAACATCTGCTTTCAGCAATTGTCATGAATACAATTACTGTTTCATGAACAACAGTTATAAACATCAATCACTATTCTGTACAATAGATATGCTGGGTCTGTTCCTTCTACCTATCTGGCAACATGTTCTCAATCTTCCCCTCCCCTAAAGCCACTATAACTACTATTCTACGAGTGTAATGTTTCACTTTTGGCCGGGTGTGGTGGCACATGCCTTTAATCCCAGTACTCCGGAGGCAGAAGCAGGCGGATCTCTGTGAGTTTGAGGCCAGCCTGGTCTACATAGTGAGTTCCAGGACAGGACAGCTGGAGCTACAGGGAGACCCTGTCTCAAAAAGACCAAAAAATAAATAAATAAAAAATAAAAAAAAAATTGACTTTTTAGATTCTATATAAAAAAGAGATTCTGGAGTGTTTTTTTTCTGTACTTGGCTTATTTCACTTAGTATAATATCTATCTGCACTGCTGCAAAAGCCAGGATTTCCTTCCTTTTTATGGTCGAATAGTATTGCACTATGCCTAGACGTCATATTTTCTTTATCCACTTTTTTACTAAAGGACACATAAGTGAATAAAGCTTTAAAAGACGCCTTCGTTTATTTTGAGCATTTAAAAAAAGCATACAGTAGGGCTGGGGATGTAGAGCACTAGTGGAGCCTTGCCTAGCACGTCCAATGCTCTGAGTTTGATGTAGAGCACTAGTGGAGCCTTGCCTAGCACATCCAATGCTCTGAGTTTGATGTAGAGCACTAGTGGAGCCTTGCCTAGCACGTCCAATGCTCTGAGTTTGATGTAGAGCACTAGTGGAGCCTTGCCTAGCACGTCCAATGCTCTGAGTTTGATGTAGAGCACTAGTGGAGCCTTGCCTAGCACGTCCAATGCTCTGAGTTTGAATTTCAGGACCACAAAGAAGAAAAACAAAAAGATACTCTAAATACTCCCTCTGACTGGGATAGTATTAATATATCCATCAATATAGTCAGAAGAAAGCCAAATGGAAGAATGGAAGACGTCTTAGCTGCCATCAGCTCCAGCTTGCCACCCAATTCCTTCAACAATATATGGTATATCATGGTATCATGTAGCCTGTCCACATTCATAGGTTCTTTGTGCTCTCTGGCTACTCTTGAGTTTTCCTACTTCCTAAAGAGAGACATTCCACAGTGCTGCTTCCCATACTTCTTTGTGTTTTTATATAAATGTACTCTTTATTTTCTCCTGATGATATCATACTGTAATCTCAATCACTAATGCTGTATTGATAATGCCAAGGTTACTTCTGACTTTTCTAAGCTCCAGATCTGCATTTATAACGAACTGATAGTTATTTTCACTCAAATAACCTGTTGTCAAGCAATCGTATCAAACCTTTCCCTCTCCTCTAAACTTGCTGGCAATCTTGACTTCTTTTTTTTTTTTTAATTAATTTTATTTATTTATGTATGTGTATGAATGTATTGCCTGCATGCAAGTTTGTGCACCCGTGTCGTGCAATGCCGCAGAGGTCAGAAGAGGGCGTCAGATTCCCCTGGAACTGGAGTTCTCCTGGAATTGGAGTTTCAGACGGTTCTCGGCCGACATGTGGGTGCTGGGGATCGAACCCCAGTCCTCTGTAAGAGCGGTCGGCGCCCTTAACCGCTAGGCCATCTCTCCAGCCCCGACTTCTCCTTTTCTACAATATCTTCTGATGTATCGTTACATCAGCTGACAGGCTTATCAAGCCTCCAAAATATTACGAAATCTGATCACTACTTTCTATAGTTTTTACTTCCCAGGTAGCACTTTTATTATTCCTTATCCAAACCATAAGAACAGCCTACAAGCTGAATGTTCATGTGTGCCAATTAATCATCTCAAAGCACAGCTGGGAATCAGTTATTCATCTGTTAATAAAATCAGCAATGAGCTTAAACTGGTATGTTTTTCAATTTATTTATTTATTTATTTTAATTTTACATGTATGAGTGTATATAGGTACACCTAAGTCATGCAGTGCCCTCAGCAAACAGAAGAAGGTGTCAGATCCCCTGGAACTGAAGTTTCAGACAAGTTGTTAGTCATCACGTCAGTGCTGAGATTCAAATTCAGGTCCTCTGTAAGAGCAGCCAGTGCTCTTAACTTTCAAGCCATCTTTCCAGTCTCTGAACTGATTTTTTTTTATACCAGTCATGGCAACATTATTCATAATAAACCCCCAAAGTGGAAACAAGCTCAAAGTTCATCAATAAATGAATGGATTAAAAAATGTGGTAGAGGGGCTAGAGAGATGGCTCAGTGGTTAAAAGCAATGGCTGCTCTTGTAGAGGACCTGTGTTTGAGTCCCAGCACCACATGGCAGCTAATAACCATCCATACCTCCAGTTCCAGGGAAATCAGACACCTGCCTCTGACCAACTCAAGCACTGCACAACATGGGTGCATGCAGGCAATATACATAAAATAAAAATAATAAATATTGAAAAATGTGGTATATACACCACACTGTTAATATTATGCAGTGTTAAAAAAGAAATTCTGGGGCTGGAGAGATGGCTCAGCTATAAGAGTGCCAACTACTCTTGCATAGGACCTGGGTTCAATTCCCAGCACCCACATGGTGGCTAAGAACCATCTTGGGCTAGGTGTGATGGTGCATGCCTTTAACCCAGCACTCAGGAGGCAGAGACAGGGATCTCTGTGAGTTCAAGGTCAGCCTGGTCTACGTAGCAAGCTCCAGGCCAGCTGGGACTAAAGGGAGACCCTGTCTCAAAAAAAAAAAAAGAGAGAGAGAGAGAGAGAGAGAGAAAGAGAAAGAAAGAAAGAAAGAAAGAAAGAAAGAAAGAAAGAAAGAAAGAAAGAAAGAAAGAAAGAAGTTCTAATGTGCCATATCTCAGATAACCTTGCTAAGTGGAGCAAGGGTTGAGGAATTTCATATACGAAAATTGTTTGAGTCTAGCCAGGCATGGTGGTGAATACCTTTAATCCTAGCACTTGGGAGGCAGCCAGGTGGATCTTTGTGAGCTCAAGGCCAGCCCGGTCTAGAGTGAGTTATAGGACATCTGGGGCTACAGGGAGACCCTGTCTCAAAAAGACCCAAAAAAAAAAAAAAATTGTATGAGTCTACTTATGTAAGGTACCCAGAATAGTCAAATTCACAGAAAATGGACTAGTTGTTTTCATTGACTGAGAGGAGGAAATGGGTAATTATCACTTACTGAATACAGTTTCAGCCTGGTAAGATGAGTTATGGGATATTAGCACAATGATGCAAACATACCTCATGCCACTGAACTATATACTAAAAAAAAAAGTTTAAAATGGAAAATATGCTATGTATATTTTATCATACCCAGTCCCTGAATGATCCCTTACTAAGTGTAAATTATTCATCTTAGCACTAAAAAAAAAATCTTCCATAGTAAGTCACATTATCATCTAACCATAATTCCCACTAATCCCATTTCTCAGTCTTCAGTACAAATTAGTCAATGGTGGTAAGTACTTATTTTTTGGTCTTTTTTTTTTAAACTTATTTTGTATGTGTATGAATGTACTGTCTGCATGCAGGGGAGGTCAGAAGAGGGTGTTGGATTCCCCTGGAACTGGAGTTAAAGATGGTTTTCGGCCACCGTGTAGGTGCTGGAGATCGAACCAGAGTCCTCTGCAAGAGCAATTGGTGCTCTTAACCACTAGGCCATCTCTCCAGCCCCGTAAGTACTTATTTTTAAGAAGGCAAAAAGAAAGAAAAAAAAAAGGAATGGGTATGGGTAAGGCTTTTATTACTTAATGAAAACTAGAACTTTTCAAGGTCTGATAAACTCATTTGTACTGATGTACTACAAAAGGTTCAAAGAAATAAATGAAAATAATTTATATAATTAGATCATTTGTGCATAGGATTAATAGTATACTCACAGTAAAAAAAGAGGTCCCACAAAAGCGAGTACAGATTCCTCGTACAAAACCTTCGTGTGCTTGTATTGTGCGGACACATTTTCGTTTAGTCAGGTTCCAAATTTTAACCTATGATAAAGCATAGTAGGAAATCTCACTGAATTCTAAGTGTAAAATGTTCAGACAAGGGGCACTGTTTGATGAAAAAGAAATTCAATACTGAAAAGGCTATGAATCACTTTAGCAGGCAGCTAAAACCAAACTCCTTTGGATCAAAATAATGTATTACATATGGATAAATATATCAACAAGCAGAAAATTCAATCTGTCAAATATTTTGTTGATTCTGAAGTGTCTCAAAGCCTTTTCCTTACCAGAATTCGAAGTTAGGTGTGCAGTCATTAATAACATCTGTGAAAATTTCAGACACCTTTAGTATAAACACAATTTATGTCCTGTGAGGTTAAGCTATTAAGTCACTGAACTGATACCATTTTGGAATTAGGTAAGAAACTACTAAACAGTACTTAGGCTTGCAAACTAAAGTGATGTCAAAGTTAAACTGATGGTAAGTAAAAGGGAAAACATTTCTAATATAGAATGTTTTGATTTAATATAGCAAGATTTAAAGTAGCACTTGCCTCTCCATCACATGCTCCAGAAAGGACCGTAGCCAAGCTCTTCGGATGCTTTGCCAGGCAATTGACTCCATCACGGTGACCATCCAGGGAGGCGAGGAATGGCTTTGCAAACACACGTTCCAGTTTGGTAGCATTTAATGCTCTTACATATTCTCGTGGAACCTCAAAAGGATGTAAGGTAGGATCATAGTTTCTTGGAACTGGAATAAGAATAATCCCTCTTAATAAAACAATTCAAAGCCGGGCATGGTGGTACACGCCTTTAATCCTAGCACTTGGGAGGCAGAGGCAGGCGGATCTTTGTGAGTTCAAGGCCAGCCTGGTCTACAGAATGAATTCCAGGACAGCTGGGGCTACAGGAAGACCCTGTCTCGAAAAGACAAAAAAAAGTAAAATAAAATAAAAAAAAAATTCAAATTTACTACTTCCCATGGAAATCCCCATCTAATCACATCATCTGTTATTCAATAAGCCTTTAATTAGGGATATTGTTTTACACCTAGCACTTTTTTTTTATTAATTTTTATTTATTTCTGTATGTGTATGAATGTACTGTCTGCATGCAAGTCTGTGCACCCGTGTCGTGCAATGCCGCGGAGGTCAGAAGAGGGTCTCGGATTCCCCTGGAACTGGAATTCTCCTGGAATTGGAGTTTCAGACGGCTCTCGGCCGCCATGTGGGTGCTGGGGATCGAACCCGGGTCCTCTATAAGAGCGGTCGGCGCTCTTAACCGCTAGGCCATCTCTCCAGCCCCTACACCTAGCACTTTGAAGAATATAAAAGTGGTAGGCTTGTTTTCCCAAACCCATTCAAAACTCTGGAAACCCACAGAATATGTAGTCTTGTACACTTAAGACTAAACCTATGCAGACACACACACAGCTTTCCTTCTGTATGTCCAGCACGCTCTTCGCGGCTGGGTTGTAGCCTTGCACAGGCAGGGCTTCTAACACACCACTCCTCTGTACTCCTCAGGGCTACCAGATTCTGGCACAGAGCAAGTGCATAATAAATGTTTGTTCAACTGAACTCTGCTATTTGTGCTAGATGCTCTCTGGTGCTAAGCCCTGTATCACATTGCAATTATAAACATCAACATAGCTACTACTTACTGGGTACTTACTATATTTGTTTACATGGTTGAAAACCACACAGACCTCACCAAGTTCCAGGGGCTATTCCAAATACCTTATATTAACTTCATCTCCACAGTACCCTACAGGGTTCTATTACTATCTCCCACTCTACAGTTGGTAAAACTGAAGCAAACAGAGGGTAAGTAAATTGCCTTAAGTCATGTTCTTAACTGCCAAACAAGTTGTCTCAATTAACAATGATGCTTGGGAAATAATTCTAAGTGTACATGTCAAAAAATATTTTAAGCATTTCTGACTCGCTATTAACAGTGGGATAAAGCTCTAACTTTGGTCATTCTTATGAATTTCATCTTCCACAGTTCCTAATACCAAAACTCAAATGCTCATTAACTCTAAAACATTCATTCTTCCCTTTCTTCCATATATCTAATAACTTAATGTTAGCCTTTATTACCTTATACTTGGCCTGCAATAATATCCCTATTTGATTTGGCAGTTTAGAATATTACCACATTAAGCTGGGTATGGTGGTGCACACCTTTAATCCTAGCACTGGGGAGGCAGAGGCAGGCGGATCTTTGTGAGTTCAAGGCCAGCCTGGTCTACAGACTGAATCCAGGACAGCCGGGGCTACAGGGAGACCCTGTCTTGAAAAGACCCCTCCCAAAAAAAGAATATTACCACATTAAGGAAGCACATGTCATTGCTGTAATCAAAGCATTTTAAAGGATCCCCAGAGTAGTCTTCAAACCTTTAGATGCGTGTCCCATCACAACACAGCTTTTGAGCTGGTATATTTAGTGCAAGCATATATGAAGATGCTTGGTTTTCATTTTTTTTCCAACTGAACCCCATAACAAAAATTCAAGGCCCCCAATTTAATCTATGTCTCAATATCTGGTCTATGTAGTGAGTTCCAGGCCAGCCAGGGTTACACAGTGAGACTCTGTCTCAAAACAAACAAAAACTAATGTTCCAGTAGTCTTCCCCTCACTAGAGTGGTGAGCATAAACACTATTGGATACCTCCAATGTACAAAATCAGGCTCAGACTCTTTTCTGGTCCCACTCTCTCTCTAGCCTGGAAGTCCTTTCTGAAACTCAGCTCCAAATAGGTTTACTGACAGCTAAAACCACCCTGCATTTTTTTCTTCACACCATCTCTTCCATCAAAACTTACTTTCATCTTAATCTACCAAAGCATCATATACTCCTTTAAAAATATCTTAAATCTGGTGCTGGAGAGATGGCCTAGAGGTTGGGAGCGCCGACCACTCTTGCAGAGGACCCGGGTTCAATCCCCAGCACCCACATGGTGGCCGAGAACCATCTGAAACTCCAATTCCAGGAGAACTCCAGTTCCAGGGGAATCCAACATCCACTTCTGACCTCCACTGCATTGCACGACACAGGTACACAAACCTGCATGCAGACAGTACATTCATACACAAACAGAAATAAATAAAATTAATAAAAAAAATTAAAAAAAATCTTAAATCTGACATCGTCTATAAAGTTTTTCAAATCATAATGACTGTACCTTGTCTAGTTTATACATCGAGTCAACAGTAAACAAATAACATTGATGGAGCACCTGCCATATACTATAAGCACTGAGGATATCATAGCTTAAAACTGCATATATTTCCACAAGGAGTTTTCACACATGAACCAGAATTACCATGAATATTTTAAAAGTAAAATTTACCAGTGCTCACTCAAGTATTTGAATACTGTATACAATTTACAAAATAACACAATATAAAACTGAATGAATTCATCTCTCATCAAAGAAGCTTTTTTATTTTTTCAACAGATGTGAAACTATTACAGAATTCCACAACTATCAAACACAGATAAGTATCTGTGAGCCGGGTGTGGTGGCGCACACTTTAATCCCAGCACTCGGGAGGCAGAGGCAGGCGGAAAAAAAAAAAAAAGTATCTGTGAGATGCTTGATCCTAAGTGACACATGTTCAATGCAACCTCTACACTCAGGATGAATGTATCTCTTTTTTTTTTTTTTCTTTTTTCTTTTTTTTTGGTCTTTTGGAGACAGGGTCTCCCTGTAGCTCTGGCTGTCCTGGAACTCACTTTGTAGACCAGGCTGGCCTTGAACTCACAGAGATTCGCCTGCCTCTGCCTCTCAAGTGCTAGGATTAAAGGAGTGCGCTGCCACTCCCGGCAGGATGAACGTATCTCTTAACTCTCACCAGAGAAGTTTCCTTATGGGGAAGATAGTGATTAACACAAAACCCCTCAACTAGCTATTGTGCAGGGAACAAGAGGCCAAAGAATACTTATCCCTGAACAGAACAGCTATTTCAAACCTCTGCTTTCCAAGGCCCAGGACCCATTGTGGAAGAGGGGGCAAAGACTGTAAGAAGAGCCAGAGGGGGTGGAGGACCATAAGGACAGTCTCCGACAACTGGGCAGTTAATTCAGATGAACACATAGCAACAGTTACAACATGCACAAGACCTATGCAAGCTCGAAGCAGAAAAAAAAAAATCCCAGCATACACATGAAAAAGTGGGTAAGAAATCCCAACCCGACCTAAGGAACTTCTGGCAACTGATGGCAGCTGGTGCTGGGAGGGGGAACAGTGTCTCAGAGGATTGGGAGTCCTGATGGGCCCAGTGAATGGATCCACACTGAAGGTCACTGGGGGATACAAATCATACTCTATAGGCCATATTAGATGATAGACAGATAGATAGATGATAGACAGACAGTGTGTGTGTGAGCATTAAATTGGGCTGGGGTAGTGGGGGTGGGAAGAGGGAAGCAGATCTAAATGCTATCAAAGTATATATGAAAACCACAAAAATTCAATTAAAAATGCAAAAAAAAACCTGAATGAAGATAAATCTATATTTTGTATTTTACAGCACTCCAATTCTATCCATTTTGCTATCTATTAACATTTCCATCAGAAAGTATAATTAGGAAGATATCAAAGAAAAAAAAAGAACAAAATCAAATGTCCTTGTGTCTCCTAACATGAGATTCTGCGAGCAGCCTGTCACCCACTGAAGCATTAATTCAGACATGTGCAAAGCAGCCACTAAGTGACATAAACAGTGTATAAAGAAACAGATTCTTCCCTTCTATGCAAGTTCAGTGTGATGGGAAAGGCTAATCAAAATATAATCATTGAGACAGTGATAAACACAGAAATCTAAAATTTTCTAATAAATGCACTGATGAGGGGCAGTGAAACGGAGGGGGACATGTACAGGGAAAGATTATTGTTCAGAGAGAAGTTTCTCAGAGGAAGCAGTTGAAAAAGAACACCTGAGATACATCTATATTAGCAAAGGTAACATAAGCTACTACTTAGCAGTGGTGAATGGGAAAGTGGAGATGAAGAAAGAATCAACAGTTCAAAGCTTCCAGATAATGCCAAAACTGCATGACAAATCTACTTTACATTTGAGAAATATTATCTTGCTGCCTTACTCTGTAAACATTCTGGGTGTATAGGCTCCATATATTTGTATCTCAATAATGCTCATATACATGTTGATCATTTCTAGTTATCAAGAGTGAAATAATCGAGTGTGGTGAGGCACACCTTTAATCCCAGCACTTGGAAGGCAGAGGCAGGTGGATCTCCATGAGTTCAAGGCCAGCCTGGTCTACATAGTGAGCTCCAGGCCAGCTGGAACTAAAGGGAGACCCTGTCTCAAAAAGACCAAAAAAAAAAAAAAAAAGTGAAATAATGTTCAGACTTGTTTTCTGCCACTCACTCCTCATTCACACTCTAAGAATAACTCTTCTATGCTCTACAGTTATTCCTGCCCTAAGACCTTCGCACCTGTTATTCTCTTCATTTAGAATGAATGGTATGTTTCCACAAGATCTTGCTATTTTTTTGGTTAACAAGAGCTATAATTCATAAAGGGCCGGCATGCTAACTAGGGAACAGTCTGGTAAGGAAAAATAAAACCCATTAATCTGGTTTCATCTATTCTCCAGAGTTTAAAACTGATGGCTTTAATTCTCATCTTCTCATTGTCGTTCAGAAGTAGGTTAATCTTAAGTAGTAAAGTGATCAAACCAGAAGGAAAGTTCGTAAAATCCTTAGACCTGAGCAGAGAGTGGTGGTGCAAGCCTTTAATCCCAGCACTCTATGAGTTCAAAGCCAGACTGGTCTTTATAGTGAGTTCCAGGCTAGCTGGGGCTACAGAAGAGCCTGTCTCCAAAAAAAAAAAAAAAAGTTTGAAACTCCACTTCCCAACAGCTGGAAACTTGAAACAATCAGAACAGATAGAAATGAAGGACGTAAGTTTTCTTCCTAGACCTATTTTCTACTACTGAAAAGTTTTTTGTTTTTGGCTTTTTTTGAGACAGGGTCTCCCTGTAGCTCCAGCTGTCCTGGAACTCATCTGTAGACCAGGCTGGCCTTGAACTCACAAAGATCCTCCTGCCTCTGCCTCCCGAGTGCTAGGATTAAAGGCCTGCACCACTACACCCGGCTGAAAAGTTCTTAAGATTTAGCGAGACCCCACGTACTACCTGAATCCGCGACAGCCCGGCGTGGACTAAATCCCGAGGAGAAAAACAAGTCGGAAGTGCTGGCCTCCCCCACCTTTACAGCTCGAAAACCGGTTACACACAGGTGCCCGGGAAGGACTCGCCTCACCTCTCTGTATATCCAACTTGGTTTCGCGGACATAGTTGTCGGGGTTCCGGCTCAGCATTTTAACCTTCATCTTGGCGGCTCTCACTCCCGAAGCCCCCTAGCCGGGTTGAGATCCCCGAGGTCTCCTCGCGGACACCCGACTTCCGCCTCCGACAGGCTTCTTCCGGTTCTACGGAGTTCCGCAGCACAGAGGCTGGAGGCTTAGCTGGCCCTCGCGGCGCTCCGTAGTCGAGCAGGCCCAGGCTGGAGGGGGCGGTGTTTTCGACTGTCTCTCACCTGGCGTCCTACTGGGTAGCGCGCTGCCGCTTCGGCGAGGCAGGGCGGGCCCAGGAACCGCTCTAGCTCCATCCATCACGCCCCTCGGTCCCCGGGTTTGCCCGCTCGGCTCCTGCGTCCCGCGCGACTGTCACCACAGTGGCGGCCACTGCATCTCGTCCCACGTCCGCGGCACTAGGCGCCGTGGTGTCGACGACCCCCGAGCCTATGACGGGCCAGGGCCAGCCGGCGACCGGGTCGTCCGCGTGGAGCACCGTGTTCCGCCATGTGCGGTACGAGAACCTAGTAGCCGGCGTCAGCGGCGGTGTCCTGTCCAACCTCGCGCTGCATCCGCTGGACCTCGTGAAGATCCGCTTCGCAGGTAGGAGCCGGCCCAGGCACCCGGACGAGTCTCTCCGCCGCCACTTCGGGCGAGGAGACTTCGGTCTCCCCAGCTTCCACACTGAGAGGAGGAGAGCACCGCAGATGCTCCACAGCTAGTAACCAGGAAGAGGACCTGGCCTCTGACTTCCCTGCATCCCATGACCCCAAGGCGATAGGGAATGTGGGTGAAGTTTGAGACCGAAAGTGGAATTTTACATTTGACCCTCGGGCAAACAAGTCAGTCACTCTTGGAGTGAATTTTGAAATCTTAGGGCAGCCACGTGTTTGGCTCTCTGAAAGTGTTGTGCTTGTTATGAACCGCTGGCCTCCCGCAGATGGCAGATGGGAAAGGATCGGTTTAGCACAAAATATTCTTAAGTTTCTTGAGTTTTTGGTGTTTATAGTGAG
Source organism: Rhizomys pruinosus (assembly GCA_009823505.1). Classification (NCBI taxonomy): domain Eukaryota; kingdom Metazoa; phylum Chordata; class Mammalia; order Rodentia; family Spalacidae; genus Rhizomys; species Rhizomys pruinosus. The sequence continues at coordinate 255,216 of VZQC01006778.1, forward strand.
CATTGTCCAGTGAAGAAAAAGCGAGCCACAATCAAAATACTATTTTAAGTGTCAAACAGTTTAGAAATTAATGCCAGATTTTTTTTTTAATTTTATTTATTTTGTATGTGTATGAAGGTACTGTCTGCATGCAGGTCTGTGCACCCACGTCGTGCAATGCCGCGGAGGTCGGAAGAAGTCGTCGGATTCCCCTGGAACTGGAGTGAAAGACGGTTCTTAGCTGCTATGTGGGTGCCGGGGATCGAACCTGAGTCATCTCCCCAGTCCCGGCAGTTGGGATTTTTATTAAGGAATGGTATGGTTGGCCTGGGGACTTGAAGCTTTGAAGTAGACCACACTGGAGGGAAAGGAAATTCTTGGTACCTGAGATTATGATCTCAGGTGGAGAAAATTGGGAACTACTTAGACCTCTAGGTGGTAGATAAGGTGGTAGATAAAGGGACAGATAAGATAGAAATCCTAATTGAAATCCTTCCTAGATCAAAGCAGTATTGTGTGGCAAGAGTCCCATAGTGACAGAAAAGAATAAAATTCGGGAAGAACAATGGTAATGTAGTTGAATATTCACTCAGCTACAATACTGAGTAAGTCATGGTTTTTATGCTTTCACGGAATTAAACCCACTAAATAAAATTACTGTCTTAGGGGCTGGAGAGATGGCTCAGTGGTTAAACTTGCAGATAACCGGGGTTAGCATTTCTAGCACCCACGTGGCAGCTAACAGGTATCTGTAACTCCAGTTCCAAGGGATCTGACTCTCTCTTCTGTCCTCTGTGGGCATTGTACAACATGGGTGTACTTCCACACATACAGGTGTAACACTCATGCACATAAAATAGAATAAAAACCCTGGGTCCTCTGCAAGAGCAACCAGTGTTCTTAACTGCTGAGCCGTCTCTCAAGCACCACCAAAGGGTTCTTAAGGAATAGAACATTCCCAGTGTGCACTTGAAGTTCCTTAGAGCATTTAAAGTAAGGTATGATACTAAAAAGCAGCTCGAGGCGAAGGTGAGAAAAGAGTTTTCTCATTTGTAGAGGCTTAACTAACAGGAGGCACTGAGAACAAAGAGGAGTGACTTAAACCTGATAGGAAAGAACTGAAACCAAAGAAAGGATGGAGGCAGGACGATCCAAAGAGAAGTTTCTTGTCTTGGTTTTTGGAGACAGTCTTATGTAGCCAAGGCTAGTCCCAAACTGCTGATCCTTCTTCCTCCACTTCCCAAGTTCTAGGATTTCAGGCATGCACTGCCACGCCTGGCTAATACATGAGCTTTCCAAGTAGAGGCAAAGGGAACAGCATCAAGAACAGAATTTACCTTTGCTCTCCAGTGCTTGTGCACATACTACTCAAAACCAGTTGTTAGCATTTGTGCTCTCTCTGAGGGATTTTTGTTTGTTTTGGTTTTCTTGTTTGTTTGTTTAAGAAATGACACAGTTCTACAGTTCTGCTATCAGATTTCATGTCCTCTCTGGTTTTTAAAACCCTACATACTGCTGAGAGTGGTAGCGTTATTGAGAAAGCAGAGGTGGGAAGACAGCAAGTTGTTCCAGTTAGTTTTGCCAACCTGACACAAGCTAAAGACACCTGGAAAAGGGAACCTCAACTCAGGAATGTTTTCTACCAGATTGGCTGGCGGGCCTGTCTATTAGGCATTTTCTTGATTGCTGGCTGGTGTAGGAGGGCCTAGCGCACAGTGGGCAGTGCCACCCCTGGGCAGGTGGGCCTGGGCTATATAAGAATATAAGGGGAGCTAGGCAGTAAGCACTGTTCTCCATGAGCTCTGCTTGAGTTCTAAACATGGCTTCCCTCAATGCTGTAAAGTGTGGGATGAAATAAACTCCTTCCTCCCTGAGTTAGTTTTGGTCAGTGTTTTATCACAGCAACAGAAGGCAAACTGGAATACCTGTCTCCATTTTTTTTTTCCCAGGTGTGGGACACTGTAGAGTGGTTGAATGCTAGACATCTATAAGGTCCTGAAATCAATCCCTAGTACCACCAAGATTTAAAAATAAAAAATGGTCTACAGAGTGAGTTCCAGGACAACTGGGACTACAGGGAGACCCTGTTTAAAAAAAAAAAAAAAGTGAATTTAAAATTAATGTCTCTTCTGTCCAGCTCCTTCATATACCAAGTTCTTTGTCTTCAGACCATTAACAGTGGTAGAAACCATGCTTTTTCTGACCTTCCTTAAGTCATTTCAACTAAAAATTCACTATATAGTGGGCTGGAGAGATGGCTCAGCAGTTCTATTCCCAGTACCCACATGGCAGCTAAGAACCCTTAGGCCAGGCATGGTGGCCCATGATAATCCTAGTACTCAGGAGGCAGAGGCAGGTGGATTTCTGTGAGTTCCAGGCCAGCTGGGGCTATAGGGAGACCCTGTCTCAAAAACACCCCCCTCAAAAAAAAAATCACTGTATAACAACTTTAATTTGGCATTAGGGAACCCCTGTTCAGGTCGTCTTCAGCTCAAGAGTCTCTTGTTTTTTGCTTCTGGATTTTTTGTTTTCAAATTCATTCTACTTAAGGATACCACAATTTCCTTTCTTAAAACATATTTCATTATTTTAGGTACACCTGAACACAAATTTGAGAAATTAGGCTTTGAAATCAAAGCCAAACTCTTGTGTGGTGTTTTTTTTTTCTTTTTTTGGTCTTTTTGAGACAGGGTCTCCCTGTAGCTCTGGCTGTTCTGGAACTCACTCTGTAGACCAGGCTGGCCTTGAACTCACAGAGATCCACGTGCCTCTGCCTCCCAAGTGCTAGGATTAAAGACGTGCGCCACTACGCCCGGCTTTGTGTGGTGTTTTAATTCTAAGGACCTTTGTAGGTAGGGGCCAGGCATGGTGGCACACACCTTTAATTTTAACACTCCAGAGGTAAAGGTAGGCGGATATCTGTAAGATCAAAGCCAGCCTGGTCTACATGGTGAGTTCCAGATCAACTAGGGCTACAGTAGATCCCATTATAGCTTAAACAACAAAGATTGATTTTTCTCACAGATAAATCTGGTCCAAAATGAAGGTGCTGGCAAGGTTGGTTTCTAGAAAGAACCTTCTCCTTAGCTTATAGATGGCCTTTTTGTTGTTCTTTTGAGACAGGGTCTCTGTAGCCCCAGCTATCCTGGAGCTCACTATGTAGACCAGGCTGGCCTTAAACTTACAGAGATCCTCCTGCCTCTGCCCCCTACCTGAAATAGATGGCCTTTTAACCTTAATTACTCCCTTTCAAGACTGTTTCCAGATGCTGTCAAATTGAGAGCTAGGGCTTTACTTAAGCTTTGAGATAGACACTCAGTCCATTCTTTCCAAACTAATTCCTCCGCTGCCCCAAGACGCTATACCAAGTGTCCACATTCCTCACAGAATTGCCAGGTGTGCTGCTTCCTTGTGTTTGCACCAGCTGTCTAGCAATAAACCTTTCTCCCCTTCTCCTGAAGACAAGCTCCTGATCATTCCTGTTGTCTATGGTTTCCATTCTGATTGGCTTCTCCAAAACAGTAAAGCAAGTATTGATTTGAACCTACCAAAAGCAAAAGTCTTTTATCTCACAGTTATATTGTGAGCTTATTGAGAGAAGTGGAAAAATACCTAGAACAAAAAAATCTGTTTAGGAGAATAAGAGGTGCAAAAACTGAGAATTAAAGGGAAGCGGGAAGTCCAGTACAAAGCGTTTCTCAAGCCAGTCACTCTGCTAGTACATCAAAGCTTTTGTTTGTGAAGTAGATATTATCTCTATCTCGTATATGAGGAAACTGAAGCTCAGCAGGTCCAGACCATGTAATTGATAAAGGAAATTATATTCCCAACCCAGGCTTCTCACAAAGTCCAATGCACTTTAATCTCATTTCATAGTGTAACATTGACAGCTTAGTGATGAAAGAAACTGATTTTTCCACCTTTGCCTGGCAGTGGTAAACATTCAGTATTCTTCCTTGCCATGTCCCTTTATGCAGGATAGCAGCAGAGAGAGAGTGAACTGGGCCTGTTTACCTGTGGCCAAAGAACTATAATTTATGTGAAGTTGGTAAGATGATTAGCAAACCAGCCAGATGGAGAAGGAATGAGGGCAAGTAGAGGGAGAGGAGGATGAAACTGAACAAATGATAATGACAGGTATACATGAAAAGGCTGTAATGAAACCCATTTCTTTACATGCTACACATAAAAATCAATTCAAAAGATGAGAAACTGGGCTGGAGAGGTGGCTCATCAGTTAAGAGCACTTGCTACTCTTACAGAGGACCTGGGTTTGGTTCCCAGCATCCACGTGGCAGTTAACAGCCATCCATAACGCCAGTTCCAGGGCATCCCATGCCCTCTTCTGGCTTTTGAAGGCATTGCACATATGCGAGACACCTGCATATATTGCAGGCAAAGCACTCATACACATAAAAATAGATGCTTTTTAAATACAAGAAACAAATCAAAGAAGGGAATGATTATGTAACTGACAGATGGTTATGAGATGGAAAACACTCACTTTCCAACATCTTGGGGAAATCTAATAACAAGGAGAAATGTTTGCAAACTTTGGAGAAAAAAATAACACACAAAACTGAGGCCAGGCTTAAATCCCAGCATTCAGGAGGCAGAGGTAGTTGAATCTCTTGAGTTCCAGGCCAGCTTGATCTACATAACAAGTCTCAGGCCAGCCAGTGAGACCTGTCTGAAAACAATAGAAAAAAAGGTACGATAAAATTGCTATTTTTGTATTATAGAATTTTATAATACAGAAAGCAGTTTCATAATATGGATTTATATGTATAATATAGGATGTTCCCAATTGAGATTATTTAATATTCTACTTCTCAAAACAACAATGCAGTTGATGTTGCATTAATCCTTATTTTCCTGTACCCTGCCCACAGCCTTGTAAGCAATCCTTTTAAAGTACCCCTTAGATTCCAAAATTACCTATTTTGAATGTATTTTTCTGTTTCCTATACACATGGAATGAAAACAAATGAAAATTTAGCTGGGTATAGGTAGCACACTATACTGTAAAATGCCATTACTAGCCAGGCATGGTGGCGCACACCTTTAATCCTAGCACTTGGGAGGCAGAGGCGAGCAGATCTTTGTGAGTTCAAGGCCAGCCTGGTCTACAGAGTGAGTTCCAGGACAGCTGGGCTACAGGGAGACCCTGTCTCAAAAAGACCAAAAAAAAAAAAAAAAAAAAAAAAAGAGCTCATATTACTGTTTGAAACTGATTGCAGTGTTTTCTGAAAGATGTAGACAGGTCCAAGAGGATTTAATGCCATATGATTTAAAGGACCTGTTTGGTTTTTTGTTTTTTAAAAAAAAGGTAAAAATTTTTTTTTATTAAAAAGGAAAGGAAGACTGATGGTCCATGGATATCCGGGTGGCATGGACATCTCTCTAGATGGTAGTGGCATTTGCTGGGGTATGTGAAACCCTAGAATAAGAGCATCTTTGGAAGGGTGGGGAAACTAGTTCAGTTTCATTTGACATTCAGTACTTTCCTACTTTATATTCTGATTTTGGTGTTTGTATGTTCGTGGAGAAAGGAATTTGCAAGGAAGTAGGCTAGCCTTGTCCTCTAAATTTCTTTCCTGCTGTTCCTTAGATTAGCATTCTTGATAATGATTGGGTCCATATTCTTTTTTTTTTTTTTGTATTTTCGAGACAGGGTCTCCCTTTAGTCCCAGCTGGCCTGGACTTCACTCTGTAGACCAGGCTGGCCTTGAACTCACAGAGATCCGCCTGCCTCTGCCTCCCAAGTGCTAAGATTAAAGGCATGCGCCAACACACCCAGCCGAGTCCATATTCTTAACTATTTAAAAAAAGTGTTTTGGGTTATTTAAGAGCTAATTCCTAAATATTAGAGGTTTTAGTATGCTGTGACTAAATATTTTTGATTAGTTGATGAATGTGCTAATTTAAAAAATATTAAATAGCCTAATATCTTTCCAAAGTATTTCTTTTGAATTTATTTCCTTTATGAATCATCCGTGTTCATGTGTGATTGTGAGCTAGAACCTTGTTCTCACCTAACTGTCTGTATTCTTCAATGCAGTGAGTGATGGGCTGGAAGTGAGACCGAAATATAAAGGAATTTTGCATTGCTTGACTACAGTTTGGAAAGTTGATGGACTACGAGGACTTTACCAAGGAGTAACTCCAAATGTGTGGGGTGCAGGTTTATCCTGGGGACTGTACTTTTTCTTGTGAGTAGATCTGGAGGATTCTACAATATTAAAAGGATTTTTTTTTTTTTTTCGATCTTTCTGAGACAGGGTCTCCCCATAGCCTGAGCTGTCCTGGAACGCACTTTGTAGACCAGCCTGGCCTTGAACTTACAGAGATCCTCCTGCCTCTGCCTCCCCACTGCTGAGATTAAAGGTGTGTGCCACCACGCCTGGCCAGGAATCTTTATTTTTAATGATTTGTATGTATCACTTTCTTTTTCAAAAACATGGACAACTGATTAGTCCTTTATAATAAGTTCTTCTGAATTAGAAGGATCAGGAAGCAAAATGACCTGTTAGTTTATTTGTCAAGCTTTTGTTAGCAGAGCCATGCTCTAGGTGGCACAGCTTGTAACAAAAAGAAGGTAAAGGGATGAGATAGAGGATTCTTCCAGAAGCCATTTCTTTGAGGTGAATTCAGGAGTGTTGAAGAGCTCAACTGATAACTGTTGGAAGCAGAATACTGACAGATTAGAGGGGAGCTTTTTATTTTAGTTAAAGCCATTTGAAAAACACCAAACTCTTTAATTCCCAGTGGCACTGCAAGGCTTCTTCAGGAATTCTGAGATCCCTTGACCTGTCTCCTGTGCATTTGTAACCAAAGAAAGGTGAATAAGCCAGTTATTCTGTAGTAGTTTTGTAAAAGTGGTACAGACACTAGGAACCTGAAACTTTTTTAAAAAGAATGCCACAAATTTCTTCTTTGGCATAAAATATATTGTTATTATTGTATATTTGGTATTTTTGAGACAGGGTCTCCTTTTAGTCCCAGCTGGCCTGGAGCTTGCTCTGTAGACCAGTCTGGCCTTGAACTCACAAAGATCTGCCTGCCTCTGCTTCCCAGAGTGCTAGGATTAAAGGTGTGTACCACTACGCTGGGCATTAAATACATTATTTTCTCCATGTATCAGATTAGTTCCGTAGGCTGGAGAGATGGTTCAGCAGTTCCCTACACCCACATCTAGCATCTTACAACCACCTGCAACTTCATTCCAGGGGACCTAACATTCCCTTCTGGCATACGTACATGTAGTATACATTTACGCTGAGGAGCACACATACACATAAATAAAAATTAAAAATAATAGAAGATTGTTTTGTTTAAGAGAGTGATGCCTTGGAAGTCCACCAGACCCAAGAGAATTTAGGGAACACAGGTTAAACTTGATAAGCCTTTAAAAGAGATGAAGTTGGCAGAGCATGTAGTGAGGTGGGAGTGGAGGTTGGAGAGGGGTCTGAATATGATAAACGCATTGCATGGAATTCTCAATAAAAATTTCTAAAATGAGGGGGCTGGAGAGATGGCTCAGCAGGTAGGAGCGCCGATTGCTCTTGCAAAGGGCCCAGGTTCAACTCCCAGCACCCACATGGCGGCTAAGAACCATCTTTAAGCCGGGCCTGGTAGTACTCCCCTTTAATCCTAGCTCTAGGGAGGCAGAGGCAGATGGATCTCTGTGAGTTCAAGGCCAGCCTGGTCTACAGAGTGAGTTCTAGGCCAGCTGGGCTTATAGGGAGACCCTGTCTCAAAAAAAAAAAAAAAAAAAAATCTAAAAAAACCATTTAGCTGTTTTCTGCCAAAGAAGACGCATCTCCTGTCTGTGGCTTTGCTTTCCTTAGCTTCTCATCCCTTCCATTATCACTTCCCCCTACACATCTCTCTTTCCCTGTTGAAACTGTGGCTGTCTTGGTACCCAGCTCGATGCCACCTTCTTTTTTTTTATTTATTTATTTTTCTCTATGTGTATGAATGTACTGTCTGCATGCAGGTCTGTGCACCCATGTCGTGTAAGGCCGCAGAGGTCAGAAGAGGGTGTCGGATTCCCCTGGAACTGGAGTTTTCCTGGAATTGGAGTTTCAGACGGTTCTCAGCCACTATGTGGGTGCTGGGGATCGAACCCGGGTCCTCTGCAAGAGCAGTCGGAGCTCCCAACCTCTAGGCCATCTCTCCAGCCCCTCGATGCCACCTTCTACACGAGGCCTTCTCACTCAGTTTCTGACTATCTCACGGTACCATGTTGCCTTTTAGGACTGTTTGTATGTCACATGGTCCTTATTAATCTGGTCCCTTTTATCATAAACTGGTTATCGTTCTTGAACATAGGTGTTCAGCATTTATCTGTTTGTTGCCCCTTCTTTAATCTTGCTTGTCTTTTCTTCCCAATATCTACATCATCATAATATCCTCTCCTCGTAGTTGTCCTGTGTTGTTATTTATTGCTGAACACAGCAATAAAATATGGCACAGATTATGTATTGCTAGGTATATTCGTTTATAGGGAGGGTGTTGTAATCCTACTGTTAGTCATTTCTAGCATAACTGTCCTTTTTTTTTTGGTCTTTTTGAGACAGGGTCTCCCTGTAGCCCCAGCTGTCCTGGAACTCATTCTGTAGACCAGGCTGGCCTTGAATTCACAAAGATCTGCCTCAGCCGAATGCTAGGATTAAAGGCGTGTGCCACCACGCTCAGCGCATATCTGTTCTTGAATGAGGTCTTAGTTTATGATTGCATTATTTGCTGACTTTTACATTGGGAATACTGTTGCTAGGCTATACTTTTAAAACAGATTGTTATGTTCAAATTAAATTGCTTGTATTTAATATTTTTAGTTACAATGCCATCAAATCATATAAGACAGAAGGAAGAACTGAACTGTTAGAGCCAACAGAATACCTCGTCTCAGCTGCCGAAGCTGGTAAGGCAGTGAGTAAATATTAAACATTATCTTCCAATAGTGTGTGTGTGTGTGTGTGTGCGCGCGCTTGCGCGCTCGGTGTGCTTGAGACAAGGTCTCTCTATCTAGCCTAGGCTTGCCTGGAATTCCATATGTAGACCAAGCTGGCCCAGATCACACAGAATATCTGTTCACCTTTGCTTCCCAAGTACAGGAATGAAAATCATGTACCACTATGTCCAGCTTGATTTTTATATAGCTTTAAATCTGCCTTTTTTTTTTTCTTTGAACATTAGAGATTTAAATGTGCTCATTTGACTCTATTTATGAATCCCTAGTAGAGTAAGATGATTTGGGTATAGTGTTTCTTTAATGTATGATTTCAGTTTTTAAATTATTTAATTCGGTAACTTCATTCTTTTGCTCCTGTATGTCCTATCCAGAAAGAAAAACAGTATGACCCATATTGTTCACAAATCGTACTTTGATACCTAGAATATCTTAGTTTCTTCATGTTCACTGGATGTTTTTAAGGCAAGAGGTATCTTACTTTCAAATATTCAGCCAAAAGATATATGGATCATGCTAGAATTGATACTGTTTTTGAAAATTTTTCTTAGGAAATACAACATAAAGAGAAATTTAATCAGATGTGGGGTTTTGTTTGTTTTAGAGTCTCATCTGATACACTCAGAATGATCTTGAACTCCCAATCTTCCTGCTTCCACATCCCAGGGTGCTGGGATGCTCTGACACCTATCACCAGATGAAATTTTAAACAAAATTTTCACTTTCTGTAAAGAATATAAATTATAACCTCTTAGATTCCATAGTTATTTTTGAGGCATAGTAACTACTTTGAATAGATTTGAGGAAGATTTTGATGGAGCTGAGATGGACATGTATGCACACATGGAAATGAAGGCACCACATTCCTGGTTCTCTTTGGTTAATGCACAGCCCTCTGGTTTAGGGACTCCTAAGACCTGTAATTGTTATTTAGCCACATTGTTTAGGAGTCAGGATAGCTTTGCTCTGTACTCGAGAGTATTTCACACTTTCTTAATTTACCTCTCACCACAGGAGGAGCTTTTTTGACCACCAAAAACTAAGTTTACCATCTGACCCCTTGAGGCTGCGCCTCAGAGACCACATCTCACTGTTCAGATAGAATTCCTATTCCAGATACAGCTACTTCTTGCCTATTCTTTTAGGATGCCTATGCTCAATGGATGGAAATCTCAGTACGTCCTACTTATATCCCCAGCTCTACACGTATGCTCCTTCCTTATGTTTGTGTTTATACTGTTGAAAAACAGTCTGCATGTAATGAGCTGTTCTTCATTTGGTTTGAGACAGTACCTGTATGCCAAGTAATCTTTAAATCTGATTATAGGAGCCATGACCCTCTGTATTACAAACCCATTATGGGTAACAAAAACTCGCCTTATGCTACAGTATCGTGATGTTGTTAGCCCTCCACAGCAACAGTACAAAGGAATGTTTGATACACTTGTGAAAATATATAAATATGAAGGTGTGCGTGGATTGTACAAGGTAATTATCATAAATGTATAATTTTTATTTTATTGAGTGTTTGCAATTTACATACAATATAATTTGATGGTATTTAGATCTAGTCCCCTATCCACACCTCCTCTTATTGCCCCCACCCAATTAAATGTAGTCTATTATATATAATAAGGCCTATAGAGTCTAATTACTGTCCCCAATTGTCCTTCAGTATGGATCTATCCACTGGAGCCTAGTTAATCTACCAAGAGTTCCATCCTTGAAAGATTGACTCTGTCTCTCCCAGCAGCCATCTGTTGCCACGATTTCCTTAGATTGGGTTGGGGTTTCTCACCTATTTCTCATGTCTGCTGGGATTTTGTCTGGGCTTTCATGGGACTTGTGCATGCTGTCACCATTACTGTGTATTCATATGAGTAGCTGACCTGGAAACTGTTTCTTGTCATTGCTCCCCCTCTTCCATAATGATCTGAGAGCCTTGGGAGACAGAAATTTGATATGGTGTCCTATTCAGGGAAGCAGTCTGCAGGCTCTTCTCAGTACACACCATCTGCTGCATAAGGAAACTTCTCTGGTAAAACATGAGAGATGCTAATTTCAGACACTTATCTCTACTGGCTAGCAACTATACTGCTGGAAGGTGCTGTGCGTGATACCAGATGGAAAAAATAATCATCAGTCCTATCCAGCTGTAAATCCTGTGAATTACAATAACAACTGGTCTGGCAAGATATGCCCACTGGTATAATAGTGGCACAAATGTTATGGGGGTAACCAATCACCCTTTTTTTTTTTTTCCCCTATTAAAAAGTTGTTACCAACCACTCTTTAATTGGATTTAAGGTCTTCTTTTCTTTTCTTTTCTTTTTTTTTTTTTTTAAACAGAATCTTGCTATGTAGCCCAGGCTTGGTCTTAAACTCCTAATCTTCCTGTCCAAGCTTCCTGAATACTGGGGT
>VZQC01006778.1:266910-278354 GCA_009823505.1 Rhizomys pruinosus
TTTTTTTTGGTCTTTTCAAGACAGGGTCTCCCTGTAGCCCCAGCTGTCCTGGAACTCACTCTGTAGACCAGGCTAGCCTTGAACTCACAAAGATCCGCCTGCCTCTGCCTCCCAAGTGCTAGGACTAAAGGCGTGCGCCACCACGCCCGGCTGATCACCCATTTCTTATTGTAGTCCTTGGAAATTGTGGCATCTTGGGTCATGAAGAAGTAATCACTGAGTTTTAGTGGGATCTTATTGGGACTTTTATTGACTGCAAACATTGTATGAATTAAAAAATAACGAAGCCAGGTGTGGTGGCACATACCTTTTAAATCCCAGTGTTTGAGGCAGAGGGAGGAAGATCTCTATGAGATCCAGGCCAACTACATAGTGAATTCTAGGCCAGCTGGGGCTCAGGGAGACCCTGTCTCAAAACCAAAAAGAAAAAAGAAAAACTCAGCCTCTTGCCCGTTTGCTTGTTTTTGCAGTACTGGGGATTGAATGTAGCATACTTGAAATTTCTCAGTCGCAGCAAGATGTTTTCTGATTTTTGTAATTATTTTTCTCTTTCCTCACTTTCTCCTTACAGTAGTTACTTTTGTATCACTATGGCTACAGTAGCTGACAGAAACCACTTAAAGAATTTATTTTGGCCTGTAATTTCAGAGGTGTCAGTCACCTCGGTGGGGAAGCATGGCAGTTCGGCTCAGTCTACAGCATGGGAGCTGATGAACAAAAAGAAGAAGTGCTGGTGCCCTGGCCTTCCTCCTTCCACCTTTCACTCCTCTAGCTCATGGGATGGAACCGCCTGTGCTGAGTTCATCCCTTGTGGAGACATCCTCACATCTTTACATCCTCACAGCACTTCATGGTCAGGCTGCCAGAAAAGTTGTCTTAAAGTTATAGGTTATTCATCTCTGAACAAGTTTTTAAAAATTATGTCACTCAATTCTGTATTTTCTTATTTCTTATTTCTTTTAGCATACCTATTTTTTATGTGTATGAATGTACTGTCTGCATGTAGGTCTGTGCACCCGTGTCGTGCAATGCTGAAGAAGTCAGAAGAGGGTGTCGGATTCCCCTGGAACTGGAGTTAAAGACAGTTCTTAGCTGCCATGTGGGTGCTGGGGATGGAACCCGGGTCCTCTGCAAGAACAGTCGGCGCTCTTAACTGCTAGGCCATCTCTCCAGCCCCTTTTTAAAAAAATTTTTATGTGTATGAATGTACTGTCTGCATGTAGATTTGTGCACCCATGTCGTGCAGTGCCATGGAGGTCAAAAGAGGGTGACAGATTCCCCTGGAACTGGAGTTAAAGACAGTTCTTAGCCACCATGTGGATGTTGGGAATCAAACCCAGCTCCTCTGCAAGAGCAATCGGCGCTCTTAACCACTAGGCCATCTCTCCAGCCCCAAGACAGTACTATTTTTAACCCTACATAAAAAATGTGATTTATGGGGCTAGAGAGATGGCTCAGCGGTTAAGAGCACCAACTGCTCTTGCAGAGGACCTGGGTTTGATCCTCAGCACCCACATAGCAGCTAAGAACCATCTTTAACTCCAGTTCCAGGGGAATCCGATGCCCTCTTCTGACCACCAAGCCATTGCACGACACAGGTGTACCAACCTACATGCAGACAATATACACATAAAAAATAAATAAATAAATTTTAAAAAATGTGATTTATGGCCAGGCATGGTGGCACACGCCTTTAATCCCAGCATTCAGGAGGCAGAGGCAGGATCTCTGTGAGTTCAAAGCCAGCCTGGTCTACATAGTGAGTTCTAGAACAGCTAGGGCTACAGAGAGACCCTGTCTCAAAAAAGACAAAGAAAAAAAAAGTGATATATTTTGAAACTAAAATGAATTTGCTTAAAGTAATATACTAAGAGAAGAAAGTATTTTAAATACCTCTTTCATTGCAAGCTGTTTAATTTTGCTTTTTCTCATTACTTTTGAGGGATTTGTCCCTGGATTGTTTGGAACATCACACGGTGCCCTTCAGTTTATGGCCTATGAATTGCTGAAGTTGAAGTACAACCAGCATATCAATAGATTACCAGAAGCCCAGTTGGTAAGATGATCCTTTTAAAATAAACACCAAGAGGGGGCTGGAGAGATGGCCTAGAGGTTAAGAGCACCGACTGCTCTTGCAGAGGACCTGGGTTTGATCCCCAGCACCCACATGGCGGCTAAAAACCGTCTATAACTCCAATTCCAGGAGAACTCCAGTTCCAGGGGACTCCGAGACCCTCTTCTGACCTCCACGGCATTGCACGACATGGGTGCACAGACCTACATGCAGACAGTACATTCATACACATACAAAATAAATAAAAATTTTAAAAAATCCCTAAAAAAATAAAATTAACACCAAGAAGCTAGAGAGATGGTTCGGCAGTTAAGAGCACTGTCTGCTCTTGCAGAGGATCCAGGTTCAGTTCCCATCACCCACATAATAACTAAATAGCCATCCTTAACACCAGTTCCCAGGGGATCCAATGGCCTCTTCTGACCTCCGTAGGCATTGTACAACATGGGTGCACTTATACATGTGCAGGCAATACATTCATACACAGAAAATAAAATAACATCATGGGCCACACATCGTGGTGCACAGCTTAATGAGACAACTCCATATTAAACAGACTTTGTTAAGGATGTAATAGTATTTTTTTATATATTCACTTAAATTTTTTTCTGATTTTATTTTTACTTCATATTTTTAAAGTCCTATTAAAACCATCCTTGTCATATGTTGTCATTTTAGAGCACAGCAGAATATATCTCTGTTGCAGCACTATCCAAAATATTCGCTGTGGCAGCAACATACCCGTATCAAGTTGTGAGAGCCCGTCTTCAGGATCAGCACGTATGCTACAGTGGTGTCACGGATGTAATCATGAAGACATGGAGGTGAGAGGAGGGAACATCAACATGGCTCTGATGAAGTGCCTTGTGTGCCTTGGACTATTGCAGACTATATTCAAAGCAGTGGCCAATGTGTTGTGGTAAAGGCAGAGGTGGTATTCCTGCTTTCCCATTTACCACATAGGCGGTGGTGATGTCTCTGAAGCCTGATTTCTTCATTTTACAAATGAAGTTTTGAAACAAAACTCAGAATAGTGCCTGGCAATATGACTCATAATCAGTTCTGAAAGGTTGTTGGGAAAATGAAACATATGTAAGTACTTTGAAAAATTAATAGAAAAGAATTTAAATGAAACATATATAAGTACTTGAAAAATTAATAGAAAAGAATTTGTCTCAAAATTGTATCTAAGAAGTCAGAAATGTGTTTGAAAAGGTCTATTTCTGCTACTGACCCTGTAACTTTTGCAAATACTTATCTCTGTGTGTGGAAGGGATCGTTAGCTTTATGTCTGAGAATGATTACAGTATTCTTAATTCTAAAATGCCTGAGGAAAATGTTTAAATTTAGGTCATTTCAAGAAATACTGAATAAGAGTCCATGATAACTCACTAGCCCTTATTCACTATTCTGGGCATTAAGTAAGTAGAATTTTATTTTTATGTATGCTTTTATTTAGTTTTTTTGTAGCATTTATGTAAGCTACATTGTGAATTTATTGTTTTAGCATTTTGTTTTGATTATTTTGACACGAGGTCTTGCTGTGTAGCTCTAGGTAGCATGGTACTTAATGTCTAGACCAGGCTGGCCTCAATCCTGTGTCAGTCCTGGTGTAGCCTCCCTCTGAAAGCTGTTTATAATAGAAATGTAAATGGCTTTTATGTATGTAGACTTAAAGCCATGTTTTAAGTTGAGTAAGGGTTGACTGCTTATTCTGTACCCTGTATTAATTAAACTTTAGTATATATTCACACTTGCTATTTAGAAAATTAAGTATGTACCTATTTCTCCCTTTAAAGGAAAGAAGGCATCGGTGGATTTTACAAAGGAATTGCCCCCAATTTGATCAGAGTGACTCCAGCCTGCTGTATTACCTTTGTGGTGTATGAAAATGTCTCACATTTTTTATATGACCTTAGAGAAAAGAAAGCACAGTAAAAGAAGATTCCAATATATCTGCTTAAGGCAGCATGAAGCTCCTTTGTGTTTAAAACACAGAACTCAGAAGGATGCTATTTGGCAACGTGGCTCAGAATCAGCATGTTCCTGTAATCATTAGAAGTCAAAGAACTGCTAAGTCATCTTCTCGGTGTTTTCTGTTTTTGCATCTCCATATCTATGGAGCTTGGCTACCTCTGTCAGTAACGGCTGCCATCAGTGTAATACTGAAATGACAGCCAGTGTAGATTCACAAGATTTTCCATTTCATTGTTCAAGTAGAAGCTAATTTGCAGTATCTGTAAATAGATACGATGACTGTTCTTTTTCTGGACTCATTTGCCTGCATTGGCTTTAAACTGACCTTTGTGCAATAGGAAGGAAATGGCTTCTTATGGAATAAATTAAACTTGGAGGGTTTATGAAGAGGATGTTGTACAAATGAGACCATTTTGATTGGGGGTGTTTGAGTTAGAGAAAAGTCCACTGTAAGAGTGCTTTAGTTTCAATTTAATTGGAACATACTATAGAAATTGGAAGTTAGCCGGGCATGGTAGTGCACGCCTTTAATCCTAGCACTCGGGAGGCAGAGGCAGAGGCAGAGGCAGGCCGATCTTTGTGAGTTCAAGGCCAGCCTGGTCTACAGAGTGAGTTCTAGGACAGATGGGGCTATAGGGAGACCCTGTCTCGAAAAGACCAAAAAAAAAAAAAAAAAAAGAAATTGGAAGTTATGTATTTCTCTGAGAAATATCTGACATTTTTGCTGTTTCATTGCTTCATTATTTCAAATGTAATTCTGGACCTAGTTCTTGGTTTTTGGCATAGTTAGTGTATGATTGGAGTAGTTCATAAAATCAGAACTTCCAGGATCTAGTTGTGTGATCCTTTATTTAGCATATAGAGTTATAAATCACTTATCACAAATGTTAGATTGCATTTTATAGATGATGTAATGTTCATGAGTTTGTTGAAAAACTGAATAGAAATAAATATTTTTTACCTTAATTTTTAGATTTATGGGTCCAGATCCCAAGTGATTAGTACTATATTGGTTGCTCAAATTCAGGTTGAAATACAAATTATGTTCATGGCCAATATTGATTTGATTTGTCATTGTGAATCTACAAATATAAAAGCCTACTCTCAGAAGGATGCCTGAATAATACTAATATTTTGTTTATCATAACCATCTTGCAGTGCTGTTGTACTGCCATCTATTTGTTATAAATAAAACATTAGGGACAAAGTTGTATTTAAATGGTTCTTGGAAAAATAAGTATTTTTTTATATTTTGGAAATGGGATTGTTTTTAAAATAAAAATGAAATGATAATTATCTAGTTGGATTTACTATACTATCTTTTAACTTTTAGGCTGTTTTATAAATTGTTATTTCAAGCCAGGTGTGGTATATTTCTTTAATCCCAGCTGAGGCAGGTGGGTCTTTGAATTCAAGGCCAGGGTGGTCTACATAGTGACCTCCAGGCCAGCTGAGGCTACAGGGAGATCCTATCTCAAAAAGACAAAAAAATTAAATTATGTATTTCATAGTAGGTTACAGCTATAATTCACAGTAGATGCATTCTGACATTGTCTATATGGTAAGGCAAGCTACTGTTGATATTTGAAGTTTTAGAAGTTAGCACCATCCCATGACTCCTCCACATGCCTCAAATTAGTCCTCTAAGAACAGAGAAGCTTCTATAAGAAATATGTGCTACTGACCACCATTCTAGATGAGTAAAATGCAGGGAAATTTCTCCAAAGCCCTGGTGAGTTCTGAGAAAGAGCTCATTTTACTCAGCAGTAGCAGATATCAAGTAGCTGCGCTGTCAGCTGTGTTGCCAGGCATTGATTGTATCACAGCAAGCAAGCTTGATGTTGTGGTGTTCCTGCCTCAGATTGGTGACATGAAAAAGAAATGCATGCATGGCACAGTTTTAGGTATGGAATGCTAGAAAACCAGAATTGAGAGTGGTATTGCTGCCTTAGGACAGTGTGAGGAAGGGCCGTGTTGAGGTGGTATTTGAAACATTTAAAAAAAAAATTTTTTTTTTATTAATTTTATTTATTTCTGTATGTGTATGAATGTCTGTGCACCCGTGTCGTGCAATGCCGCGGAGGTCAGAAGAGGGTGTCGGATTCCCCTGGAACTGGAGTTCTCCTGGAATTGGAGTTTCAGACTGCTCTCGGCCGCCATGTGGGTGCTGGGGATCGAACCCGGGTCCTCTGCAAGAGCGTCGGCGCTCCTAACCGCTAGGCCATCTCTCCAGCCCTGAAACATTTTGAAAGAAGAGAGCAAACTACAAGGAGATAGAGAAAAACATTCTAGGCTGAGACTAGGGATTACAAAGGCCCTGAGGCAGGGCAAGGTGAGGAGAACACAGACTGCAGATGTGGCCAGTGCACAGTGAGAACCAGACTGGCTGTAAATTTTGACTTTTTCTGTAAGCCTATCTTAAGCTCCTTCGTTTGCAAAATGGTGTAGGAATACCCAAGATGGAGATTCTTGGGGACGTGACTGAGAGTGCTCTAAGAATCCTGTAGTGGGGTAAAGAAAATGGGAGATGGCAGAGGAAGTAGTGGCTAGATAGTACAGCAATAGCCTGACACTACAGAGCCTTGGGCAGAGGAAGTAGTGGATAGATAGTGCAGATAGCCTGACACTACAGAGCACTGGGCAGATTGAATTGGACTATATTTTTGTCCAAAGCAAGTGGTCTTTGACTTGCTATTGGGAGAAGGAGGCTGCAGGGAGACAGGTGTCAGGGTACTTCTAGGAAGGCCAGTGCTCCAAGGGGTGATATGAGCTGTTAGCCAGTTCCTGTAGCAGCTGGAATATAGGTGAACCAGTCCCGAAAAGGGGATGTGGATACGTCAGCATCTGCTACAAACGAACACATTAAAAGTACATAGCTGTAGGCTTATTGACGAGGTTAAATGAATTTATCCAAATAAGGGCCTTAATGCAGTTGCTGGGCTGTTAAACATTAACATAAGCCAGATCTTGTAGACTGGTAAGAAATTAGGTTGTGTGGGAGGTCATTTTGGATTGTGTGGAGAAACAATCAGGAGGCAAACAAGGATACCAGTTAGCAAGCCTGTACAAGTATCTAGTAAAGAACCGGTGATGGCGTGGTCTCCATTGATGAGGATCAGATGATGATTCCATCCTTACTGGATTTCAAAAGGACCATAGGCTGGGTCTTGATGGAAGGGATTTGGAAGAGAACTTTGGCAGATGGTAGCAGAAGCAAACTGTCCTGATCAGTGAATTGTCAATGTAATAAAAGAAGAGCAAGCTGAAAGATTGGGACCAGAACTTGATGTTTTCCTGGGTAAAAGAGTAAGGAGAGTAGAGAGCAGACTAAAAAATGAGGTGTCATCCAACCTTATCAATATTTCAATAGAGTGAAGATTGACCACTGATAAGATTTTAATTATAGAGCTAGAAGGCAGATTGCAAGCGGGCAAGGGAGTTGCAAACAGCAGGTATTCAATTCGTTACGGGGATTCCTCTTTCTTTTTTTCTTTTTTTCTTTTTTTTTTTTGTCTTTGAGACAGGGTCTCCCTGTCCTGGAACTCACTATATAGACTAGGCTGGCCTTGAACTCACAGAGAACCGCCTGCCTCTACTTCCCAGTGCTGGGATTAAAAGTATGCACCACCACACCTGGCTGGGTTCCTCTTTCTTAGTTAGCATGCAACAAATAAAGGAAAGGTTGAGCTATAGCTTGAAAAAGGCTTGTGAGTCTAGGAAAAGGTAGATGTAGGCGAAGTTGGCAAAGGGGAACCAGAGCCTACTCAGAGGCAGCTCCTGAAGATAAAGGATCAGCCAACAAGCACAAGCAGAATAATTTGGAGCTGTGCACCAGAGAATGATCTGAAACTGTGATGAGTGTCAGGCCTCATGTAAAGGCTAGTCCACTTCAGTGTACACTTTTGTGATGTATTTAAGTCTTATATCTTTAGGGAGCTTTGGCTTTGGTTTTGGTTTGCACCATATTGAAAAGAGAATACTAACTAAACATGACGTTTGAGCCAGGGTATAGTGGCACATGCCTTTAATTTCCAGCACTTGGGAGGCAGAAGTAGGTAGATCTCTGAGTTTTAGGCCAGACATGGTAAGATTCTTCTAGGACAGTAAGGGCTGCAGAGTGAGACCCCGTTTCAAAATTTAGTTAGCTAATAAAATTGAAAAGAATGTTTGAGTTCAGGAGTCATCAGAATTAGATTTTCTGGGGTATGGGCATTGTCAATAGAAAATAAAATTCTACATAGAATATTACCACTTTCTTGGTTTTTTTTTTTTTGAGACAGGGTCTTCCTATGGCCCCAGCTGGCTTGGAAGTCACTCTGTAGACCAGCCTGGCCTTAAACTCACAGAGCCACCTGCCTCTGCCTCCCAAGTGCTAGGATTAAAGGCGTGCACCACCATTCCTGGCTTAAAGACAGTGTTTAGCTGCCATGTGGGTGCTGGGAATTGAACCCAGGTACTCTACAAGAGCAGTCAGTGCTCTTAACTGCTGGGCCATCTCTCCAGCCCCAGAATATTACCACTTTCATACCAAGGTCAAGAACTTATAAAATGACACAGCCTTAACCTTTATGCTGTTTTCTAAAATTGTGTTATGTAATGTGTAGAACATATGTGAGGTTTTTGGTTACGTAAAGTCTGGAGTTTCTAAAGAATGAAACAGAAGTGGGCTGGAGAGTTGGCCTAGCGGTTAGGAGCGCCGACTGCTCTTGCAGAGGACCCGGGTTCAATCCCCAGCACCCACATGGTGGCTGAGAACCGTCTGTAACTCCAATTCCAGGAGAACTCCAGTTCCAGGGGAATCCGACGCCCTCTTCTGACCTCCGCGGCATTGCACGACACGGGTGCACAAACCTACACGCAGACAGTACACTCATACACATAAATAAATAAAATACAATAAAAAAATAAAAAAAAACAGAAAACAGACTGTATATACACCTGTAATGAATATCTACTATTAGCTACGCAGTCACTCCCTTGAATGAATACATGATATAAGCTTTCCTTTCTCTTCCTTCTTGAAGAACTAGCTGGAATGGCTTATGGGAACCTGCCCCGCCTCCATTCTCAGCTTTGCTGTAGGTCATCCATCCACACCTGCCCTGGATGGAGGTGGGCCCTGAGTTGCAGAGCATATCTGTACACACTGTCTCTGCTTACAGTCATGAACAGTTTGGGACTGGCACAGCTAAGGCTGTCCAGTCAAAGAGATATTTTTTCCCCTCAGTATCCTGGTGTAGATTCCTTGGTGCTTCACAAATGAGGATGAATGTAGCTCAGGCCTTCTAAAATGACAGTTTAGAATTGTGGTTAGGCAAGATAGAGTTTGTCCCAAATGGAGTCAACATCAAAGAAGTAACAAAAGGAAGAAACCTTGTTCTCAGCCACATTATATGGAATTTGGGGTCAACTCTCAGCCTTTGTAACATGTACTTTTTGAGTTTTCAATTGGGTGGATAATAAATTTACTTTTAAAATAAGTTTTAATTGGGCTTTTCAGTTACTTGCTACAACTAAAGCTTTCTAGGTAGAACAGAACATATGATGTTGACCCTAAATTCTGTCACTGTCCAGTCAGCTATCATGGTTGTGGACTCATGTTTTTCTGAGTATTGGTATTACCTTTATGAAAAGTATACAGTTGGGGACCCCTTTGTGGTCACATTTCTCAACAATCGTTGTGGTTGCAGGGCGGGGGCGGGGGGGAGGACTCGCCTCCAGTACTTGCTCATTCTTTTTTTATTTTTTAAAGATTTTATGTAAGTGCATCACATGTGTTCCTGGTTCCCATGGACGCCAGAAGTGGGTGTCTAATACATTGGAACTAGAGTGAGGGACAGATGTTAGCTGCTGAATGCTGGGAATTGAATCGGATCCCCTGGAAGAACAACTTTTGAATCATCTCTCCCCTTGTCCTCATTCTTAAGAGCTTCCGCTGCAATGGACGTGCTTTGGTCAGAACTGAAATGGAACACAAGTATCCTCACAGTCCAAGAAATCCACCCATGTATCCTTTGACCAACCTCCTTCCAATTCCATGACCACCTAGGCATTACCAACAATGAAATAATACAAATCTACATTTCAGCACATCCTTCACTCCAAACAGTGAACAGTGCCTTCTGAAGTTGGACACTTACCAGCCTGTCGTCTTTGAGTTAGTATGCAGTTATCTGTAAACTGGGTTCACTATTTTTTTTTCCCCGCCAATCAACTGTTCTAAGGAATACTCTAGAAGGCCATAAGCATGAATGGTAGGAGAGGAGACAGCAGAAGTTTGTCTGAAAGGTGTGTGAACTTTCTATTGCCCATGCTCATGCATCTTATTTGGACCTTCTGGGCCTTCCATGCTGTACCTCTTAGCCCCTCTTTGCTGCTACACACAACCAACCTAACAGATGTGGCCACCCTGAGATGTTGGTAGGAGACTCGGGCCACATGGTTACCTGATGTTGTTAGCAGGGCTCAATATAGCAAGCCAAATGGTACCTCTTAGAAAACAACCATCTTGAGTAAAAAAAAATTTCCTACAAAATCTTAAGTTCTGTCTTTAATTCTATTGGTGCTTGCCACAAATATCATTGAATATTTCTATTTGCCATAAACACTTGTAGTTATTGGGTATGTCAAATCAAAAGTATCAGACCATATGGGTAAAGGGGGAGAAGGAGCTTGAGAGAGGGATAGTAGGAGACGGGCGTTACTAAGGGGAAGTGGAGGCTTGGGGGGGGAGTAGGGAGGGTTTTCAGGGAGAATGAGAGGGGAGATAATAATGCTGAGATGGCGTGGAAACCAGGGGAGATGTATTCAAAGGCCTAGTGAAAAATATACATAAGATTTATGTGCTTGTATATAGTTGAAGTCTATATAACAAGACAGTGCCAGGCAGGACACTGGTGTGTGGGGGTGGGGGTGGTTGGGTAAAGGGGAAGAAGTAGCTTGAGAGAAACTTTAGGAGGCATGGCATGCTGGAGGAAGCATGTCAGTGAGTACAGGCTTTGGGAGCTCTTGGGCCTTGCCATGTGAGTTTGGGGAGGAATGTAAGGGACTTTGGAGTTTGTAATAGAACAGCAGTTGAATCCTATAAGCAAAGTTTAACAAGATGAAAGAAAGTAGTGCTGAGAACAGTGCAGGTAAGCAGCAAATGAGATGTGTTGGCAGACTGGCTGAAGCCTGTCCACAGCCTAGGGGCTTACCTGAGGCTAGGCTGAAGAGTAATGGACTAATTTGTCAGAGGAAATTTCAAGACAACTTAAAGTAGAATGGGTGGCATTCACTAATGGTGAATATTATGAAGGTATACAATGAAAAAAAATGCAGATAGAAAAACAAAGTACAGAAAGAAATGCAGAATGTACAGTTTGGATTTTTTTTTTTTTTTTTTTTTTTTTTT
>VZQC01006778.1:280047-290385 GCA_009823505.1 Rhizomys pruinosus
TTATTTTTGAGACAGGGTCTCCCTTTAGTCCCATATGGCCTGGAGCTCAGTATGTAGACCAGGCTGGCCTTGAACTCACAGAGATCCACCTGCCTCTGCCTCCCAGAGTGCTGGGATTAAAGGCATGTGCCACCACGCCCAGCAAGAGTTCTTAGCCTTGGAAAATTTCCAGTCTTGCTTTGCTTCCTATGCCTGCTTAAAGATGTGATTGTAGGGATGGAGAGGTGACTCAGCAGTTAAGAACACTGGCTGTTCTTGCAGAAGACCCAGGTTCAAATCTCAGCACTCACTTGGCAGCTCACAACTGTCCATACTCTATGCTCTCTTCTGCCCTCCAAAGGCATTGCATGACTTGGATGTACTTACACACATGCAGGCATAACACTTAACACACATAAAATATAAACAAATAAATAAAAAACATGACTGCTCGGCTTTTCGCTCCAGCCCCTCCTCTGCCATGCCCCACACCATTATGGAGACTCTTGCCCCTGGAACTGTAAGCTCAAATAAATCCTTCCTTCTATAAGTTGTCTTGGTCATGGTGGTTTATCATAGCAATGGAAAAGTAACTAATGAATACATCAGGGTAGTCCAAGAGATTCCCCAATAACACTAGCTATTGCCACAGCCCTTTGATTACCTCCCAGAACTTGAATGTTAGTTAGACCCTCTTGCTAAAGACAGGCCATACTTTGGAAACAACTTGGAGTAATAGAGCTGGAGCTGACCTGGAAGCTTCCTCCCTGAAGACCAGCTCTCATGGAAGCAGCCAAGAGAGAAAACCCATCAGTAGTCCTACCCAGCAAACTATTGCTGTTGGTGCAGTAATGGCACTTTTATCTTGGAGGTAATCAACATCGATCTAATTGGAATTAAGGCCCACTCAATGGCAGGGAACTTACACGTAGTATTGTGAACATAGTCAAATACACATGGTTGGAGAGGTCATAGATCTTAGAGAAAAATCTACTTTTGCCACATCCCCAGACCATCAGAATTTCTTACTGTATTCTAAATATGCATCCTCATATTTCCAGACAAGTGTACCTCTTACCACTCATCAAGGAAGATTCTTTTTGATGAGATGGGCATGGTTTCCCATACCTTTAATCCTAACACTTGGGAGGCAGAGGCAGAGGCAGATGGATCTTTGTGAGTTCAAGGCCAGCCTGGTCTACAGAGTGAGTTCCAGGACAGCTGGAGACCCTGTCTCAAAAAGACCAAAAAAAAAAAAAAAAAGCTTTTTGAAACACATGGAGACTGTGAGCTGCACAACTAGTCAAATGCAGAGAATAAGTGTCTGTGAGATGCTGACCCCTGAGTGACACATCTTCAGTGCAGCTTCCGTACAGAAGACAGAGTCTCTCTGACCAGAGAAGTTTCCTTCTGCAGCAGATGGTGATTAGCGCATGTGCTGGACAGCTTTAGTGTCAACTTGACACACCTGGGTTGAGGGAGCCTCAGTTGGGGAATTGGCTTCATTGGAGTGGCCTGTTCCCATGTCTGTCAAGTATTTTCTTCATTGTTGAGTGATGTGGGAGGGACCAGCCTACTTGTGGATGGTGCCACCCCTGAGCAGGTTGTTGTGTATTATGTAAGAAAGCAGGCTTACTGGGCGTGGTGGTGCATGCCTTTGATCCTAGCACTTGGGAGGCAGAGCTTCGTGAGTTCAAGGCCAGCCTGGTCTGCAGAGTGAGTACCAGGACAGCTGGGGCTACAGGTAGACCTTGTCTCAAAAAGACAAAAAAAAAAAAAAAAAAAAAAAAAGAAAAAAAGAAAAAAAAGGAAGCAGGATAAAACCCAGGCAGCTGAGTAAGCCAGTAAGCAGTGTTCCACCATGGCCTGTGCTTCAGCTCCTGCCTCCAGGTTCCTGCCCTGAGTGGCTTGGGCTCTCTGAGTGATGAACTGGGACCCCAAAGATGTAAGATACATAAACCCTTTTCTCCCCAAGCTGGTATTGGCCAGAGTGTTTTGTCAGCAATTGAAGGCAAAGTAGAACAGCACAGAAACCCACAGCTGGCCAGTGTGCAGAGAACAAGACTGCTTATCCCTGAACAGGACACTTATATCAAACCTCTGCTTCCTGAGGCCCCGGGATCATTCCGGAAGAGGGCTCAGAAAGACTAAGAGCCAGAGGTGGTGGTGGCTGCAAGGAAACAGTTTTCCAGACAGCTGGTCAGTTCCTCGTACAAACATGCTGTATCGATGACAGCCTACACAAGTCCATGCAAGCTCAAACCAGACAGAATCCCAGCAGACACGAGGAGGTGGGTAAGAAACCCAATACAACCGAAGCTGTGGCAACTGATGGCTGCTGGGAGGAGCAGAGACAGTCTCTCAGTGTCTTTCAGGCATGGGGCTCTTGGTAGGTTAACCAGCCTCCAATGGATGGACGCACACTGAGGGAAATGTGGGGACACAAATCAAACTCTACAGGGCGCATTATATATATATAATAGAGTCGCAGGCAGTGACAGGTGCAGATAGGGGAGGGTGTCTAAATACCATCAAATTATATTGTGTGAAAAATCGCAAAAATCCTAAACATTTATTTCATACTGTATGTGTATGAGTGTTTCCCCTTTGTGTGTGCATGTGCACCATGTGTGTGCAGTGCCTGGGGAGGCCAGAAGAGGGTGTTGGGTCCCCTGGAACTGGAATTTCTATATGATTATTAGCTGTTAGCTGCTAGGTGTGTACTGGAAACTGAACCAGGGTCTTCTGCAAGAACAAGTATTTTTAAATTTATTTATTTATTTATTTATTTAACGTGTGTGGATATATTGCCTGCATGTGTGTAAGTGCACTTATTGGAATGCCCACGGAGGTCAGAAGAGGGCGTCAGATCCCCTGATGGAACTGGAGTTGCACACAGTTGTTAGCTGCCATGTGGTTGCTGGGATTTGAATCCTGGTCTTCTGCAAGAACAGCCAGTGCTCTACCTGCTGAGCCCTTCGTCAAGCCCCACACCAAGTGCTCCTCCGCAGAGCCATCTCTCCAGCCCCACACCAAGTGCTCCTACCCGCAGAGCCATCTCTCCAGCCCCACACCAAGTGCTCCTACCCGCAGAGCCATCTCTCCAGCCCCACACCAAGTGCTCCTACCCGCAGAGCCATCTCTCCAGCCCCACACCAAGTGCTCCTACCCGCAGAGCCATCTCTCCAGCCCCACACCAAGTGCTCCTACCCGCAGAGCCATCTCTCCAGCCCCACACCAAGTGCTCCTACCCGCAGAGCCATCTCTCCAGCCCCACACCAAGTGCTCCTACCTGCAGAGCCATCTCTCCAGCCCCACACCAAGTGAGCCTACCCGCTGAGCCATCTCTCCAGCCCCACACCAAGTGCCCCTACCCCCTGAGCCATCTCTCCAACCCCACACCAAGTGCTCCTACCTGCTGAGCCATCTCTCCAGCCCCACACCAAGTGCTCCTACCTGCAGAGCCATCTCTCCAGCCCCACACCAAGTGCTCCTATCTGCAGAGCCATCTCTCCAGCCCCACACCAAGTGCTCTTACCTGCAGAGCCATCTCTAGCTCTCTTTTGCCCGTTTTCTATTCGGTTTTGGTAATTTTACATAGGGAATGAAACTATGAACTATGATAGGAGTTACAAATCAATCAGCTTGGTGGAAGGGTAGGAAATAAGGAAGCCCTGATTTTTAGTGTTTGTCAGTTTCAAATGATGGTCTATTTCGAGGTACCAGTGTGACAAATGAATGTGAAGCTGGGAGATCTGCCCACGCAGCTTCCATCTGCTGGTACCAGCTTCTGTAACAAATCACTGGTTGCTGCATAACTTCAACCTCTTCAACATTCGTGTAGTGTTTAATATTCTGGACTACTCTTCCCTTTATGAAAATCTGTATCATTGGTTTGGAGATGTTTTGTTTGGGGGATTTCTTTACTTTGTTTCTATTATTTTATGTGTATGAATGTATTGCCTTCATATACGTAAGTGCACTTGTGTTGTGTAATGCCCATGGAGGTCGGAAGAGGTGTTGGATTCCCTGGAACTGGAGTTACAATTGTTAGGTGCAATTTGGGTGCTGAGAATCAAACCCAGGTCCTCTGCAATAGCAGACTGTTCTTAACTGCTAAGCTATCTCTCCAGCCCCCCCAAGATTGAAATCTTGAAATAATTCTTGATTCTCCTATCAGCCGTGTTCCTATATCCAGTTTAAAATCTTTTTGATCAATGGTTAAGAGCACTGACAAAAAAAAATCTTTTTGATTCTTGGACATGTCATAAATCTCTTGTTTCATTTCTTTTTTTTTTGGTCTTTTCGAGACAGCGTCTTCCTGTAGTCCCAGCTGTCCTGGAACTCACCTTGTAGACCAGGCTGGCCTTGAACTCACAAAGATCCACCTGTCTCTGCCTCCCAAGTGCTAGGCTTAAAGGCATGTGCCACCATGCCCGGCTCATTTCTAGGCTTATCAACAAAGCTGTATCATTCCAGTAGCTGCTTTAAAAAAAATTGTGGATAATATACATAAGACAAAGTTTCCATTTGTCCTGTTTAATATGTACAATTCAGTGGCATTTAATGCACTCAGTGTTATGTATCTGTCATCATTGTATTGTTCCATAATACTTTCATCATTCCAAGAGTAAATCCCATACCTACTGAGTAGCCATGCCTGCTCAGCTTCTAGGAAACACTAATCTACTGCATGCAGCCTTTCATTTATGTTGTAAGTTCATCCATGTTAAAAGCATTAAGCGTATTAGTCCTTCATTCTTTTTTATGGCTGGATAATCTTCCATTATATTCATGTACCACATTTTGTTCTTTTACTTCAGTTGATGGATATTGGCTTGTTTCCTCCTTGCCACTAGTGTAAATAGTGCTGTAGTGAACATGTGTATTCAAGTTTTTGTCTCTATACCTAGGAGTATAAATGTTTTGTCTCTATACCTAGGAGTATAAATGCTGGGCCACAAGGCGGTTCTACCTTTAACATATTGAAGGGCCACCAAACTACTCTCTGTCATGGCTGTGCACATTCCCACTAGTACTCTATTGGAGTTCTACTGTTTCCACATCCTCATCAATTCATATTTTCCACTTTGTTACTTGAAGCATCTTAATGGATAGAAAGTGGTATTCCTATGGTTTTAACTTTTCATTTTACTAATGACTGATAACTTTTCATGTATTCGTGGGCTCTTTCAAAGAAACGCTTATTCATTTCCTTTACTTATTGATTATGTGGTTTGACTTAAATTCTCATTCAGTTGTCAGAATGTTCTGGAAAAACTGTCAATAGTTCTCCATTGCCCTACAGATAACTTTGGTGTTTTTTACCTCTGTGGTATTATTATTGTTATTATTTTATTATTTTATGTTTTTCTGAGCCTGTCTGTTGTAGCCCCAGCTAGCTTGGAACTCACTATGTAGTCCAGGCTGGCCTTGAACTCACAGAGATCCACCTCTGCCTTCCAAGTGCTGGGATTAAAAGTGTGCACCTCCTGGCCCATATATNCTCTCTCACTGGTGAGTTTTTTTTTGTACGGAAAAGGCGGGAAGTTGTCTTGCCTGCTGTGCAGCAACGCAATCCTCACCTTTCACGACGACCCCCAGCATGTAACTGAGACCGGCAGATCTCCTGCAATCCATCAGGCCTTCAGCACCAGAGGAGCGAGAGCCAGATTGGGACTACTGATACATCCAGCCTTGATGACTGAGCAGTTCCTGGCTTCTCAGCCTCTCCATTGTGAGGAGAGAGCTGCAGAGAAGATAGACGAGCCGAGGACTCCTTGAATTCTGTTACGTGAGCAAATCAATAAATTGCACATAGCTATATATTCGACTGTTGCTTCTGTTTCTTTAGAGAACCCTGACTATACACTTTACAACTCCATTATCTTTCTTTCTGACTTTTTTAATGCTTTGATTTTTCTTATTTGTTTTTAATTATTCATTAATTTATTTAGTTTATGTATGTGTACTGTCTGCGCTGTAGGTCTGTGCACCCGTGTTGTGCAGGCTTGCGAGAGGTCAGAAGAGGGCGTCGGATCCCCTGGAACTGGAGTTAAAGAGGATTAAGACGGTTCTTAGCTGCCAATGGGTGCTGGATCGAACACCCGGGTCCTGCAAGACAGCAGGTGCTCTTTTAAAATGAATTTTTTAAATATCTATTTTTTAATTTTTAATTTATTTCTGTATGTGTATGAATGTACTGTCTGCATGCAAGTGTGTGCACCCGTGTTGTACAATGCCGCAGAGGTCAGAAGAAGGTGTTGGATTCCCCTGGAACTGGAGTTCTCCTGGAATTGGAGTTTCAGATGGTTCTCGGCCGCCATGTGGGTGTTGGGGATCGAACACAGGTCCTCTGTAAGAGCCGTCGGCACTCTTAACCACTAGGCCATCTCTCCAGCCCGAGCAGTTGGCGCTCTTAACCGCTGAGCCATCTCTCCAGCCCCTCTTTCTGAAATTAAAAAAATTTTTTTCTTTATATTTTTGTTTTGAATATGAATATATTGCCTGCACGTGTGTAAGTGCACCCATGTTCAGTGCCCAAGGAGGTCAGAAGGTGGTGTCAGATCCCCTGGACCTGGAGTTACAGACAGGTGTTAGCTGTCATGTGGGTGCTAGCACTGGAACCTGGATTCTCTGCAAGAGTAGCCAGTGCTCCTAACCAAGCCATCATTTCTCCAGTCCCCTCTTTCTGAGATTTAACATGAGAAAATAATCATGTATATTTATGATACTTTGTGAATTCATTATTAATTGATGTGTTCATTATAAAGAAAAATTGGAGGTTATCTGAGGTCCATAAATACTTAGTGATATAAGTTATGTCTTGTTCGTGAGAAGGAATATGAGTGCAAATTATTTTGTATAAAATAATGGGCTGGAGAGATGGCTCAGCGGTTAAGATCAATGACTGCTCTTGCAGAGGACCTGGGTTCGATCCCCAGCACCCACATGGTAGCTAAGAACCATCTTTAACTCCAGTTCCAGGGGAATCTGACACCCTCTTCTGACCTCTGAGGCATTGCACGACACGGGTGCACAAACCTACATGCAGACAGTACACTCATACACATAAAAAAATAAATAAAATAAAAAGAAAGTAAAAAAATATTCTTAAAAAAAAAAAAGAGCAATGACTGTTCTAGTAGAGGACCCGGTTTGATTCCCAGCACCACATGGAGGCTGTCTTTAAGCAGGGTGTGGTGGAACAAGCCTTTAATCCTAGCACTCAGGAGGCAGAGGCAGGCGGATCTCTGTGAGTTCCAGGCCAGCTAAGGCTATAGGGAGACCCTGTCTCAAAAAAAAAATGTTTAATAAATTGGTCATTTCAAAGACGGCTTGGTGGGCCATAAAACTAAAAGCTCTTAATGCTGTGACCAAACATTGAGGCTGTTCACCCAATGCCAGATGCACTGCATAATAACTGCTGTTTTTCTGAGGAGATACAGGCTTGAAAAAAAAAATTAATGAAAGCCAGGTTTGGTGGAACAGGCCTTTAATCCCAGCGCTTAGATCTCTGTGAGACTGAGGCGAAGTGCGGTCTACATAGTGAGTTCCAGGCCAGCTGGAACTAAAGGGAGACCCTATCTTAAGAAAAAAAAGAAGGCAGTCTTAGCCGGGCATGGTGGCACACGCCTTTAATCCTAGCACTCAGGAGGAAGAGGCAGGTGGATCTTTGTGAGTTCAAGGCCAGCCTGGTCTACAGAGTGAGTTCCAGGACAGCTGAGGCTCCAGGGAGACCCTGTCTCAAGAAGACCAAAAAAAAAAGAAAGAAAAAAAATGTACGATTTGAAAAAATGTCCATGATATGTATGTAGACACAGACACAGACACACAGACACACACACACACACACACACACACACACACACACACACACGCGCATGCACGCACACACAGGTTTTGTTTTGATTAGAGGCATGGTTTCACATTGTAGTCCAGGCTGGACTAGAACTCATGATCTTCCTGTTTTAGCTTATCAAGTACCAGGATTATATCTGTGCACCATCAGGTCCAGTCACGATGATATAGGTTTTAAAATATTTTATCTATGGGGACTGGAAAGCTGGCTCATCAGCAGCATCACCTGCTGCTCTTGCAGAAGATCCAGGTTCGAATCCCAGCACTCATATAGCAGCTAGCAACCATTTATAACTCCAGTTACAGGGATCCAGTGCCCTAGTCTGACCTCAACAGGCATTGCATGGCCTGGGTGCACTTACATACATTCAAGCAATCCACTCATAAACACACAAAAAGTAAATAAATAAAATATTTTATTTATAATTTTTATTTTATGCCTATGAGTGTTTTGCCTGCATATAAGTGCACCTGTGTTGTACAAGGGCCTTGGAGGCCAGAAGAGGGCATCAGGTCTGCTGGAACTAGAGACTCCATGCCAATGCTGGGAAGGGAACCCTGGTCTTTTGCAAGAGCAGCCAGTGCTCTTAACCATTGAGTTATCTCTCCAGCCCCACCAAGATTTTATATACATATATATATATATGATAACACTGTGTTCATAGCTTTGATTTTGTAATTTAAGCACGCCCACATTCATTTACCATCTTGAGTGGAGGGCAAAGTGGAACCCCCAGGGATCAAGATCATATATCCCGGTCAGAAGAGAAGCACATGGCTCTGCTTATATTAGAAGAGTAGTTTTTGAGGGCAAAGTTAAGTAAAAATCATTAATCCAAAAGTCATTCCTACAGTCCTCATTAGCCTTAATTGTCAACCTGACATAGCCTATAATTTTCCAAGAGCTGAAGCCTGGATTGAAGAATTGCCTAGGTCACAGTAGTCTTTGGGCATGTCTGTGAGGAATTGTCTGGTTAATAATTGATGTAGTACAGCATAGACTACTGTAGACAACAGCATTAGTCAGGTCCTTGGGTGTATAAAATGCTGCAGAAGAATGAGCCAGTAAGAGAGCCAGAAAGACAGCAGGAAAGCAGTATTCCTCTAGGGTTTCTGCCTCCAGGTTCAACTTCACTCATTGATTGATTGTGACCTGAAAGTGTAAGCCAAATAAACTCTTTTCTCCCCAAGTTACATTTTGCATATGTTGTGTCATAGCAACAGAAAGGAAACTAGAACATGCCTCTTATATATTGCATTATAATATACATAAAATATGTATTAATATAGCTCATATGCATTTATTTATTTATTTATTTATTTATTTATTTATTTATTTATTTATTTATTTATGTGTGTTATACCTGCATGTGTGTATGTGTACCTGTGTTGTGCAGTGCCCACAGAGGGCAAAAGAGGATGTCAGATCCTCTGGAATTGGATTTACAGACTGCTGTTCGCTACTATATAGGTGCTGAGATTCAAACCTGGGTCTTCTGCAAGAACAGCCAGTGCTCTTAATCACTGGGCCATCTCTCCAGCTCTATATCATGTTTTCTATATCACACATACCACATTAAACATTATATAACAGGTAACATATTCCATGGCACATGCAATTATATCACATCCCATATCTAACACACCATATAGCATATATTTGCATTATATTGTGTATTATATTCATACATATAATATATTGCATTCAATGGCATATATTAAGCATTGTATCATCCAATCAGATAACATAAAATATAGCAGATAATACAAACATGTATGATATATACTATATTAAAATATAACCAGTCACCCCACAGACAGCTCTACAGCCTGCCTTTGCATACCCTAGGCCTGCACCTGGCCTGCAGAACCACCAGCCCTCTCCCTCCACCCTGACGGCCCATACCTTCCCTGGGGAGGTGTCCTCTCCCTACCCCTCCCACATAGACCTCTGTCCAATTAAAGTTTGTAATTATTCATGTGCATTTAATATTTATTTATGTGACATCTACATATGGCATTTATTTGTACATATATTTATATATTGGTATCCAATATTGATATATGTGATATGCAACATATTATATACAATAATAATATAATATGATATGTTATATAATACACAAATCTCAATATACAAGTTACACAATATGTAACATTAAATTGGTTATATACATAATATAAGCTGTGACGCAATATGTGTTATAAGAATGATATACATTTTGTGCTATATCAATACATATTATAATATTGTATATGTTGTGTAATGTACAGTATATATTCTTTGTATTATATATTGTATGCCCTCATTACATAATTTATGATATGTGATACAAATCTGATATGTAATATTCAGTGTGTTATACCTAATACATAAAGTATGATCATGTAAATTGCAATATATGTGTATCATATTAAACATGCTGTAGCTGGACATGGTGGTGCACACATTTAATCCCAGCCCTCCAGAGCCAGAGGCAGGTTGATCTCTGTGAGTTC
>VZQC01006778.1:301197-382096 GCA_009823505.1 Rhizomys pruinosus
AAAAAAAAAAAAAAAAAAACACAAAACAAAACAAAAAAGGACTTTATTTCAAGTTGGTTCTGAGTATATGTAAAAATATCACATACTCCCAACCCAACCTAAGGGGGGAAAAATTTTTTAAAAATCACCTACACCAGCCGTAGAAATGTAGAAATATAACATTGCAAATATTCACTCATAGACATCACCAATAGAACTCAACTATCCTTTTTAGTATAAGTTACCAGGGTTCACAACATATTACAAGGACACCAAGTCAATTTCCCCCACATTCTTGAGAAGTGCTGGCAGGATCAAGATAATGAGTTGGACTAAACCTCATTGTAAAGATCACAGGCAACACATTGATTAAATCCCTAATTATGTGTGCTGTCATGCTAAATGATTCACAGAGAGAATTAGCTCAAACCTTGCCTCTCCCTGCTCCCCACCCCAGCAACAGTTTACAGTCCAAGACAGACAGGCTGACGCTCATGCTCATTTACAGCCAAGTCGGACACATAATGAAACAAGATCATTAAGTCAACTGATGCTCAAATTAGACACACATTCAGGATGGAGACATTTTGATGGCTTCAATAATGAAAGTGGCCTTGAAAATTCCAGTTCTGGGCTAAGATAAACAGATTGGACCAAAAAAAAATTCTCCGCTACTACATTAATTTACAGTAATTTAAGAATATATACAAGCCGGGCTGGAGGGATGGCCTAGCGGTTAAGAGCGACGACCGCTCTTGCAGAGGACCTGGGTTCTATCCCCAGCACCCACACGGCGGCCGAGAACCATCTGTAACTCCAATTCCTGGAGAACTCCAGTTCCAGGGGAATCCAACATTCTCTTCTGACCTCCGCGGCATTGTACGACACGCGTGCACAAACCTACATGCAGACAGTACATTCATACACATACAGAAATAATATATATATATAAGCCTCAAAATTGTTCCCTTAAATGCCAACTTTTAGCCCACCTTTTAAAAATTTATTTTTATTTATTATTTTTATTTTTTTATTTTTTATATGTGTGAGTATACTGTATGCATGTAGGTTAGTGCACCTGTGTCATGCAATGCCATGGAGGTCAGAAGAGGGCGTCGGATTCCCCTGGAACTGGAGTTAAAGACCGTTCTTAGCCCCCATGTGGGTGCTGGGAATCGAACCTAGGTCCTCTGCAAAAGCAGTCAGCACTCTTTTTTTTCTTCTATTACTTCTTTATTTTTTTTCATTTTTTAACAATAAGTAATAATTTATGAGTATAAGCATCCTTCATGTAAAACCAATTTGCAAGCAGTTGTGCCCAAACCCACACAGCCCAAGGGTCCCACCATCCAACTGGGGAGGCTTGTATGTACAATCAAGTTGATCAAATAAGTGGCCAGTCTATATTGCTGCAGTTTCACCATTCACCCCAATCGTAGCCCTTACATTCTACCATGCCCCCTCTTCAGCAGATTGTTCCCTAGGCTTAGAAAAGGGGCACGGGTGGACGAGAGGCAAAACAGTCTGCTTTCTCTGGAGCTGTCGTTTTGGACTCTGGTGAATTCTGGCTGTTTCCTTTCATGGGCTGACAGTTTATCCAGGAATAACCTTTCAATCCTACTAATGAAGCACAAGCAATTAGATATATAGGCATTTGCTGGGCGTGGTGGCGCATGCCATTAATCCTAGCACTTGGGAGGCAGAGGCAGGCAGATCTTTGTGAGTTCAAGGCCAGCCTGGTCTACAGAGCGAGTTCCAGGACAGCTGGGGCTACAGGGAGACCCTGTCTCAAAAAGACAAAAAAAAAAAAAAAAGACAAAAAAAAAATTTTTTCGCTGGGCGTGTGGCACCAACTTTACATCCTAGCCACTCGGAGGGCCAGAGCAGGCCGATCTTTGTAGTCGTTAAGGCCAGCCTGTTCTGCAGAGTGAGTTCCAGGACAGCTGGACTAAGGGACGACCCTGGTCTCAGAGACCAAAAAAACAATTTGTTTTTTTTAATTAACATGCTGGGTTTGGCAGAGGCAGGTAGATCTGCAGATCTCTGTGAGGTTGAGGTTAGTCTGGACTACATAGCAAGTTCCAGGCCGCAGGGAGCACTTGTCTCCCCACAGAAACACTTGTAGGAAACCGCAGAAACAAAGCACCTCTCGCTGGTTCTTCTCAAAGCGGTTTATTATTCAAGCACATCTTTTTCTCGCTTCTCTTCTCCAAGCTTCTCTTCTCAAGACCAGAAAGTCCCTCTATTTAGAAAGTCTCGCCGGGCGTGGTGGCGCAGCCTTTAATCCTAGCACTCAGGCGAGGCAGAGGCAGGACGGGATCTTTGTGAGTTCAAGGCCCGCCTGGTCTACAGGTGAGTTCCAGGACCGTGGGACTACAGGGCGACCCTGTCTCGAACAGCCCAAAAAAAAAAAAAAAAAAAAAAAAAATTAGAAAGTCTCTCTATTTATCCACCTTCCCAGCCCAGGTTGCGTGGCCTCAGTCTATTGGTATCATCTGGCCTGATCTTGCATACAGGGTGCACCTGCACAGCTTGAACGCTGAATGTGGCTTTACTTAGAGGTAGGAGGGAATCAGATGTTAGTCATAAGACTTGGCTAAAGTCTTGGGCGCCATCCTGGGACCCTCGCCACACCTGCTCTCCACACCAGGCCACCTGGAGCTACAAGAAGACCCTGTCTCAAAGAAAAACAAAACAAAACAAAATTTAAATTAACATCTTGATTTAAAAGTCTTAAAAATGGGCTGGGCGTGGTGGCGCACGCCTTTAATCCTAGCACTTGGGAGGCAGAGGCAGGCGGATCTTTGTGAGTTCAAGGCCAGCCTGGTTTACAGAGTGAGTTCCAGGACAGCTGGGGCTACAGGGAGACCCTGTCTCAAAAAGACAAAAAAATAAATAAATAAATAAAAGTCTTAAAAATGACAAGGGCATGGTGGCATGTAACTTTATTCCCAATGCTTTGAGATAGAGGCAGGAGGATTAGAAGTTCAAATTCATCCTTAGGTACATACTGAGATTGAAGATAGCTTTGGCTACTTCTCACAGAGATTCACCTGTCTCTGCCTTCCAAGTGCTGGAATTAAAAGCATGTGCCACCATGCCTGGCAAATTGAAATTCAATTTTTTTGTAGACTGTGTTGTTGTGTTGGTGTATGGTTTGTCTGGGAATTGGGTGTGGCAGCACTCTAGGAGCAGAGGCAGACAGAGATCGGTGAACCACCAGAAGCTGGGAGAGACAAGGAAGTAGTGTCTTCCATAGTTTTGTTACTTTTACATTGCTTTGACCACATACTGGACAGAAACAACCGAAGAGAAGAGGAAATTATTTTGTCTCAGGTTTGAGGGGACGCAGTCTCTCAAGGTGGGCAAGGCATGACAACAGGTGGCACATGTACAGCAGTAGGAGCCTTGAGTATGGCTTCCCACATCTTGGCAGATCAGGAAGCTGAGAGCTCAGGCAAAACTGATACTCAGCTATAAATAAACACTCTAGTCCCATCCCTGTAGTCCAAGTCTGCCCGCTAGGCCTCACATCCAAAGTGTTCCACAGTGTTTCAGAACAGCACTGCCAGTTGGAAAGCAAGGGCTCAAACATCTTTGGGAGAAATTTCACATTCAAACCACAGCTCTGCTAGCACAGCAGTTTTGAGCCTGAAGTCTCCATAGCTGCGAGGCAATCCAGTTCTGTGACCTGAGCCATTAAACATGTAGAGATTTGATACAGCAGCCATAGGACACCAATACAGCAGTTCTGACATTTTCCATTCATCTTGGCAATTTAAGCTTCCTGAGAAGAGGACCCCTGTCTCTTTGTTCAGGGCTTGGCACCCAGTGAGTGCTCGTGCTCAGTATGAATGGAATGACAGGAGATATGAATTCCTGGGGGCGGGGAGTGGACTAGCCACCTGCATGGGAGGTGGGTTGTTTCCCAGTACTGTAGAATGATTACAGTCTCCTAAAAGCTTATGTGTGGGGGCTGGAGAGATGGCTCAGCAGTTAAGAGCGCCAACTGCTCTTGCAGAGGACCCGGGTTTGATTCCTTGCACCCATATGGTGGCTAAGAACCATCTTTGACTCCAGTTCCAGGGGAATCTGACACCCTCTTCTGACCTCTGCAGCATTGCATGACACAGGCACACCAACCTACATGCAGACAGTACATTCATACACATAAAAAAATAAATTAAAAAAAAGCTTATGTGTGAATGGAGATTCCTGTACAAGAATGAACTTGTTCTGTGAGGTCTGTCTCTTTATTAGAAGACAGGGAGACCCTGTTTCAAAAAAGACATAAAAAAAAAAAAAAAGAAGACTGGAAACATAGGTGAACATGACCCTGCATTGGGGAAAGGCGGGCTGGCAGGCAGGCTAACTTTCATCTCTAACCACTAACCCTCAGGCAAGAGTTCAGTAGTGGCTTAGTTTCCCAAGCTATTAAAGAAGGAAGCCCAGTCCCTTTTTGTCTACTAAGGAGGGTGGGGGCAGGGGAAGCCTGTAAAATCTGCCTCACCTTTTTTTCACTATCTGGAGACTATTGAAAGTTGTGTTTCTGGGGCTGGAGAGATGGCCTAGCGGTTAAGAGCGCCGACTGCTCTCGCAGAGGACCCGGGTTCGATCCCCAGCACCCACATGGCGGCTGAGAACCATCTGTAACTCCAATTCCAGGAGAACTCCAGTTCCAGGGGAATCCGACACCCTCTTCTGACCTCCGCGGCATTGTACGACACGGGTGCACAGACCTACACGCAAACAGTACATTCATACACATAAATAAATAAAAAATAAATAAAATAATTAAAAAAAAAAGAAAGTTGTGTTTGTTTCACTTTCAGTATTTTTTTCAATGAATCAGCAAACCTTTAAGACATAAGCTCCCAGTTGATAATCATGGTTTCCATTTTACAGATGGAAAAATTCTTTTTAAAAAAATTTTTTTTTTATAAATTTTATTTATTTCTGTATGTGTATGAATGTACTGTCTGCATGCAAGTCTGTGCACGCGTGTCATGCAATGCCGCATTTCATTCACTCCTTCACAATTTCACACACACACACACACACACACACACACGCTCACGCTTTAATCATATTCACTCCCATTATCTTCTCTTATCCCCCTGCCCAATGAGCCCCTTCTTCCACCTAAGCCCTGATACTAAATTTTGTTTTGGTGTTTTTAAGACAGGGTCTCCCTATAGCCCCTGCTAGCCTGGAACTCATTATGTAGACCAGGCTGGCCTTAAACTCACAGAGATCCACCTGGCTCTGCCTCCCCAGTGCTGGGATTAAAGGTGTGCACCACCATGCCTGGCCTCTTGATGCTAAATTTTTATTACATTATTTATTTATTTATTTTTATTTTTATTATTATTTTTTTTTGGTCTTTTTGAGACAGGTCTCCCTGTAGCTCTGGCTGTCCTGAAACTCACTATGTAGACTAGACTGTCCTTGAACTCACAAAGATCTGCCTGCCAATACCTCCCAAGTGCTAGGATTAAAGGCGTGCGCCACCCCACCTGGGTTATTATTTTATTATTTGTAAGGGGGGAATGCTTGTTCT
This sequence comes from Rhizomys pruinosus, assembly GCA_009823505.1. Classification (NCBI taxonomy): domain Eukaryota; kingdom Metazoa; phylum Chordata; class Mammalia; order Rodentia; family Spalacidae; genus Rhizomys; species Rhizomys pruinosus. The sequence continues at coordinate 306,737 of VZQC01006778.1, forward strand.
ACAGTGCCCATGTGGAGGTCAAAGGACACCTTATGTGAGTCAGTTCTCATGTTCCACTATGAGGGTTCTGGGGATTGAACTCAGGTCATCAGGTTTGACAGCAAGCGCCTTTCCTCTCTTAGTTATTTCACTGATCTCCTTTGAATAGATTAAATTTTTGTTACTTATTTATTTTGATTTTATGTGTATGAATGTTTTGTCTGAATGTATGTAAGTGAACCCATGTCATGCAATGCCTGGGGAGGACAGAACAGGATGACAGATCTCCTGGAAATGGAATTATAGATGATTGCTAGCTGCTTTGTGGTTGCTGGGAACTGAACCAGGGTCCTCTGCAAGAGCAGCCAGTACTCTTAGCCTCTGAGCCATCTCTCTAGGGTGTTCACTTTACCCCCTTGCTAAATATATTTTTATCACCTCTCTGTAACTCTGCCACTTGCAAACTTAAGTTAAACAAAGATATTTTTTTGCCTGAGCTTTTTTTTTCTGCTTTTTTCTTTGTTTTCATTTATTTATTTTCATATGTATATGAATGTACTGTCTGCATGCAGGTTTGTGCATTGCACCTGTGTCGTGCAATGCCACTGGAAGTCAGAAGAGGGTGTCAGATTCCCCTGGAACTGGAGTTAAAGACAGTTCTCAGCTGCCATGTAGGTGCTGGAGATCAAACCCGGGTCCTCTGCAAGAGCAGTCAGTGCTCTTAACTGCTAGGTCATCTCTCCAGCCCCTGTTTGTTTTATTTTGAGAGAAGGTCTTATGTAACTCAGGAGGGCTTCAAATTCTGTGTACTTGAGGATGACCTTAAACTCTTTTTAAAATTATTTCTTTTTTAATATTTTATTTTCATATGTGTATGAATGTACTGTCTGCATGTAGGTTTGTGCACCCATGTCATGCAATGCTGTGGAGGTCAGAAGAGGGAGTCGGATTCCCCTAGAACTGGAGTTAAAGACGGTTTTCAGCCGCCATGTAGGTGCTGGGGATCGAACCCGGGTCCTCTGCAAGAGCAGTCAGTGCTCTTAACCATTAGGCCATCTCTCCAGCCCCTATTTATTTCTTATGTGTATGAATGTACTGTCTGTATGTAGGTTTGTGCACCCGTGTCGAACTTCCCTGGAACTGGAGTTAAAGATGGTTCTTAGCCACCATGTGGGTGCTGGGAATCAAACCCGGATCCTCTGCAAGAGCAGTTGGTGCTCTTAACTGCTGAGCCATCTCTCCAGCCCAGACCTTAAACTCTTTTTTTTTTTTTTTAATCTTTTCAAGACAGGGTCTCCCTGTAGCACCGGCTGTCCTGGAATTCACTCTGTAGCACCGGCTGTCCTGGAATTCACTCTGTAGACCAGGCTGGCCTTGAACTCACAAAGATCCGCCTGCCTCTGCCTCTCAAGTGCTAGGATTAAAGGCATGCGCCACCACGCCCAGCAGACCTTAAACTCTTGATCCTCCTATTTTCACATCCCCAGTGCTGGGCTGGAATTGACTAGCTAAGGATAGCCTTTCTCTCTCTTTCTTTTCTTTCTTTCTTTCGCTTTCTTTCTTTCTTTCTTTCTTTCTTTCTTTCTTTCTTTCTTTCTTTCTTTCTTTCTTTCTTTCTTTCTTTTTCTTTCTTTCTTTCTTTCCTTCTTTCTTTCCTTTCTTTCTTTCTCTTTCTTTCTTTCTTTCTTTCTTTCTTTCTTTCTTTCCTTCCTCCTTCCTTCCTTCCTTCCTTCTTTCTTTCCTTTCTTTCTTTCTCTCTTTCTCTCTCTCTCTCTCTCTTTCTCTCTCTCTCTTTTTCTTTCTTTTCTCTCTTTCTCCCTTCCTTCCTTCCTTCCTTCCTTTCTTCTTTCTTTTTCTTTTTTTTTTTCTTTTTTTTGAAACAGGTGCTTCTCCTCTTTTGATTAGTCTGTATGGCCAGATCTTGGAGACAGCTGGTCTCTCAACTTTCCAGAAATACGCCTGCTTCTGCAGGAATTAAAGTGTTAGGATTAAATGTGTGTGCCACCATATCCAATTTTGTTTGATTTTTGAGTCAGGGTTTCTTGTATCTTGGGCTAGCTTATTTTATTTATTTTATTTTATTATATTTTATTTTATTTTCCAGGCTAGCTTTTTTTTTTTTTTTTTTTATTGTCTTTTCGAGACAGGGTCTCCCTGTAGCCCCAGCTGTCCTGGAATTTGCTCTGTAGACCAGGCTGGCCTTGAACTCACAAAGATCTGCCTGCCTCTGCCTCCCAAGTGCTAGGATTAAAGGCGTGCACCACCACGCCCAGCCCAGGCTAGCTTTTAATGTACTGTGTAGCCAAGGATGACCTATCTCCATCTCCTGAGTGCACCCACACTCTGTTTTATATAGTGCTAGGGATCAAAACCAGGGCTTCCTGCATGTTAGACAAGTACTCTACCAACTAAGCACAACCCTAACCCAAAAATGATCTTTTGAGTCATGAAATTTAAGCAATGACCTCAAAGAAGATGGATTACCTTTTCTAAGTTTGTTATTTTTGTAAATGGCCAAGGATGAATACAACTTGGCAAAATCAGATCACGCTTTCACCTGGCTCATATCTAGGCAACCAAAGGTATGTATCAATCTAACATGCAGTTTAACTCAGATGCAAGATTGGTGGGGAATGGGTAGAGAAATACGAGTACTGGAGATTCAACAAGAGTGGTAAATGCACAGAACTGTTAAAACTGGGTGAGACAGGGGCTGGAGAGACGGCTCAGTGGTTAAGAGCACCAACTGCTCTTGCAGAGGACCCGGGTTGGATTCCCAGCACCCACACGGCTGCTAAGAACAGTCTTTAACTCCAGTTCCAGGGGAATCCAATGCCCTATTCTAACCTCCATGGCATTGGATGACATGGGTGCACCAACCTACATGCAGACAGTACATTCATACACATAAAAATAAATAAATAAATAAAACTAAAAAAACCAAACAAACTGGGTGAGACAGGGCTAGAGAGATGGCTCAGTGGTTAAGAGGACGGGCTGCTCTTGCAGAAGACCTGGGTTGGATTCCCAGCACCCACATGGTGCTTACAACTGTCTGTAACTCCAGTTTCAGGAGAATCCAGTGTCCTCTTCTGGCCTCCTTGGGCACTGCACGTCACAGGTGCACTTGCATACACGCAGGCACTATACTCATACACAAACAATAAGAATAATAGGGGCTAGAGAGATGGCCTAGCGGTTAAGAGCACCGACCGCTCTTACAGAGGACCCGGGTTCGATCCCCAGCACCCACATGGCGGCCGAGAACCATCTGAAACTCCAGTTCCAGGAGAACTCCAGTTCCAGGGGAATCCGACACCCTCTTCTGACCTCCGCGCCATTGCACGACACGGGTGCACAAACTTGCATGCAGACAGTACATTCATACACATACAGAAATAAATAAAAAAATTAATAAAAAAAAGAAAAATAATAATAACCTCATGCTTTTGGAGCAGGAATACATTCTACATGCTAGAGTGAAAAAGGAGTTCTCAGGGCTGCCAACCTTACAGTAGAGGTTGAGTGGTAGTATATTTCTCCTACATAAAAAAATAAAATAAAATAAAATAGCCGGGCGTGGTGGTACACACTTATCCTAGCACTTGGGAGGCAGAGGCAGGTGGATCTTTGTGAGTTCAAGGCCAGCCTGGTCTACAGAGCGAGTTCCAGACCAGCTGGGGCTACAAGAAAACCCTGTCTCTAAAAGACCAAAAAAAAAAAAAAACAACGCTGTATGTGATGGTGCACACCTTTAATCCCAGCACCTGGGAGGCAGAGGCAGAGGCAGGTGGATCTCTGTTCAAGGCCAGTATGGTCTACATAGTGAGCTCAGGCCAGCTGGGGCTAAAGGGAGACCCTGTCTCAAAAATACAAAAAAAAAAAAGAAAAAAAAAGGCATAATAAAAGATGAAAAAAAAAAAACCTGGGTGAGAACATGGGGTTTATTATGCTAATGTATGTTTGAAATCTTCCAAAGTAGGGGTTGGAGAGATGGCTCAGTGGTTAAGAGTACCAACTGCTCGGGGCTGGAGAGATGGCCCAGCGGTTAAGAGCACCGACTGGGGCTGGAGAGATAGCCTAGTGGTTAAGAGCGCCGACCGCTCTTACAGAGGACCCGGGTTCGATCCCCAGCACCCACATGGCGGCTGAGAAACCGTCTTGTAACTCCAATTCCAGGAGAACTCCAGTTCCAGGGAATCCGAGACCTCTTCTGACCTTCGCGGCATTGCACGACACGGGTGCACAAACCTGCATGCAGACAGTACATTCATACACATACAAAATAAATAAAATTAAATTAAAAAAAAAAAAAAAGCACCGACTGCTCTTCTGCTCTTGCAGAGGACCAGGATTCGATCCCCAGCACCCACATGGTGGCTAAGAACCGGCTTTAACTCCAATTCCAAGGGAATCTGACACCCTCTTCTGACCTCCACAGCATTGCACGACCTGGGTGCACCAACCTACATACAGGTAATACACTCATACACATAAAATAAAATAAAAAATAAGAAATTTTCAAGTAGTCAGGTGTGGTGGTACACACCTGTAATCCCAGCATTCAGGAGGCTGAGGCAGGAGGTTAGTTAGAGGTCAATCAGCAGTACAGTGTAAGACCCTATCTTAAATTTTTTTTTTGTGGACCCAGGGAGATGGCTCAACAGATTTGGGTGCTTGCTACCTAGCCTGACCAACTAAGTTCCATCCCATATGGCAGAAGGAGAGAACTGTCAAATGTTGTACTCTCACCTCTACACATACATTGCGACATGTGTGCACCCATACACATTACACACAGATATAAATGTAAATTTTTTAAATTTTTATTTATTTATTCTTTATTATTTATTTATATGAATGTATTGTCTGCATGTAGGTTTGTGCACCCATGTCATGCAATGCCTTGGAGTACAGAAGAGGGCGTCGGATTCCCCTGGATCTGGAGTTCTCCTGGAATTGGAGTTACAGATGGTTCTCGGCCGCCATGTGGGTGCTGGGGATCAAACCCGGGTCCTCTGTAAGAGCAGTCGGTGCTCTTAACCGCTAGGCCATCTCTCCAGCCCCAAATGTAAATTTTTTTAAAGGTTGGAGCATAGGAGATGGCTCATGAGGTAAAGAAGATGCTTGCTGCCAAGACTGATGACCTGAGTTTGATCCCTTGGATCCATATACCCTGCCTTGCCCCCACACAAACACAAAAGTAGTTAATAAAATGTAATATTAAAAAAAAAGAAAGGTTGAAGCTGGGTGTGGTGATGCATGCCTTTGATCACAGTACTTGGGAGGCAGAGGCAGGTGGATCTCTGTGAGTTCAAGGTCAGCCTGGTCAACAGAGTGAGTTCTAGTCCAGCTGGGGTCACACACACACACACACACACACACACACACACACACACACAAAGTTTGGGCCTTTGCTGTGGCTTAATAGGTGGAGGCAACTGCTGCGAAGCCTGGCTACCTGAGTTCAATCCCCAGGACCCACATGGTAGAAGGAGAAAATCCACTCCCATTATTTGTCCTATAACCTACACACACCCACAAGAAAATGTAAGAAAACTTTTTAACTTAATAAATGTAAGAAAACTTTTTAAAAATTTATTTATTTATTTTCATATGTGTATGAATGTACTGTCTGCATGCAGGTTTGTGCACCCATGTCATGCAATGCCGCGGAGGTCAGAAGAGGGTGTCGGATTCCCCTGGAACTGGAGTTAAAGACGGTTCTCGACCGCCATGAGGGTGCTGGGGATTGAACCCGGTTCCTCTGCAAGAGCAGTCTACGCTTTTGGTCTTTTCGAGACAGGGTCTCCCTGTAGCCCTAGCTGTCCTGAAACTCACTCTGTAGACCAGGCTGGCCTTGAACTCACAAAGATCCGCCTGCCTCTGCCTCTCAAGTTGCTAGGATTAAAGGCGTGCGCCACCATGCCCGGCAGTCAGTGCTCTTAACCACTTGGCCATCTCTCCAGCCCATAAGAAAACTTTTGGTATTTTTGAGACAGGGTCTCCCTTTAGTCCCAGCTGACCTGGAGCTCACTCTGTAGACCAGGCTGGCCTTGAACTCACAGAGATCTACCTGCTTCTGCCTCCCAAGTGCTAGGATTAAAGGCATGCGCCACCACGCCCAGCAAGAAAACTTTAAAAAATTTTTTTAATTTTTTTATGTGTATGAGTGTACTGTCTGCATGTAGGTTGGTGCCCCCGTGCCCTGCAATGCCGCGGAGGTCAGAAAAAGGCATCCGACAAAAACAAAAAAAAAAAAAAAAAGAAAAAGGCTTTGGATTCCCCTGGAACTGGAGTTAAAGACAGTTCTTAGCAACATGTGGGTGCTGGGAACACAACCCAGGTCCTCTGCAAGAGCAGNATCCGAAAAAAAAAAAAAAAAAAAAAAAAAGAAAAAGGCTTTGGATTCCCCTGGAACTGGAGTTAAAGACAGTTCTTAGCAACATGTGGGTGCTGGGAACACAACCCAGGTCCTCTGCAAGAGCAGTCAGCACTCTTAATCGCTGAGCCATCTCTCCAGCCCCGGAAAAAAAAACTTTTTTTTTGTCTTTTTGAAACAGGGTCTCCTTGTAGCCTCAGCTGTCCTGGAACTCACTCTGTAGACCAGGCTGGCCTTGAACTCACAAAGATCCCCCTGCCTCTGCCTCCCAAGTGCTTGGATTAAAGGTGTGCGCCACCACACCCGGCCAAAACTTTTTTTAACTTAATAAAATTTTGAAAAAAAAAAAAAAAGAAAACTTTTTTGAAATATATGCTTTTATTTTCTGTGTATGAGTGTTTGCTTGCTTACATGTAAGTGCATAATGTGCATGCAAACCTGAGGAGGCCAAAAGAAGGCGACTGATAACTGGAATTGGAGTTAAGGATGGCTGTTAGCTGTCTTATGTGGGTGGTGGGAATAGAACCTGGGTCTTCTGCAAGAGCAGTCAGTACTCAACCAATCATTGAGCCATCTCTCCAACCCTCCCCCCCTTTTTTTGAGATGGGGTCTCCCTGTAGCCCCAGCTGTCCTGGAACTCACTCTGTAGACCAGGCTGGCTTTGAACTCACAGAGATCCGCCTGCCTCTGTCTCCCAAGTGCTAGGATTAAAGACGTGCACCATCAAATTGGTGGCGCCCACCAGGCTATATTTATAAATTTAAAATAAAAAACAAATAAAGAAGAACTGGACATGGTGACTATGTCTATAATTTCAGAACTTAGGAGGTGGAGGCTGAAGGACCCAGGACTTCAAGGCCAGCCTCAGTTACATAACGAATTCAAGGCCAGCCTAGGCTGTGTAAGACTCTGTTTCAGCTTTACCCTGCCCTCTCCCCCTACCAGTCAATCCAGAGAACAGTTTGATTATACCCTAAACAAGTAGTTGAGCTACAGTAAATTGTCTCATGTATTGGGCAATTCTTTTTTCTCTGAAATACAAACTTATCGTAAGTTAGCAAATCAAATTTTCCTCAACTATGATTGGTACAATTGGTTCAAAGTTGAAACAAGCATGTTATTATATAAAGTATGAGACAAAGAAACATTTAGTCCCACAATGAATCTTTTTTTATCAGAAAAGGTATAAAGTTTCAAAACCAAGCCTGGTGGAGAGACAGAGACAGGAGAATCCATCCATAGTTCCAAGTGGCTACGCAGTGAGCTAGAGGCTAGCCTGGGATATATGAGACCCTGTCTCAAAAACAAAACAAACAAACCAAAAAACTATGAATTTTTCAAGTCTCAACTCCAAGTACTTAAGACTCATCAATTCATACAGATTTATTTCCTTTACCACTTCCACAAGCCAATGGTAGAACATTTTCATCCTCCAGAAAGAAATGTGGCTGTCGAGGCTGGAGAGATGGCCTAGCGGTTAAGAGTGCAGACTGCTTTTGCAGAAGACCCGGGTTTGATTCCCAGCACACACATGGCAGCTGAGAACTGTTTTAAACTCCAGTTCCAGGGGAATCCGATGCCTTCTTCTGACCTGTGGCATTGCATGACACGGGTGCACCAACCTACATGCAGACAGTACACTCATACACATAAAAAATAAAAAAATAGAAATGTGGCTGTGGTAGAGGCAGAACTCAGCAGTAGAGTGTATGGTAATGCCCTGGATTCAACCTTCTCTAGCACCAGGAAAAAACAAAAACAACTCCATGGCAAAAAACCCCTCATATTCCCATTAGAATTACTTCATGGTCCCCAGTTCCCTTAGTCTCTGGTAGCCACTTCTATCACTATGGATTTGTTATTCTAGATATTCTGTATATAATACACACTTGCATGCTAACCAGTTGTGCCACTGGAACTCCTAGACATTTTTTTCTTTCTTTTAGAAATTTTGTTTTAGTCGATTACTATTATTTTTAAATTATTATTTATTATTTTTATTTTTATGTGTATGAGTGTATTGCCTGCATGTATATAAGTGCATCTGTGTCATACAGTGCCCACAAAGGTCAGAAGAGGGTGTCAGATCCCCTGGAATTAGTTACAGACAGTTGATAGCTGCCATGTGGGTGCTGGGAATCGTACCCAGGTCCTTTGCAAGAACAGCCAGTGTTCTTAACTGTTGAGCCATCTCTTCAGCCCCCAGTTATTTTTATTATTATTATTATTGAGACAGGGTCTCCCTGTAGTCCCAGCTGTTCTGGAACTCACTCTGTAGACCAGGTTGGCTTTGAACTCACAAAGATCCGCCTGCCTCTGCCTCCCAAGTGCTAGGATTAAAGGCGTGCACCACCACGACCGGCTATTTTTATTATTGAAACAAGATTTCACTATGCTGCCCTGGCTGGCCTGGAACTGGCTCTGTAGACCTGGCTGCCTCAAACTCACACAGATTCACTCTTTGCCTCCAGAGTACTGGGATTAAAGGTAGGTATAACCACACTCAGCTACTTTTAAATTTGAGTTTTTATTTATTTAATTGTGTGTGTGTGTGTGTGTGTGTGTGTGTGTGTGTGTGTGTGTGTATGCACACGAGGTTAGAGGACAACTGTGGGAGTTTTCTCCTTCCATGGATCAAATTCAGTTCATCTGCTTTGTGTCTGGATGGGTGTGGAGATGATGTATGTGCCATGTGTCATGTGAAGTTTCAAAGACACTTTGTAGAACTGATTCTATCTTTCCACATTTATGAATTTTATGTGTTTTCTGGCGATTAAGCTTAGATCCTCAGTCTTGCATGAAAAGTGCTTTTGGGCTGGAGAGATGGCCTAGCGGTTAAGAGCACCGACTGCTCTTGCAGAGGACCCGGGGTTCGATCCCCAGCACCCACATGGTGGCTGAGAACGGTCTGTAACTCCAATTCCAGGAGAACTCCAGTTCCAGGAGAATCCGACACCCTCTTCTGACCTCCGCTGCATTGCACGACACGGGTGCACAAACCTACAGGCAGACAGTACATTCATACACATAAATAAATAAAATAAAATAAATAAAAAAAGAAAAAAAAGAAAAGTGCTTTTACCTGTTGAGTCCTCTTGGTAGCTCAGACCTTTTTTTTTTTTTGGTCTTTTCGACACAGGGTCTCCCTGTAGCCCCAACTGTCCTGAACTAAAAATAGCCTGTTTACTATTTTGTATTTTGTTATTCCTTTTTTTTTTTTTCTTTTTGGTATTTTCGAGACAGGGTTTCCCTGTAGCCCCAGTTCCTGGAACTCAACACTACAATGTAGAAACCAGGCCTTGAACATCACAAGAATCCGCCTGCCGCCTCCTGGGTGCATAGGATTAAAGGCGTGTGCTATTCCTTTTTTCAAGTAGACATTTTCTGATAACCAAGAACTTCATCATTAGAGTACCTAGCTGGGGTATAAAGAAACGTATTTGTTTTTATGGACTACACATGTCGAGATGAATTTATGTATATCGCTGTCACTCATGCAAATAAATTCACAATATAATGGTGATTACATAAAAAATAAAAAAGCAAGAACTAATACTTGGGATCATTTCTGTAGTATGTTACTGGAGAAGTTTCTCTGTGTAGATTACCAGAAACCACGAGGAGGGGACGTAGCATTCTCTCCTGATGTGAAGCTGGTTCTTGGTGTTGCTTTACTGCAGCTGCCACTTGGCTTTGATGATTGTTCTTTTCTTCAGGAGAGTAGAGGGAAGAGGAATGCAGTCTGAGTGGTAAAATAAATAAATAAATAAAAATAAAATAAAATAAAATATAAAAGGCGAGTGTGTGTGTGTGTGTGTGTGTGTGTTTGTGTGGTGTGGTGTACGGGGGCGGGGCCTGGAGAGAATGCTGCAGCAGTGAGCAGCGTGACTGGCTTTGCAGAGGACCTGGGATTGACTCCCAGCACCCACATGGCGCTAAGAACCATCCTTAACTAAAGATCCAGGGGAAGGGGAATCCGACACCCTCAAAAAAAAAAAAAGGCAGAGGCAGAGGGCTAGGAGGATTGCTCTGTGAGTTCACGGCAGCCTGGTCTACAGAGCGACTTCCCAGGACGCTGGGGCTACAGGGAGACCACTGGTCAATAAAAAATGACAAAACAAAAAAAACAAAAACAAAAACGAAAACGCCCAAGCGTTTTTTTAAAAAAAAATTTATTTTTGTATGTGTATGAATGTTACTCTCTTGCATGTAGGTTTGTGTAATCGGCGCGTGTCGTGCAATGGCCTGCGAGGTCAGAATATTGTGTCGGATTCCCCTGGGAATCTGGAGGTTCTCGCTGGAATTGAGTTACAGACGGTTCTAAGCAGCCATGTGCGGACTGGGATGCGAGACCGCGGGTCGCTTCTGCAGGAGCAGTCGTGCTCTTAACCGCTAGGGGCTATCTGCAGTCCGCCCAAAGCGTTTTTTAAACAGTTTTGTTGGAGGTCGGCCGCGGGCGCGCTTTCTGAACTCCTTTCTGGAGGAGACGGCGGAGCATCTCACCGCTATGGGAGGTGAGACATTTTGAGGAATCAGTCTAGTCTCACTCAGCCAGGCTGTACTCGTCAGAGAAAAGCCTTCAAACCGGAGGGTTTTTCCTGCTCTCGCACTGACCATGCCCACCCGGGAACCGGACCACCCCAGCTAGGAAGTCAACACCACAGAAGAGCGCTTAGCAACACGCCCAGACCCACCCATTTCCGCTCACCCCGAGGCTCCGCCCTATCTCCGGCATTTCATTGGCTGTGGTGACCAGCCCCCGGAATACCTGCTCAGGATTGGTCCGCTCCGCCGCCGCTCGTGCTTCTTCCGGGGGCGTGCGCCGAGCGTGATTACGCCCCTTACGTTCCGACGCTTTGTTGGCCTCAGGAGGTGCTGTCGGCGCTGTCTCAGAAGAAAGGTCGGTTGTGTGAGGAAGCTGCTATGGTGTTGGGTTCTCCCGCAGAGCCGACCGAGCAGCGACGGTCGCGGGCGCAATGAAGGTGAGTGGCTGTGGGAAGCCGGTTTGGCTGGCCCCCCCTCTACCGCCCCGACCCCCCCCCCCGGTCCCGCCCTCCCCCCCCCCCCCCGCGCCCCCCCCCCCCAGCCCCCCCCCCCCCCTACCCCCCGCATACTCCTCCCCAACCCCTCTCCCCTGCCCCCCGCACTGGCCCCCCCCCCCCCTCACGGCCTCTCGATCTATATTATGACGAGCGTCTTTTTTTTATCGTCTCAGGGTTGGCTGGCGGCGTTCGGGAATCCGCGGAGAGGGTCGCCGCTCGGCGTGTGGGGGCCCGGACGTTCTGCCGATTTTTTTTTTTTTTTTTTTTTCCCCTCTCGGCGTCCCACCCAGGCGGTCCCCATCTCTGCGTGGCCGGTGTTGGAAGTGGCGGAGAGAGGTGGAGATCAGCATGACGGAGACAACATTACGGGGCAGGATGGGCTTGAGCCGGCTATTTGCTCGCCCCGTCCCTGTGTCCCATAACCCTGGTAACGCCCGCGGCGTCGTCTCGGCCCTCTGGAAAGGGGGGAGGGAGGAAGAAGAGGAGGATTATGCCCCGCCCCCCTTAGTGTCAGCCCCACGTAACCCGGCCCGGCGCTCGCCTCAGCCCTCCGTGTTCCTACGCTCCGGGTGTGCCAGGCCTCGGGTGTCTCCCCCGCCTCTGCTCTAGGTGTCCCAGCCCTTGGTGCCCCCCCCCGGGGGGATCCCAGGTGCCCTCTGGATCCCCAGTCTTGAACTAACCCCAGTCGGGAAACGTGACCAAGACCGAAGCCAAAGCTAGTGCTGGGAGTGATGCTGGATGGGGGCCAGGCTAGCCTTAGAAAGCCAGAGGTTAGGGTTCCAGTCCGAGGAGCTCCCGGTGGGTGGGCTTCAGCGTGGTGGGGGTGACCCTGCTCGCTGCGAGAAGTAGAGTGTCGGTATGTAGGGAGTCACTTGGCAGCTCTGCTCCCAGGTGTGAAGTTGAGGAAAGGGGTATCCAGGTGTGTTTCATTCTGGCCTGCTTTGGGGGCATGATTTTTCTTAACTAAATCAGAGTTCTAAAGAGTTCCGTGTGTAGCAGTCAATTCAGGTATTGATCAGTTTGCCCAAAGCAGAGCAAATGGGCAAAACAAAAAAAATATGGTGGTGGTTCTCTTTTTCCAGATATAGACGGTTGTATTAATCTCACTGGAGAAGTGTATTGGGTGTGGGTGAGGAAAATGAGTGGGCATTAACTCCATTTTCATAAAGATTGTCTTATGGCTAGAGAAATTATTTTGTCCAGCTTCTTTGTATTAAGAGGGAAGCACAGCCCAAAGGATTAGCCAAAGCTGACACTGGCAAAGTGGAGCTTCTTTTGAGATGGCTGCAGGCGGTTTGGGTGGCTCAACCAAGGGCAGTCAAAAAATCTTCTGAGGGCATCAGTATTTGGATCAGAGTTTCCTTGGGGGGGGCATGGTGAGTAGAAATAATTCAAAATACAATCCCATTCTCTTAAGATGGGGTTTACTAATCAAAAGAAAAGAGGCAAGCCAGGTGTGGTGGTATTGGCAAAGCCTGTACCTAACACTTGGTAGGCCGTGGCAGCAAGTTTGAGGCTACTCCTTGCTTGTCTCACAACAAAAAGCAAGGAAAAGGTACCTCCATTGCTGCACACCTTCATTTCCCAGGATTTGGGAAAGTGAGGCAGTAAGCTGGAGTAATAGCATATTCAGGAGTTAGAAGTGGTCTTTACATAGAAGGTTTGAGGCCAGTCTGGGTTACTTGAGACCCTGTCTCAAAAGCAAACTTATCCAAAATATATAATAAAAAATAATTAAAAACGGCATCTGGCTGCTGGGAGCAAGGGAGATTTTTGGAATAAAGGTAACTTTCTTTGTTTTGAGAGCAAATATTTGTATTCCTGACTGGCTCCGACTCAGTAGTAGGCGCTAGGCTGCGCTTGGAGATTGTGGGCGATTTTCGGCTGCCTCTGGCCTCCTGAGTGCTAGGATGTAAGGCAAATGTATGCTCTGGAGTGGGTAACTTCGGAACTGAGTCTGAAGTATGAAGATATTGGTTGAGATTTATTTTTTAACTTCAGTCAGCTTATAAAATATTTCTATAACTTAGAATAATTAAAATACCAGGAAGTAGCTTTATTTCTGGAAAATCATCATTTTTGCTGTGAGATCCAAAAACAAGCAGCCTTTATATATAATACCTTTATATATAATACCTCAAAGAATGTCTGTCTTTATTACTAGTAAATTTGTGGCCCATCAGGAAATTAGATATGTATGGAGAATTAGGGATGGGTGCCCACATTTTAGGTAAGTTTTTTGTAAAAACAAAATGATTTTTTGTATTTAAGTGGAAGTAACTGGTTTCTAAAGTTGGAAAAATATTTTGTTTTTTTCTCCCCTTTTTAAGTAGCGGGCAGCTATCATGGAGCTTGGTCCGTAGAGCAGCTGGCCTTGAAGCTCCACAGGATCGCCTAACATCTCCTTCCTCCCAAGTGGCTGGATTAAAGGGCACGTGCCACACGCCGGCTAAGTTAAAAGATTTTAAATTTTTATTAAATTTTGGTCTGTCGAGACAGGGTCTCCCTGTAGCCGGCAGCTGTCCTGGAAGGCCCACTCTGTAGAGCCATGGGCTGGCCTTGGGAACCTCACAAAAGATTCACGCTGCCTCTGGCCTGCCAAGTGCTATGGATTAAGGAGTGCGCCCAACCACTGCCCGGTCAATTAATTTTTCTTTCTTTTTTTTTTTTTTTTTTATTAAGCAGGGAGTGGGCTTTATTAGGGAAATAAGAGGAAATGCACCCTTGGGCGAAAACGCAACAGCCTGGGGGGGGAAAGTGGGGGAAATAAGAAGTTGAAAGGAAGTGAGGGGCATGCAGAGTGAAAGTGAAAGAAGGGTACTGAAGGCAGAGAGAGAGAGGAGTGAAGGGGCAAGGGAGAAGAGAGGCTGCACCCGGCATAATTATTTTTTGTTTTTGTCTTTACTATATCGATTCCGCATGTTTGTAAGTGCACCCATGTTACGTAATGTCCGTGGAGTCAGGAGGTGTTGGATTCGCTGCAAGCTGGAGTTAAGATCGTTATTAGCTACCATGTGGGTGCTGGGAATATGAACCTGGGTCCTCAGCAACTGGGCAAGTGGGCTGCTCTTAACCTCTGAGCCACCTCTCTACTCCCTCTATGTTGAAATTTTAGAAATGAGAGTGGCGGTTGAAGGAAAATGAAAGTGACAGCTATGAATGCTGCTTTTGTTTAGCTTTTGCAAATCCGAAATCACAAAATTTAGGATTCAAAGCTGTTAATTATTTAACTTTATGTTGTTTGTAAGATTTAATGGTATGGTAGTGAATTCCGGATGCTGATGGTTCTAACATGTGAATGTTATGTAAGGCACAGTACTTCTTTTTTTTTTTTTTTAAAAAAGAAAGGAGTTCGCCTGAGCACCAGCTGTTCCTGAACTCCAACTGGTTAGGGCTAGGCTGCTCTTGAAGGCTCCACCTGCCTCTGCCTCCGCTATGCTGGGATTAAAGGCATGCACACCACAGCCTGGCTGGCAGAGTGTGCTTAAATAGGTTTGGATGTTAAAGGGTTTTGGTGTTGTTAATTGTTTGTTGTTTTTTGTTTATGTGTCAGGACTCCCAGGACCCGACCCCCACCCAGACTCTAGGCAGAGATATCTTCTGCATCAAACTTAAGCTGAAACTTCCTCATTTTGGGCCCGGAACTTTGGTAGGAACTAAAAGTTATTTTCTGCATCAGAAACTAGACAGGGGAAAAAAGCATTTGCTCCAGAGACCTGCGAGAGACTTCTTTTCAGAAGCTATCAGAGGCAAAAAAAAAAATCCCGCGAACCACGAAGTTTGCAGGCAGATAATCACTTTTTTTGTTGTTGTTAGTCTTGTATTTTTTTTTAATTTCTCTATGTATATGAATGTATGTCTGCATGCAGTCTGTGCTCCCGTTCGGAACAGTGCAATGCTGTGGAGGTTCAGAAGAGGGTGTCTGATTCCCCCTGGAACTGGAAAGTTTCAGACGGTTCTCAGCTGGCCATGTGGGTGGCTGGAGATCGAACCCGGGTCCTCTGTAAGAGCGTCACCAGCTTTCTTTAACCCGCTAGGCTCCATCTCTCCAGGCCCCTTAACAGATAAGTCTTGCAGTTGCATGGGGGGGCAGACTCACAACCCCTCTCCCCAATTGTAATTTCCCCAATAGTCCACTTAACAATCTTGACTGCCAGCCATTTCATTGCTAGCTTAATTCATTTCCAGTAAAGCTTGTTCTACTTTTTTTTTTTGATTTTTTTATTTATTTATTTTATTTTATATTTATTTATTTTATATTACTTATTTATTTATTTATTGTCTTTTTGAGACAGGGTCTCTCTGTAGCCCCAGCTGTCCTGGAACTTACGATGTAGACCAGGCGGGCCTTAAACCCACAAAGATCTGCCTGCCTTTATGCCTCTCCAAGTGCTAGGATTAAAGGCGTGTGCGCCACCAACGCCCAGCCCCTGTACTGCTAATAAAATAATCTTTAAAAGAAATCCCTGTGGTCATGGTGGTGCTCTAGCTAGTTTGGAATTTGCTATATAGACTACTTGAACTTGCATTCCTCTTGCTCCCAATTGCTAGAATTCTAGGTGTAAGCCACATGCCTGGCTCTTGCTTTGCTTTGTTTGTTGGTTTTGTGTGTGTGTTTGGTATGTGTGTATACATGTACAAACAGATGTGTTGGGTTGTAGAAGATGTGAAAGGTGACCTTTGAGGTAGATTTCGCCTTAAATCTGCAGTTCTTATTTTTCTTCTGTTACAACAATCATCCTGTCTGATTCTGCTTTTAAATTTTTTATTTTATATTTATAACTGTTAATTCAGTGCTATTCGTGTATTAAGTGTCACCCGGTCATGCAATACTGCGAGGGAGCAAAGGTAGGTATTCCAGCTCCGCGTGGAATTGGAGTTATAAGCGAGGTTGCTTAGCGCCATGTGGGTGCTGGGATTCGAAACCGTGTGTCCTCTGAAGAGAGACAGACAGTCTCTGTTTTTTTTTTTTTTAATTTTTCTGTTAGTATTAATTTTATTCTATTTGTATGTGTGAGTGAATGTATGTTGCATGCAAGGTTTGTGCAGCCCGTTCGTGGCAATGCCGGAAGGTCAAAGAGGGTGTCGGTTCCCTGAACTGGAGTCTCCTGGAATTGGAGTTCAAGAAGTCTTTTCAGCCGCCATGTGGGTGCTGGGATCGAGACCCGCGGGTCCTCTGTAAGAGCGGTCGGCGCTCTTAACGCAGCTATGAACTATCTCTCCAGCCCACGTTACTTACGCGCAGCCCAGCCGACAATGACTCTATAACCACTGAGCGATCTCTCAGCCCTGCTCTGTCTTCTCTACAGTGCTGGGGTTCCAGGAGTGTGTGAGATCATGGTTGGCTTGTTACCTGCATCCTGGGATCCAAAGTCAGGTCCTCATGATTGTTCAATCAGCAGTCACTTTTTTTATTTATTTATAATTTTGAATTTAAAAATTTGTATATTTTAATCTCTTTTGCCTGCATGTATGCTGAAGGGCATCCTTGTCATAAGCAGTAACGCGCACAGAGGCTTAGTAGAGTGTGTTGGGGTCACCCTGGAAGAACTGGACGTTAAACAAGAGATGTCTGCTGGCTATGTGGGTGTTGGGAACCAATATCCTAGCCAGATCTTCTACAAAAAGCAGCCAGTGCTCTTTTTTTTTTTTTTTTTTTTGTTTTTTTTTATGTGCTTTTCGAGACAGGTGGTCTCCCTGTAGCCCAGCTTGGTGCTGGAGCTCAAGCTGCTTTTTATGTGTAAATAAAAAAATGAGTATTATCTGTGCTGCTGTAGGTTGGTGCACCTGTGTGCGTGCAGATTGCTTGGCCGGAGGTATCGGAAGAGGCGGAGTTGGGATCCGCATGGTGGATCGTGGGAGTTCTCCTCCAGCCACATACATGAAAACGCATTCTTAGCTGGGCATGGTGGACATGCCTTTAACCTAGCTCTTGGGAGGCAGATGGCAAGGCAGATCCTTTGTGAGTTCAAGGCAGATGGGGCTACAGGGAGCCCTGTCTTGAAAAGACGCCTGCCCACCGAAGAAAAAACGCATTCCCTTTTTTGTGGAAATGGCTTTAAATTTAATTATTTTTGAGACAAGAAAGCCATTCGCTTAATTTAATTTTCCTAGGGGATTGCCTTGATATGTTTTTTCCCCCAAAGCTTGTTGGGCAAATAAGTAAATGGAACTGTGGTATTATGTGTAAAACTACACATGTTAGGGGGCTGGAGAGATCGGGCATAGCGAGGGTAAAGAAGGGAGCTGACTGCTCTTGCACAGGACCGTGGTTCAATCCCCAGCACCNCTTTTTGAGACAGAGTCTCCCTGTAGTCCCAGCTACCCTGGAAATCACTATGTAGACCAGGCTGGCCTTGAACTCACAGAAATCCACCTGCCTCTGCCTCCCAAGTGCTGGGATTAAAGGCAAGTGCCACCATGCCTGGCTAATTTCTTCTTTTCTAGTTTTTAGCGATACAGCTGTTTATAGTTTGCTTTTGCTTAGTCATTTCTCTTTGCTTGGGCTGAGCTTCATTTGTTTTGATCACACGCAGGGGTGGCTTTACCATGATCTTGATGAAATCTGAATATTAGGCCCTCTCACTTGTGTGGGTCACAGGCCTCTTCCAAGACCTGTACCTAATTCTGTAGTCATAATTTTGTATTCTTTGTTTTCTATTCAGGGAGCTTTTGTTATTCCTTTTTTTTTTTTTTTTTTTTTTTTTTTTATACAGGGTTTCCCTGTAGCCCCAGCTGTCCTGGAACTCACTCTGTAGACCAGGCCTTGAACTCACAAAGATCCGCCTGCCTCTGCCTCCTGAGTGCTAGGATTAAAGGCGTGTGCTATTCCTTTTTTCAAGTAGACATTTTCTGATAACCAAGAACTTCATCATTAGAGTACCTAGCTGGGGTATAAAGAAACGTATTTGTTTTTATGGACTACACATGTCGAGATGAATTTATGTATATCGCTGTCACTCATGCAAATAAATTCACAATATAATGTGATTACATTAAAAAAATAAAAAAGCAAGACTATACTTGGGATCATTTCTGTAGTATGTTACTGGAGAAGTTTCTCTGACTTTGTAGAGTACCAGAAACCACGACGAGGAGACGTAGCATTCTCTCCTGAGCGTGAAGCCGGCTCTTTACTGCAACTACCACTTGCCATCGATGATCGTTCTTCTCTTCTTCAGGAGAGTAGAGGGAGAGAATGCAGTCTGAGTGGTAAAATAAAATAAAATAAAATAAAATAAAATAAAATAAAATAAAATAAAAAGGCGAGTGTGTGTGTGTGTGTGTGTGTGTGTGTGTGTGTGTACGGGGGCGGGGCTGGAGAGATGGCTCAGCAGTTAAGAGCACTGACTGCTCTTGCAGAGGACCTGGGTTTGACTCCCAGCACCCACATGGCGGCTAAGAACCCTCTTAGGCATGGTGGCACATGCCTTTAATCACAGCACTCAGAAGGCAGAGGCAGAGGCAGGCAGATCTCTGTGAGTTCAAGGGCAGCCTGGTCTACAGAGCGACTTCCAGGACAGCTGGGGCTACAGGGAGACCATGGGTCAAAAAATACAAAAAAAACAAAAACAAAAACAAAACCCCAAGCGTTTTTTTAAAAAAATTTATTTTTGTATGTGTATGAATGTACTCTCTGCATGTAGGTTTGTGTAATGCCGTGTCGTGCAATGCCGCGGAGGTCAGAAGAGAGTGTCGGATTCCCCTGGAACTGGAGTTCTCCTGGAATTGGAGTTACAGACGGTTCTCAGCGCCATGTGGGTACTGGGGATCGAACCCGGGTCCTCTGCAAGAGCAGTCGGTGCTCTTAACCGCTAGGCCATATCTGCAGTCCCCCAAGCGTTTTTAAACAAGTTTTGTTGGAGGTCGGCCCGGGCGCGCTTTCTGAACTCTTCTGGAGGAGACCCGAGCATCTCACCGCTATGGGAGGTGAGACATTTTGAGGAATCAGTCTAGTCTCACTCAGCCAGGCTGTACTCGTCAGAGAAAAGCCTTCAAACCGGAGGGTTTTTCCTGCTCTCGCACTGACCATGCCCACCCGGGAACCGGACCACCCCAGCTAGGAAGTCAACACCACAGAAGAGCGCTTAGCAACACGCCCAGACCCACCCATTTCCGCTCACCCCGAGGCTCCGCCCTATCTCCGGCATTTCATTGGCTGTGGTGACCAGCCCCCGGAATACCTGCTCAGGATTGGTCCGCTCCGCCGCCGCTCGTGCTTCTTCCGGGGGCGTGCGCCGAGCGTGATTACGCCCCTTACGTTCCGACGCTTTGTTGGCCTCAGGAGGTGCTGTCGGCGCTGTCTCAGAAGGAAGGTCGGTTGTGTGAGGAAGCTGCTATGGTGTTGGGTTCTCCCGCAGAGCCGACCGAGCAGCGACGGTCGCGGCCATGAAGGTGAGTGGCTGTGGAGCCGGGCTGGCCCTCCTCGCCTCTTCTGTTCGCCCGAGCGTCTCTTTTTTTCGTCTCAGAGGTTGGCTGGCGGCGTTCGGAAAGACCTCCGCGGAGAGGGTCGCCCGGCTCGGCGTGTGGGGCCCGACCGGTTCTAGCCGGTTCCCCTCTCGGCGTCCCACAGCGTCCCCTCTCTGCGTGCCGGATGTGGAGGGAGTGGCGGTGCGGCCCTGGCGGTCACAGCCTGCTGTGCGCCTCCTCCGGGCGGTGGGCTGAGCCGCTAGTGCTCGCCCCGTCCCTTGTGTCCCATCCCCCGGTAACCCCCGGCGCTCGCCTCAGCCCTCCGTGTTCCTACGCTCCGGGTGTGCCAGGCCTCGGGTGTCTCCCCCGCCTCTGCTCTAGGTGTCCCAGCCCTTGGTGCCCCCCCCCGGGGGGGGCTCCCGGTGCCTCTGCCTCCCCCAGTCCTTGAACTAACCCCAACGTCGGGAACGTCACAAGACCGAAGGCCAAAGCAGTGCCTGGGAGTGATGCTGGTGGGGCCAGGCTAGCCCTTAGAAAGCCAGAGGTTAGGGTTCCAGTCCGAGGAGCTCCCGGTGGGTGGGCTTCAGCGTGGTGGGGGTGACCCTGCTCGCTGCGAGAAGTAGAGTGTCGGTATGTAGGGAGTCACTTGGCAGCTCTGCTCCCAGGTGTGAAGTTGAGGAAAGGGGTATCCAGGTGTGTTTCATTCTGGCCTGCTTTGGGGGCATGATTTTTCTTAACTAAATCAGAGTTCTAAAGAGTTCCGTGTGTAGCAGTCAATTCAGGTATTGATCAGTTTGCCCAAAGCAGAGCAAATGGGCAAAACAAAAAAAATATGGTGGTGGTTCTCTTTTTCCAGATATAGACGGTTGTATTAATCTCACTGGAGAAGTGTATTGGGTGTGGGTGAGGAAAATGAGTGGGCATTAACTCCATTTTCATAAAGATTGTCTTATGGCTAGAGAAATTATTTTGTCCAGCTTCTTTGTATTAAGAGGGAAGCACAGCCCAAAGGATTAGCCAAAGCTGACACTGGCAAAGTGGAGCTTCTTTTGAGATGGCTGCAGGCGGTTTGGGTGGCTCAACCAAGGGCAGTCAAAAAATCTTCTGAGGGCATCAGTATTTGGATCAGAGTTTCCTTGGGGGGGGCATGGTGAGTAGAAATAATTCAAAATACAATCCCATTCTCTTAAGATGGGGTTTACTAATCAAAAGAAAAGAGGCAAGCCAGGTGTGGTGGCACAAACCTGTAACCAACACTTGGTAGGCCGTGGCAGCAAGTTTGAGGCTACTCCTTGCTTGTCTCACAACAAAAAGCAAGGAAAAGGTACCTCCATTGCTGCACACCTTCATTTCCCAGGATTTGGGAAAGTGGAGGCTGGAGTAAAGGCAATTCAGGAGTTAAAGCTGGTCTTACATAGCAAGTTTGAGGCCAGTCTGGGTTACTTGAGACCCTGTCTCAAGCCAACCATCTGGCTGCTGGGAGCAAGGGAGATTTTTGGAATAGGTAACTTCTTTGTTTTGAGACAAAATCTTGTATTCCTGACTGGCTCCAGACTCATGTAGGCCAGGCTGACCTTGAATTGTGGGCGATTTTCCTGCCTCTGCCTCCTGAGTGCTAGGATTACAAATGTATGCTCTGGAGTGGGTAACTTCGGAACTGAGTCTGAAGTATGAAGATATTGTGAGATTTATTTTTAACTTCACACTTATAAAATATTTCTATAACTTAGAATAATTAAAATACCAGGAAGTAGCTTTATTTCTGGAAAATCATCATTTTTGCTGTGAGATCCAAAAACAAGCAGCCTTTATATATAATACCTTTATATATAATACCTCAAAGAATGTCTGTCTTTATTACTAGTAAATTTGTGGCCCATCAGGAAATTAGATATGTATGGAGAATTAGGGATGGGTGCCCACATTTTAGGTAAGTTTTTTGTAAAAACAAATGATTTTTGTATTTAAGTGGGAAGTAACTGGTTTCTAAGTTGAAAAATATTTTGTTTTTTTCTCCCTTTTAGTACCAGCTATCATGGAGCTTGCTCCGTAGAGCAGGCTGGCCTTGAACTCACAGAGATCCGCCTACCTCTACCTCCCAAGTGCTGGGATTAAAGGCACGTGCCACCACGCCGGCTTAAGTTGAAAAATTTTAAATTATTATTATTTTGGTCTGTTCGAGACAGGGTCTCCCTGTAGCCCCAGCTGTCCTGGAACCCACTCTGTAGACCAGGCTGGCCTTGAACTCACAAAGATTCACCTGCCTCTGCCTCCCAAGTGCTAGGATTAAAGGCGTGCGCCACCATGCCCAGCCAGAAGATTTTTAACTCTCAGGTTCTTTTGCCTAATTTTTAAAACATCTAGAAAATGGACAATACATCATTAGAATAACTATTACTGGCTTCTTACTAGCCCAGAAAATTATCATCTGTTGTTCATGTACTCCTCATNGTGGGCTTTATTAGGGAAATAAGAGGAAATGTGCCCTTGGGCGAAAACCCAACAGCCTGGGGGGGGAGGGGGAAATAACAAGTGAAGGAAGTGAAAGAGCATGCAGAGTGAAAGTGGAAGAGGGTATGAAAGGCAGAGAGAGAGAGGAGTGAAGGGGCAAGGGAGAGAGAGGCTTGCACCCCGGCAAATTATTTTTGTTTTATGTCTGTTACTATATCGCTTGCATGTGTGTAAGTGCACCCATGTTACGTAATGTCCGTGGAGTCAGGAGGTGTTGGATTCCCCTGCAACTGGAGGTATGGACAGTTATTAGCTACCATGTGGGTGCTGGGAATTGAACCCAGGTCCTCAGCAACTGCAGTGGGTGCTCTTAACCCCTGAGCCACCTCTCTACTCCCTCTATGTTGAAATTTTAGAAATGAGAGTGGCGGTTGAAGGAAAATGAAAGTGACAGCTATGAATGCTGCTTTTGTTTAGCTTTTGCAAATCCGAAATCACAAAATTTAGGATTCAAAGCTGTTAATTATTTAACTTTATGTTGTTTGTAGATTTATGGGTATGGTCAGTGAATCCTGATGTGATGGTATTCTAACATGTGAATGTTTATGTAAGCAAGTACTTCTTTTTTTTTTTTTTAAAGACAGGAGTTCCCTGAGCACCAGCTGTCCTGAACTCACTGTATAGGCTAGGCTGCTCTTGAACTCCACCTGCCTCTGCCTCCCATATGCTGGGATTAAAGGCATGCACCACCACACCTGGCTGCAAGTGCTTAAATAGGTTTGGATTTAAGGGTTTTGTTGTTGTTATTGTTGTTGTTGTTGTTTATGTGTCAGGACTCCCAGGACCCGACCCCCACCCAGACTCTAGGCAGAGATATCTTCTGCATCAAACTTAAGCTGAAACTTCCTCATTTTGGGCCCGGAACTTTGGTAGGAACTAAAAGTTATTTTCTGCATCAGAAACTAGACAGGGGAAAAAAGCATTTGCTCCAGAGACCTGCGAGAGACTTCTTTATCAGAGCTATCAGAAAAGCAAAAAAAAAATTCCCCGACCCACGAAGTTTCAGCAGATAATCTTTTTTTTGTTGTTGTTAGTTTTTTTTTTTTTAATTTCTCTATGTATATGAATGTACTGTCTGCATGCAGGTCTGTGCACCCGTGACGTGCAATACCGTGGAGGTCAGAAGAGGGTGTCTGATTTCCCCTGGAACTGGAGTTTCAGACGGTTCTCAGCTGCCATGTGGGTGCTGGAGATCGAACCCGGGTCCTCTGTAAGAGCGGTCATAGCTCTTAACCGCTAGGCCATCTCTCCAGCCCTTAACAGATAATCTTGCAGTTGCATGGGGGGGCAGACTCACAACCCCTCTCCCCAATTGTAATTTCCCCAATAGTCCACTTAACAATCTTGACTGCCAGCCATTTCATTGCTAGCTTAATTCATTTCCAGTAAAGCTTGTTCTACTTTTTTTTTTTAATTTTATTTATTTATTTATTTATTTATTTATTTATTTATTTATTTATTTATTTATTTTCTTTTTGAGACAGGGTCTCCCTGTAGCCCCAGCTGTCCTGGAACTCACATTGTAGACCAGGCTGGCTTTGAAACTCACAAATGAGATCTCACGCCTTCTGGCCTCTGCAATGTAGGATTAAGGCTGCGCCACCACGCCCAGCCCCTGTACGCCTAATAAATAAATCTTTAAAAGAAATCCTGATGGGCATGGTGGTGCTCTGGCTAGCTTGGAATTTGCTTATAGACTACTTGAACTTGCATTCCTCTTGCTCCCAATTGCTAGAATTCTAGGTGTAAGCCCCATGCCTGGCTCTTGCTTTGCTTTGTTTTTGTTTGGTTTTGTGTTTGTGTTTGTATGTGTGTTATATGTACAAACAGATGTGTTGGGTTGTAGAAGATGTGAAAGGTGACCTTTGAGGTAGATTTCGCCTTAAATCTGCAGTTCTTATTTTTCTTCTGTTACAACAATCCTGTCTATTCTCTTTTTAATTTTTTTCTTATTTTTTTTCATAACTGTTATAGTCTGCATGTGTTTAAGTGTACCCATGTCATGCAATGCAGGAGGAAAAAAGAAGTATTAGATCCCCTGGAAATGGAGTTTAAACAGTTGTTTAGATGCCATGTAGGTGCTGGGATTTGAACCCGGGTCTTCTGTAAGAACACCAGTATTCTTTTTTTTTTTTTTTTAACTTTTTCTTTTATTAATTTTATTTATTTCTGTATGCTGTATGAATGTACTGTCTACATGCAAGTCTGTGCAGCCCGCGTGTGTGCAATGCCACGGAGGTCAGTAGAGGGTTGTCGGATTCCCCTCAACTGGAGTTCTGCTGGAATTGGAGTTTCAGAATTGGTTTTAGCCTCATTTGGGGCTGGGGATCGAGACCGGGTCCTCTTAAGAGTGGTCGGCGCTCTTAACCGCTAGGGTCCATCTCTCCAGCCCCGAACACCAGTACTCTTAACCACTGAGCGCATCTCTCCAGCCCTCCTCTGTCTTTCTCTACAGTGTGCTGGGGTTCCAGGAGTGTGTGAGATCATGGTTGGCTTGTTACTGCATCCTGGGATCCAAAGTCAGGTCCTCACATGATTGTTAATCAGCCAGTCACTTTTTTTATTTATTTATAATTTTGAATTTAAAATTTGTGATATTTTTAATGCTTTTGCTGTATTGCCTATGTAGTAAGTGCATCCCTGTCATAAATGCCACAGAGGTCAGAAGATGTGTTGGGTCCCCTGGAACTGGCGTTAACAAGATGTCCTTAGCTGTCTATGTGGGTGTTGGAACCAAATCCTGCGTCCTCTACCAAAGCAGCCAGTGCTCTTTTTTTTTTTTTTTTTTTTTTTTTTTGTCTTTTCGAGACAGGGTCTCCCTGTAGCCCCAGCTGGCTGGAGCTCACTCTTTTTATGTGTATGAGTATACTGTCTGCATGTAGGTTGGTGCACCTGTGTCGTGCAGTGCTGCGGAGG
This sequence comes from Rhizomys pruinosus, assembly GCA_009823505.1. Lineage (NCBI taxonomy): Eukaryota > Metazoa > Chordata > Mammalia > Rodentia > Spalacidae > Rhizomys > Rhizomys pruinosus. The sequence goes on from VZQC01006778.1 coordinate 331,976, forward strand.
TCAGAAGAGGGAGTTGCATTCCGCTGGAACTGGAGTTCTCTCCAGCCCCATAGAAAAGCATTCTTAGCTGGGCATGGTGGCACATGCCTTTAATCCTAGCTCTTGGGAGGCAGAGGCAGGCAGATCTTTGTGAGTTCAAGGCCAGCTGGGGCTACAGGGAGACCCTGTCTTGAAAAGACCCCCCCCCAAAAAAAAGCATTCTTTTTTTTGATGCTTTATTATATATATATTTGTACAAGAAGCATTCTTATTAATATTTCTAGATTGCCTTATATGTTTTTTTCCCCCAAAGCTTGTTGGGCAAATAAGTAAATGGAACTGTGGTATTATGTGTAAAACTACCATTTTAGGGGGCTGGAGAGATCGCCTAGCGGGTAAGAGAGCTGACTGCTCTGGCACAGGACCTGGGTTCAATCCCCAGCACCGATATGGTGGCTCTCCGTCTTTAACTCCAGTTCCAGGGGAATCAGAAGCCTTCTGACTTCCAAGGCATTGTACAACATGGGTGCACAGACTTGCATGCAGACAGTACATTCATACACATAAAGAATAAATATTGGGGGCAGGCTTTTTGAGAGTTTAACAAGCCTTGGGGTCTCCAGTCTCTCTTGATTTCCTGTGCTCATTGCAAGATGTGAACCTAGGCTTTCTGCTCCAGCTCAGGCCAACATGCCTCCCGCCACAGTGGACTCTAATAACTTGGAACCTTCAATTGTAAGCTCAAATAAACTCTTTTATAAGGGAAAAAAAAAAAAACCCTACCATTTTAGCTTAATACCTCAGGTATTTCAACTTCTGTTACCTATCACATTATGTAGAATCTAGAATATGTTTGTTTAATAAGTAGGTCATAGGGCAAAAAAATCTGGTCTTAAACACTGCTCCTTTTATACTTGAAGTGTGGGAAAAATGCCTTTGGCCTCACATTTGAAATTTTTTATCTACTTCTGAAAGACATTATATTTCCAAGACTAATAAGGAGATAGAGGGGCTGTGGTTGTAGCTAGCTCTGTGGTACAGTGCTTGCCAAGCTGGGTTCCACAAGCAAAAACAAAGATCAATTATTAGAGATAGGTATAGTGATAACTGTGGTGGCTCACATTGAATAGAGAGTCAACAAATGCGCATGGTGGTGCTTGCCTTTTTTTTTTTTTAATTTTAATTTTAATTTTAATTAAAAAAATTTTTTTTTATTTTCGTATGTGTATGAATGTACTGTCTGCATGTAGGTCTGTGCATCCATGTCATGCAATGCCGCAGAGGTCAGAAGAGGGTGTCAGATTCCCCTGGAACTTGAGTTACAGACTGTTCTCAGCCGCCATGTGGGTGCTGGGGATCAAACCCAGGTCCCTCTGCAAGAGCAGTCAGCGCTCTTAACTGCTAGGCCATCTCTCCAGCCCGGTGCTTGCCTTTTAATACCAGCACTTGGGAGGAAGAAGCAGGTGGATCTTTGAGATCAAGGCCAGCCTGGGCTACATAAGCAAGTTCCAGGCTGAGTGTGGCTATAGGAGCATCCTGTCTCTAAAGACAAGGAAAAGGAAAAAAAGAAAAGAGGAAAAAAAACCAAACTTGTTTTAGAATATTTGGTGGAGAATGGCCTTTATACCTTATGAGGTCATCATGCTTTTTAGTCATTAGAAATTGTGTTTGATGTTTTTGGTTTGAAAAGGTAGAGTAACTACTGTCTTAAAAGCTTTCCTCAGGGGGCTGGAGAGATGGCCTAGCGGTTAAGAGCGCCAACCGCTCTTACAGACGACCCGGGTTTGATCCCCAGCACCCACATGGCGAGAACCGTCTGAAACTCCAATTCCAGGAGAACTCCAGTTCCAGGGGAATCCGACACCCTCTTCTGACCTCCGCGGCATTGCACGACACGGGTGCACAAACTTGCATGCAGACAGTACATTCATACACATACAGAAATAAATAAAATTAAAATTAAAAAAAAAAAAAAGAAAAAAGCTTTCCTCAATGTCAAAATAGTACATTTTTTTTTAAGGCATGTGCCACCATGCCCAGCCAATTAGTACATTCTTAATAATTTGGGAAGTAGAGAAAACTTCAAAAAGGAAAAATAAATACAAGAGCTATATTACAATCCAGAGCACTTCAGTTGCTGAGGATGGAACCCAAGACCTTGCTTGTGCTTAGCAGTTACTCTATCATTGAGGTACATTCCCAATCCTTGGCTTTTCCCTGTTTTATTCCTAATTGAACTTCTGCAAATTTCAAATAACACATTTTATCATATATAGGCCCCCTCCCTTATCTGCACATCCCCCTTAATCTCCTCTGTTAATTTAGTTTGTATGTGTATGTACACACCTATGAAGTCAAATTTTTGTTCCCAAATATCCTTTGATGTGTGTCTGTTGGAGCCTGGTTAACCTACCCAGCATCATACCCTTAAAGAAAACTCTCACCTGGGCGTGGTGGTGCATGCACACGTATAATCCCAGCACTGGGGAGGCAGAGGCAGAGGCAGTCAGAACTGTGTTAATTCAAGGCCAGCCTGGTCTACATAGTTTCAGGCCAGCTGGGGTTACAGAGCAACTCAGTCTTAAAAGACCAAGAAAGAAAGAAAAAAAGAAAGAGAGAATGAACAAAACCAAACCAACCCTCTTCCAGTGGCTATCAGTTGCTTGTAGTTCCTCAGCAAAATATCAAGATAGGGTAGGACTGGGGCTTCTGACCCACTTTCCTGGGATTTTTGTCTGGCTTGAGCTTACATGGATCTTGTACATGCTGTCACATTGCTGTGAGTTCATATGAATAACTGCCCAGCTGGCTTGGAAACTGTTTCCTTGTGGTCATCTATCACCTGTGGCTCTTACAGTCTTTTGCCCTCTTTTGTGTAATGATCCCTGAGCCTTGGGAGGCAGAGGTTCCCTGTTGTTTTTTAAATAATAAAAAGATTTTAGTATATTATATCCAGCAACCAATGATTCGGTAAGATTAATGACATTAAATGATGGAAATTTTTGTTCTTTCTGTTGGAGGATTGCATTACAAGTTTAATGCCAGCCTGGGCCTTAATGCCATTATTTTGTTCCCCTCATCCCTACCCCCTAGCGTTCATGGGGTTTAATTGTGGGGAGGGGGATCAGCATCAATTGGAACATTTTTACCAAGTTGGTATAAAAATGACACACGATCCAGACGTTCTTTTTGAGACAGAGTCTCCCTGTATCCCCAGCTGGCCTTGAACTCTCAGAGATCTGCCTGCCTCTGCCTCCCCAGTGCTGGGATTAAAGGAATGCCCCACCGCACCCAGCACAGGTTATTGGTTTATTTATTTATTTATTTATTTATTTATTAATACTGACAGTTGTAAGATCTAAGTAACAATTTGAATCTTTTTTTGGAAAATAAATATAGTCAGTACCTGGCATAGTCCAAAAGGTCAAGGATGGTTCTGCATCTTGGGTGCAAAATAAATAAATTAATTAATTAATAAATATTTTAAGATAGTGTACTATGTATTCCTGGATTGCCTGGAAATCACTATATAGACCAGGCTGGTCTCAAAAAAAAATCACTGTCTCCCAAGTAATGGAATTTAAGATGTGTTCCACCACACCTGGCTAAAAAGAAATACAGATAAAAATCTTTTATCTTTTGTTTAACCAGAACTGGCCTAAGTATCTCCAGTGTCAGAAAATTGCCTTTCTAAATGGCTTGACATTTTTGTGCCTTACTTTTTGAGTATCCCTTACCCGGAATGCTGAGACTAGAAGTACTTCATGTTTTGGAGATTTTGTGGATTTTGGAATGTTTGGGCTTTACCTGCTCTAGAATCTGAAGCTTTTCTTTGCTTTTTTAATTTTTTCAGTCTTAAAGAACAGGGTCTAATGTAGCCCTGGCTGGCCTGGAACTCAATGTGTAGAACAGGTTGGCCTTAAACTCACAGTGATCACCTACTTCTATTTCCTAAGCGCTAGGACTAAAGGCATGGTGCACCCTTTCTAGTCAAAAGCTGAAGGGTTTTTTTTGTTTTTTGTTTTTACAATATAATCCCATTTATTTAAAAAGATGACGTATTTGCTTAAATGCATAAAAATTTTCTGACAGTTACATTAGAAACAGTTAATAACAACAGTACCCTCTGGGGAATAGTAGTGCGATACGATGCCAGGACTGAGACACCATTTTCATCTTATAGAAAAGCTGAAGATTTATCTGAGTGTGGTGGCGCACGCCTTTAGTCCTAGCACTTGGGACTAGAGTTCCCAAGGTCAGCCTGGTCTACAGAGTGAGTTCCAGGTCAGCTGAGACTAAAGGGAGACCCTGTCTCAAAAAGACAAAAAAAAAAAAAAAGCTGAAGATTTTTGAGTGTTGTGTTGATCTTGGTACTTATCTTGTGATCTCAAAGTTATTAACAGCAAAATTCTTAAGAATGGCATTCTTTGAGAGTCCCAGACAGGCCATTGTTCCAATTAGCTTTTTTTTTCCTTTTCCCAATTAGCTTTAAACTGTGGCACTTGTGTTTCTTTTCAGGCGGGTGCTACCTCTATGTGGGCTTCATGCTGTGGGCTGCTGAATGAAGTCATGGGAACTGGAGCTGTTAGGGGCCAGCAGGCAGGATTTGCAGGAGGCACTGGCCCATTCAGATTTACAGCAAGTTCTGACTTTTCCACCTACCCACCAGCAGCTACCGAAGGGCCCAACATAGTTTGTAAAGCCTGTGGGCTTTCATTTTCAGTCTTTAGGAAGAAGGTGAGTTGGATGAAATGTTACATATAAATGACACATAGGAAAACAAAAAGACAACATGGGTCAGAATTCTTGGTTGTAGGTTAGTTTGAACAGTTACACATTTAATAAAAATACTATCCTGGACATGGTGGCACACACCTTTAATTCTGGCACTTGGGAGGCAGAGGCAGGCAGATCTTTGTGAGTTCAAGGCCAGCCTGGTCTACAGAGTGAGTTCCAGGCCAGCTGGGGCTACAGGGAGACTCTGTCTCGAAAAGATTAAAAAAACAAACAAACAAAAAAACCCTAAAAGTTGGTCCTTTTCATTTGGAAAACTGTTCAGTAGAAGAGATTCTATTTCTGTCCCATCTTCTGAGTCAGTGTTGCTGCTGCTTGTGCTGTGCAGTCATGTATACTCCTGAACTCTGCTGCTCCTGATGATACACATTTTGAAGCAAGAGATTTACTTGCAGTTTAATTTTAGTCAGAGATCATTTGTTGTACCTATGATACCAAGTTTAAAAAATACATATTTGTTCTAGCGTGGTGGTGCCTGCCTTTAATCCTAGCACTTGGGAGGCAGAGGCAGGTGGATCTCTGTGAGTTCAAGGCCAGCCTGGTCTACAGAGTGAGTTCCAGGTCAGCTGAGACTAAAGGGAGACCCTGTCTCAAAAAGACAAAAAAAAAATTGTTCTTAGCTGTATTTTTTTTTTTTTTATTGTTTTTTGGGAAAACTGGGAATCAAGCCCAGAGCCTTACACCTACTTAGCAAGGTCCGTACCACTGAATACCAAACTACAATCCCCAGTCTGTGGTCTCAATCCATCAATCAATCAATCAGTCAGTCAGTCAGTCAGTCAGTCAGTCAGTCAGTCTCTCTCTCATAGGCAGGGTAGCCTCAAACTCTTGGAAATCCTTCTGCCTCACTCTCTGGAGTGCTGGGATTACAGGCAGAGCCACCTGAAGCCTGGCTTCTGACCATATTCCTAACTCTGAAAAGAAGAAATCTAGTGTGGTTAGCTTATACTTAACAGTCTCAGCACTGAGGAGGCTAAGACAGGGGAATTGCTACAAGTCCAGGTCCAGCCTAGGCTACATAGTGTGTTCTAAGTTACTCTGAGCTACAGTGAGAGAACCTTTTTCAAACAAAAAAAAGAAAAAAGAAAAAGAATAACTGGCATTCAGAGATTTTAAAAAAGGCTAAAATTCTAACATCATCTTGCAGTCTTTGATCATTAATTTAGTCCTTTGAAGTATATTAAGAAAAAAGTGTTAGCTTAGAAGAACAATGCGCCAGGTGTGGTGGCGCACGCCTTTAATCCTAGCACTTGGGAGGCAGAGGCAGGCGGATCTTTGTGAGTTCAAGGCCAGCCTGGTCTACAGAGTGAGTTCCAGGACAGCTGGGGCTACAGGGAGACCCTGTCTCGAAAAGACCAAAAAATAAATAAATAAATAAATAAAAGAACAATGCACTCAGCAGAAACATACTGTCTTCTTAAAGGGTTTCTGCTGAGGTGGCTAGATTATGATTAAGGCCATATTGGTTACAGATTACTGTATTGTGGGGTCGTCTATGTCCTTGAGTTGGGTTGGAAAGACGTTGCCTTTTTTTCTGTTTACTGGGGAAATTGTTGACATAGGAAAAGACCAGGAAGAGTGCTCATCATTGTGCTTTCTGCTCCATGTGGTTCAAGTCAACTTGTTCTGCTAATTACATGTTTGTGCCAAGGGGCGGAAAGGTTTTAATTAATTAACAGAAGAGTGTATGTTTTTCTTAACACGCTGTATTTGAAGTTTGTGAGTGTGAACTGCCCTAGCAATCATTGCTAATTTTCTTGGCTTTGGAACTGTAAAATGCCTGTAAAGATAGGCTGGTGTCATGGAAGACTACATGAATGAAAGGTTTAAATATTAATAGAACATAAAAAAGAAAATGGTGTTTCATAATGGCTTATATGTTATCATTATGCTTACGTCTGTTTCTTCAGCATGTGTGCTGCGACTGTAAGAAGGATTTTTGCTCCGTTTGTTCAGTTTTGCAAGAAAATCTTCGTAGATGTTCTACTTGTCACCTACTACAAGAGACAGCCTTCCAGCGCCCACAGTTGATGCGGCTAAAAGTGAAAGATCTACGGCAGTATCTCCTTCTTAGAAACATACCAACTGACACTTGTCGTGAGAAGGAAGACTTGGTAGATCTAGTACTGTGCCATCATGGACTAGGCTCGGAGGATGACCTGGACTCAAGTAGCTTGAATTCCTCACGGTCTCAAACCTCTAGTTTTTTTACACAGTCTTTTTTTTCAAACTATTCAGCTCCCTCTGCTACTGTGTCTGCCTTCCAGGGAGAGCTCATGGATAGAGATGGGACCTTCAGATCAGGAGTGCTGGCACAGGTAGGAGGGTATGATTGATGACCCCACGTGCCTGGAATGCTCACTTTTGGCTGTATATGGATGACCATATGATCTTCAAGTCATATTCCAGACCAGAGGTTACATCCTCAGCCGTACTGCACTGGCACTGCAGACCTGCCTGATGTGTAACCTCAGTGCTTAGGTGCTGGGTAACCTGGAAATCCACTGTCTAAAGAAACCAGAATAGCTCACCAGTTTCTCAACATTCATTGCTTCAGTTTCCCTGTTTTGTATAGTTAAGTACTACAACTATAGTTGAACAGCTGCAACTAACTGTTGATGTAATAATTGGAAAGGAAGTATGCGCACAGTTATAGGACCATTTGAACATATGTGACCGTAGGACGTCAGTAGTATAAAGTTATCTTTTTTTTGTCTTTTTGAGATAGGGTCTTCCTGTAGTTGGCCTGGAAATTGCAATATAGACCAGACTGCCCTTGAACTCACAGAGATCCATCTGGCTCTGCCTTCCAAGTACTTGGATTAATGGCATGCACCACCACACCCAGGATTCTCATTTTATTTTTTTGCTTTTTCTGTGTGACAAGTTCTCTAGCCCAGGTTGGCCTCAAGCTTCCTAAATAGCCAAGGACAACTTTGAACTTTAAAAAAAAAAGTTATTGGGGCTGGAGAGATGGCTCAGTGGTTAAGAGCGCTGACTGCTCTTGCAGAGGACCTGGGTTCGATCCCCAGCACCCATGTGGCTGAGAACGGTCTTTAATTCCACTTCTGGGGAATCCGACGCCCTCTTCTGACCTCCGCAGGATTGCATGACATGGGTGCAAAAACCTACATGCAGACAGTACATTTGTACACATTAAAAAAAAAGTTATTTTAAAAATTTTACTATTTTTATGTGAATTGTCTGCATGTGTGTAAGTGCACCCATGTCATGCATTTGCCTGTAGAGGTCAGAAGAGAGTGTCAGATAGCCTGGACTTGGAGTTACGGATGGTTGTTAATTGTCATGTAGGTGCTGGGAATCAAACCTGGGGTCCTCTGCAAGAGCAGCCCATGCTCTTAACCACTGAGCCATCTCTCTAGCACCTTAGAATTTTTATATATGTTTGGCCTGTATGTATGTAAGTGTACCAAAGTGTACGTACAGACCAGAAGAGGGTATTGTAACCCTTGGAACTGGAGGTATGGATAGTTATTAGCCACCATGTGGGTGCTGAGAACTGAAATGGGTCCTCTGGAGAACAACCAGATCTCTTAACTGCTGAGCCATCTCTCCAGCCCTAACTTTGAATTTTTGGTATAGGGGTGTGTGCATGCATGCACATGTGTGCATGTGCAAGTGGAGATCAGAGGTAGATGTCAGGTGTCTTCCTTACTTGCTTAGTTGTTCTCCACCTTATTTTTTGAGACTGGTCTCTCTGACCTGGATATCACCAATTTGGCTAGATTTGATGGCTAGGAAGCCCTATAGCCCTGGCCTGTTTCTGGCTCCCCAGAACTGGGATTATAAGTGTGTATTGCTGTGCCTGGCTTTTTGTGGGGGAGCTCGGAATCTGAACTCAGATCTTCATGTTTTCATGACAAGCATTTTACCAATTGATCCACCTCCCCAGCCCCAGTTTTGAACTTTGTTCCTCTTGCCTCTACCTTCTGAGTACTGGGGTACGAGGTATACATCACTGGCTTAGTTTTAGGCAATGCTAGGGGATTGAACCTAAAGTTTCAGGTATGCTAGGCAAGCAGTCTTACCAACTGAATTATATCTTCAGCTACAAAATTGTTCTAATCTATATAACAAATGAGCTCTCTGAAAAATACGTAGTTATTTACTAATTATAATACTGTCACAGTGAGGTCCTTGAACATCCTGGTTGAAGAACATGAGGATTTATAATTCATTGATTCTTGTATATGAGTGATTCCGAATGCTAAATTAAGCTGCGTGGTGATGTACGCTATAATCTCAGCTATTAGGGAGGTAGAGCAAGATAACATGAATTCAGAGTTTGAGGCCAGTCTGGGCAATGTAGAAAGATTTCACTGTTAAAAAAAACAACAATGGGGCTGGAGAGATGGCCTAGTGGTTAAGGGTGCCGACTGCTCTTGCAGAGGACTTGGGTTCAATACCCAGCAGCCACATGGTGTCTGAGAACCGTCTGTGACCCCAATTCCAGGAGAACTCCAGTTCCAGGGGAATCTGATGCCTTCTTCTGACCTCTGAGGCAGTGCATGACACGGGTGCACAAACCTGCATGCAGATAGTACATTCATACACATAAATAAAATAGCCAGGCATGGTGGCGCACGCCTTTAATCCTAGCCCTTGGGAGGCAGAGGCAGGTGGATCTTTGTGAGTTCAAGGCCAGCCTGGTCTACAGAGTGAGTTCCAGGACAGCTGGGACTACAGGGAGACCCTGTCTTGAAAAGACAAAAATAAATAAATAAAATAAAATAAAATAAACTCAAAAAAACAAAAACCCCAAACTCCAAAACAGAAAACAAAAAGAACAACTTCCCAAAACATAAAATGCTGAATGATTTTGAACAATTTCTTTTACCTTTTCCTTCTCTAAAAAAAGATGTTGTTAAAGGTAGAGGGATACCTGGGTGTGGTGGCATAATTCTTTAATCTCAGCACTGGGGAGGCAGAAGCAGGTAGATCTCTGTGAGATTGAAATCAGCCTGGTCTATATAGTGAATTCCAGGCTAGCTGAGGCTACAGGGAAACATGGTTGCAAAAAAACAAAACCAAAAAAAGAGAGGTGAAGGCCAGGAGTGGCGGTGTATGCCTTTAATCCCAGCATTTGAGAGGCAGACACAGGCAGATCTCTGTGAGTTCAAGGCCAGCCTGGTGGGTGAATTCCAGGACTGGTGGGGCTTCAGGGAGACCCTGTCTCAAAAATAAAAAGTAAGTTCTGACTAGCCTGTGGTAAGTGTTACAAACAAACAGTGTATGGTTGAAATTGAATTTCTATTTTCCTAACAAGAACAGATTATTACTGCTTTTTTGTGTGAAGACATATCTCTTCCCTATAACCCCAACTGGCCTGGAACTTGCTATGTAGGTCAGGCCTGCCTTTGCCTTCCAAGTGCTGGAATTAAAGTCATGTGCCACCATGCCTGGCTGGTGGACTTTTTTTTCCCTTTGAATACTCATTTATTGTATGTGTATATTGATGCGCACACATGCAAATGCTATGGGGGTGTGTGTGTGTGTGTGAAGGTTCTAGGAATCAAATTCAAGTCATCAGCCTTGGTGGCAAGCAACCTTTACTCATTGAGCCACTTTACTGGCCTTTTTCTCTTACAGGCTCTAGTTAAACCAGCCATTTGCAGATCTGTTGATGTTAATAATGTCACCCTGTATACTTACTGGCTTTGGAATTCCAATAGGGGACCTTCCTCAGGGAGTTTAATATTCTTAAATGTTTTACAAATTTGTACACAGAGGAATTTGTATTTTGAGAACTTTATAGATGAGGTTCTTGATGTAGTCATGTAGGGCTCAACTCTTTGGGAGAGGCAACCAGCTATCCGAATCCAAAGAAGACCTATTCCAGGGTTTGAGGTCATTTAAAAAAATATTTATTTTTTTAATTTTATTTATTTCTGTATGTGTATGAATACACTGTCTGCATGCAAGTGTGTGCACCTGTATCGTGCAATGCCACGGAGGTCAGAAGAGGGTGTCGGATTCCCCTGGAACTGGAGTTCTCCTGGAATTGGAGTTTCAGACGGTTCTTGGCCGCCATGTGGGTGCTGGGGATCGAACCCGGGTCCTCTGTAAGAGTGTGGTCGGTGCTCTTAACTGGTAGACCATCTCTCCAGCCCCAATATTTTTTTATTTTATGTGTATGAGTGTATTGCCTGTATGTGTGAAAGTATACCCATGTTGTGCAATGACTGAGGAAGTCAGAAGAGGGCATCAGATCCCTTGGAACTGTAGTTAAGGATGATTGTTAGCTGCCAGGTGGGTGCTGGGAATCAAACCCAAGTGCAGTCAATGCCCTTAACTACTGAGTGATCTTTCTAGCCCAAGGTCATCTTTTCTTTTTTTTAACAATATATATTTTTAATTAAATTGTTGTGCATCCCATACAGTACATCTTAATCGCATTGAGACCCCCCCCCCATCTGCACCCTGCCCCATAGTCCCCCACCGGATTTCATATACTTCATTAAGGGCTATCAAGTCAAGTCCATGTCCCCAGAAACACTGGTTTCTTTCTGTTAAGATTTCATTTATTTTTATTTTATTTATACTGAATTCATGTAAGTGCATCATGTGTGTATACCTGGTGCCTACAGAGGCTAGAAGAGGGTGTTGGATCCCCTGGTACTGGTGTTAAGGATGGGTATTAGCTACCACGTGGATGCTGGAACTGAACCCAGGTCCTCTGGAAGAGTAGTAAGTGCTCTTAACTGCCGAGCCATTTCCCCAGCTCTGAGGTCATTTTTTAAAACTATTATTATTTTTATTTAAGTGTATTGCCTGCATTTATGTAAGTGTACCCATGTTGTATAGTGCCCTTGGAGGTCAGAAGAAGGTGTCAGATTCCCCTGGAACTGGAGTTACATGAATAGTTATTAGCTGCTATGTGGGTGCTAGGAATTGAACCTGGATCCTATGTAAGAACAGCCAGTGCATTTTACCAAGGAGCCATCTCTCCAGCTCCCTGAGGTCATTCTTATTATTTATTTATTTATTTATTTATTTAGGTCATTCTTAAGGAAGATCAAGGATAGCTTTTTCCTGCTGGTAAAAATGGGTTTTAATTAGGAGTACTTGATTATTGACCTAATTGGATACATTGTGCATGTAGGTACAAAGTGAAATAGCTTCAGCAAACACTGATGATGATGATGATGATGATGATGATGACGACAACGACGACGATGACGACGAAGAAGAGGAAGAACAGGAAGAAGAAAACTTGGAAGATGAGGTGAGACTCTTATAAAAATTGGTTTCCCTGATAGATGTATATTGCAGAAAGGGAAGATGCCTTGTGGACTTCCCCTAATCCTGTTGGGTTAGGATGTTTCTTCTAGTTTGGAAATAAGACAGTGTATTAAACCACTTCAAGCTACTGAGAAGTCTGGGAATAGAGTCTAGGGCCATGAAAACCAAATGCTGAGAGGGATCTGGACTTGTGGGAAGAGAAGTAATGGATTCTCTGATTTCAGAACCCTGGGCTTGCTAGGAAGAAAATGAGAGCTTCATTGTCTGACCTGTCGAGCCTTGAAGATGTGGAAGGGATGAGTGTGCGCCAATTGAAGGAAATCCTGGCTCGGAATTTTGTCAACTATTCTGGCTGTTGTGAAAAATGGGAGCTGGTAGAGAAAGTCAATCGGTTATACAAAGAGAATGAAGAAAACCAAAAATCATGTACGTTTATTTTTCCATTCTTTTCTCTATAGTCTTCCTTAGGCTTATTTTTTCTGATGTAATTCTAATTTAGCTGCATGCTTATTATCTCAGCAATTGGGATGCTAAGCCAGGAGGATCACTGAGTTCAAAGCCAGGCTGGGCTGAATAGTGAGACCCTATTCTCAAAAAACAGAAATCATTAAAACCAAAAATATTTCCAATGCTTTTAATCCCACCCAGCACTTGGGACGCAGAGGCAGGTGGATCCCTGTAAGATTGATGCCAGCCTAGTCTACATAGCAGGTTCCAGGCCAGCTGGGGCTATGGGGAGACCCTACCCTATCTCAAAATGACAAGGAAAAAAATTTTTTTTAATTTATTATTTTTTTATGTGTATGAATGTACTGTCTGCATGTAGGTTGGTGCACCCGTGTTGTGCAATGCTTTGGAGGTCAGAAGAGGGTGTTGGAGTCCCCTGGAACTGGAGTTAAAGATGGTTCTCAGCCACCATGTGGGTGCTGGGGATCGAACCCAGGTCCTCTGTAAGAGCAGTCAGTACTCTTAACTGCTGAGCCATCTCTCCAGCCTCCTTGGTCTTTCTTTTACAAAGACTATTTGTACTAGATAAAGGCCTCAACTTTGTGACCCCTCTTAAGCTTTAGTTACCTCTTCAAAGACCTAATCTCCAGCTGGGCGTGGTGATGGACACCTTTAATCCCAGCACTCAGGACGCAGAGGCAGACAGATCTCTTGTGAATTCAGGGAGACTGTTTCAATAAAAAAAGACCTAATCTCCAAATACAGTCACATTCTAAAAGTAACTATACATTAGGTAGCAAAGAGTCCCTCCCCTGCAGTCTGAGAAGCATCAAAATTAAGAGTCCATCCATCTGACTTAAGAGGATGGGCAGTTCCTGGCTCTGTGTCCAAGACTGAGATCCTGAGAAAATCCAGGCACTGAAAAAGAAAGGTGATGAATGAGTTTAAAAAGTTAACCTCAAGCCGGGCATGGTGGCGCACACCTTTAATCCTAGCACTTGGGAGGCAGAGGCAGGCGGATCTTTGTGAGTTCAAGGCCGGCCTGATCTACAGAGCGAGTTCCAGGACAGCTGGGGCTACAAGGAGACCCTGTCTCGAAAAGACCCAAAAAAAAAAAAAAAAGTTAACCTCAAGTTCAAGGCTAGCCTGGTCTATGTAGTGAGTTCCAGAATAGCTGGAGCTACAGGCAGACCCTGTCTCAAAAAAGACAAAAAAAAAAAAAAAAAAAAAAAGGGGGGGGGTGGTGGTTAACCTCACCTGAGATTTGAGCCTTTGAGTTAAGGCATTAGAGACTTATTTTCTATAAAGAAGGGATTAGTGGGAATCACAAACATGGTTACAACAAAACAAGAATTCAAGCTTCAAGGGCCAGAAGGGCCAAACATATCATAGCCTACCATATCAAAAAATTCTTACAATATGGAGTCTTACAGTACAGCCTGGGGACAAAGGATCTATGGGATAAAAAAAACAAAACAAAAAAACAGAGGGGGGAAAAAAAACCCTTCAGCATGATAAAATTTGAAGAGAGGAACTAAGTTTTGTTTGTCTGAATCCCACTAAATTATTTTTTTGTCTTTTAGAGACAGGATCTCCATGTAGCCCCAGGCTGGTCCTGAACTCAAGAGATCCACCTGCCTCTACCTCCAGAGTACTGGGATTAAAGGCATGCACCACCACGCCCAGCCTTAAACTAATTTTTTTTTTAAATATGTGTATGAATGTACTGTCTGCGTGTAACAGGTTTGTGCACCCGTGTCATGCAATGCCGAGGATGTCAGAAGAGGGCGTCAGATTCCCCTGGAACTGGAGTTAAAGACGGTTCTCAGCCACCATGTGGGTGCTGGGGATCAAACCCGGGTCCACTGCAAGAGCAGTCAGTGTTCTGTTAACCACTAGGCCATCTCTCCAGCCCCAACTAAAGTATTTTTTAAAAAGGAAATATATATCTCACATGGGCCTTAGAGCCAGGACACTAGTGGAAGTTCAGTTGAGTGGCTCCAGCTATAAGGAAGAGTAGCTTTAGTTCACATTCATAGGACAGTTAAGAATAACCATACAGCCGGGTGCGGTGGCACATGCCTTTAGTCCTAGTACTCAGGCACAGGCAGAGAGAGAGGCTGAAGACAGTCTCAGTTCATATAAAATAGGATTCAGAATTACTGTGTATGTTACACCTGCATATACGTAAGTACACTCTGTGTCATGCAGTGCCCAAGGATAGACGAGGGTGTCAGATCCCTTGGAACTAGAGCTATTGACAGTAAGTAGTTAGCTGCCATGTGGGTGCTGGGATTCAAACCTGGGTCTTCTGCCAGAACTGCCAGTACTGTTAACCACTGAGCCATCTTTCCAGTCCCATGTTTCCTTTTTTAAGACAGGGTAGCCTATATCCCAGGCTGGCTTCAAGTTCACTATGTAGCTGAGAATGATCTTAACTCCATCTCCTAAGTGTTAGGATTATAAGCATGTATTACTGTGCTTGGTTTATGTGGTGCTGGGAATTGAACCCAAGGCTTCACACATACGAGGTGAGTACCAGTTGAGGTACATTCCCAACCCATTTTAACGGATGAATATATCTTTATCACAAATCTGTTACATTTCATGATACAAAACAGAAATGGGGCTGGAGAGATAGCTCAGCGGTTAAGAGCACAGACTGCTCTTGCAGAGGATCCGGGTTTGATCCCCAGCACCCACATGGCGGCTGAGAACCGTCTGTAACTCCAATTCCAGGAGAACTCCAGTTCCAGGGGAATCCGAGACCCTCTTCTGACCTCCGCGGCATTGCACGACACGGGTGCACAAGCCTACATGCAGACAGTACATTCATACACATACAAAAATAAATAAAATTAAAAAAAAAAACAACAGAAATAAGTAGCCACCATTTTTTGAGAACTTCTTAGCTGACCATAATTTTTTTTTTTTTTTTTGTCTTTTCGAGACAGGGTCTCCCTGTAGCCCCAGCTGTCCTGGAACTCACTCTGTAGACCAGGCTGGCCTTGAACTCACAAAGATCCGCCTGCCTTTGCCTCCCAAGTGCTAGGATTAAAGGTGTGCACCACCACGCCCAGCAGCTGACCATAATCTTAAGTACTCTCATTTATTTTTAACAGAGATATAGGCATTTCCATATTTGGTGGTAAGAACCAAATGCTTAATGGTTAAGAGCATGTGCTCTTTCAGAGGACCAGAGTTTGGTTTCTAGTGCCTACAGGTGGCTTACATCCACCTGTAACTTCAGCTGCAGGGAAATTGGACATCCATTCAGATTTTCAAGAGCACACACCCACACCCACCCCCTCACCCCCACATACGAAAACTAAAAAAGAAGAACCAAAGTAAGAGAGATTAGGGATTACTTTTTTCTTTATTTTTTTAAATTCATTTCTGTATGTGTATGAATGTAATGTCTGCATGCAGGTGTGTGCACCCGTGTCGTGCAATGCCGAGGAGGTCAGAAGAGGGTGTCGGATTCCCCTGGAACTGGAGTTCTCCTGGAATTGGAGTTTCAGATAGGTCTCAGCTGCCATGTGGGTGCTGGGGATCGAACCCGGTCCTCTGTAAGAGCGGTTGGCGCTCTTAACCGCTAGGCCATCTCTCCAGCCCCTTGTTTTTTATGTGTATGAGTATACTGTCTGCATGTAGGTTGGTGCACCCCTGTCATGCAATGCCAGAGGTCAGAAGAGGGTGTCAGATTGCCCTGGAACTGGAGTTAAAGACAGTTCTTAGCCACCATGTGGGTGCTGGGAATTGAACCCGGGGTCCTCTGCAAGAGTAGTTGCATTCCTAACCGCTAAGCCATCTCTCCAGCCCCAGGGATTACTTTCATATAGCACTAGGATGGCATCAGGCCTGTAGTGGTCATCCAGAAGATAGATGGCTGTTTGGCTGTGGGCAAGGTAGCAAGGCCAGCAGCCCTAGTTCTCTGTTGCTTTTCAGATGGTGAGCGGATGCAGCTGCAAGATGAGGAAGATGACAGCCTGTGCCGCATTTGCATGGATGCCGTCATTGACTGTGTCCTGCTGGAGTGTGGGCACATGGTCACCTGCACCAAGTGTGGGAAGCGAATGAGTGAGTGCCCCATCTGCAGGCAGTATGTGGTGCGAGCTGTGCATGTTTTCAAGTCCTGAAATAGAAAATCCCTCAATGGGACACTTGCCTGATTTGATCCCAAATATTTCTGTGCACAAAAGGGACTAGAAACTTAACTGTTCCAAGGCAGAAGTTTTTAAAAAACAATTTTCTTCATTACTGACTGAGGACAGAAATCATTCTAAGTTGAAGCAACCTTGGGCTGTGCTACAAGCCCATCTGCCTGCGGACACATGGCTTCCCAGTTCTGGGCTTTATCACTTGTTTCCCCTGAGTACTAATCGCTAACAGTGTGTGGATGTTTGCTCTTGCTCTTTGCAGGCCACTCGCCCTGGTCTCTTATTTGCTCTTTATCCTGTGTTTGAAACTTTTGTTCTCTTTGATGTGCTCACTGTCTACAAGTGGGCTGGTATAGATTATGCTGAACAGTGGCTGCTCTGAATGTTCACTTTATTAGCCATGTATATTTTTAAAACTAATGTTTAACTAATGTAAGTTTCCACATTGTTACCATTTCTTGCACTTAAACATAATTGGACACAATTGACATTCTACAGTCAACTGCCAGGGCCTTAGACTAAAGATGTCTATTTTTGTTCAGATACAGCTTTTTATAGTAAGGGCTGCATCTGGCTTCTTATGTTACAAGTGTGTGTGTGCTAAATTCTTTGATAATATGTAATCAGTTTACACTGTTTTGTATAGTGAAAGTGTATTTTTTAGTGCTACAGGCTAGCTAATTTCAACTTTAGGAATAAAATTAGATTAAAAAGCTGCTATAGTTAACAATGTCTTTTTTTTTTTGGGTCTTTTCAAGACAGGGGGTCTCCCTTTAGTCCCAGCTGGCCTGGAACTCACTCTGTAGACCAGGCTGGCCTGGAACTCACAAAGATCGCCTGCCTCTGCCTCCCAAGTGCTTGGATTAAAGGCGTGCACCACCACGCCCAGCAACGATGTCTTTATAAAGTTCCTAATTTACTTGTATACAGCATGAATGGGCCTTAGCACCCCGGTCCAGTACCCCTCTTCAGAAGAGAGGGAACACACCAGAGGGCCATCTTATTTTCTGTAGTCAAGTTTACTATGACCAGGTATTGCGCTTGTTGCTTTATGGTTTTCTTCAGCAGTCCCCACTATTACTCTGAAATAAATATATCCTCACTAGCATGGAGAAGCCACCCTTTAAGAAATTTGTTAAACTGCCTTATCTAAAATACCAGCTAAAAAGTAGCTATACTGGGCTGGGAGTGTAAACAGGGGTATAGTACATACATTATTAGTAAACCCTAGGTTCCATCCCAGCACTAGAGTAGGGTGGGTGAGATACACGCATGCCTTTAGTCCTAGCACTTGGGAGGCAGAGGCAGGTGGATCTCTGTGAGTTCAAGGTCAGCCTGGTGTACAGAGTGAGTTCCAGGCCAGCTGGGGCCACAAGGAGACCCTGTCTCAAAAAGACCCCCCCCCCCAAAAAAAAAGTCAAGCTGGGTGTGGTAGTACATGCCTTTAATCCCAGCACTTGGGAGGCAGAGGCAGGTGGATCTCTGTGAATTTAAGGCCTTGAACCCACCTGCCTCTGCCTCCCGGGTGCTTGGATTAAAGGCATGCGCCACCACTTTTTTTTTTTTTTTAAATGTGTATGAGTGTACTGTCTGCATGTAGGTATTTGCACCTGTGTTGTGCAATACTTCGGAGGTCAGAAGAGGGTGTCAGATTCCCCTGGAACTGGAGTTAAAGATGGCTCTCAGCTGCCATGTGGGTGCTGGGGATCGAACCCGGGTCCCCTTCAAGAGCAGTCAGCACTCTTAACCGCTAGGGCATCTCTCCAGCCCCTGCTAACACAAATTCTAATCTGTCTGAATCTTCTACTGTGTAGAATACAACCTCCAGTTGTCTTCTGTAGGAGGTTGGGGGGAAGAGTAATGCTAAGTGGCCATGAAATTATTTTTGTGCAGGTGTGGTAGGAGGTGTCCCAACAGTGACATGCCCCTAATATGCACAAGTGGCTATTATAATTGTGTGCGACAGTGCTGCTGTGCTGCTCAGATGATAGAAATTATATTATTTGGCATCCGTACAATGTATTATTGAGACTCTATAAACCCTGAGCTTTGCAAATTAGACTTTTAGTCCATTCCTAAAACAAAAACCCTCAAACACCAAGTTTTTTTTTTTTTTAATAATTGTTTATACAAATTCAACAAAGGTAAAACCGCATCAGGGAAAGTCTAGGAAACACACCGTACAACAATGGCACTTATGAATGCAGAACTTGACAACTAGGAAATAGGTAACCAACCTAAGTGAGAACTCAATACTTCAAAGGAGGGAGAAAAAAAGAAAGTAAAGGCTGTGAGAACATTTATTCTACTTGATTCATGGTATAAATTAGATCTATATAGAAAGAATACAAGAGCTCATGCTTGGAGCAAAACCCTCCTGAGTGCAAAGGCTGAAGTCTGAATTGTAAAATTTTCAAGAAAAGGTGAACTTTCTATTGAGGAAACTTGGCAAAGTGTCTTTGACTATAATTTACATTTGTCCACAACATGCTTGTATAACTTCTTGACATAAAGTAGACTCGCAACATCCAGTTCAACATGCTTTTAAGTAGAAGGTTGTAGCCCTCCCCGTCACACCTGGGCTCTTTGTGTTGATGAAGTACAGGTTAAGTTCTCTCCTACCTGAAGGAAAGTTGGCAATCTCAAAAACAAAAACACTGGTATGCATTCAAATCTTGCATAAATAATTTTTAAACAATTTGTACAAAAATAGTTCTGCATAATGTAAGATGTAACAAAACCAACTAAACAAAATGTGTCTCAAGACGGCTGCAGACGGGGGTGTATGGTCCACTTTATGTTGACACCAGAAGCCTTGGCATTGCAAGGAACAAGGTGCCCAAAACAAAAACATCACCAATAAAAGCTTCAGACTTTTAAGAGGATTTCTTCAAAGCCTATCCTCTCCAACTGGAATGTCATCTTGTAAAGGCCGCCTTAGAAATGGTCCAGAAAGCAGTGCAGTTATGATGCAGAAAGGCCAGAGCAAAGTATCTGGCTTACACTCACCCCCAAATGGGTGGTTGAACAGCTTCCCCTTGGTGTAAGACTTGCAAAATGGAACTGTGTCATATGGTTGGTTTGTCATTCCAAATTCCAAAGGGAAATAAACGCCCTCTTATTTTGTAGTCTTTTCTCCTCCCAGGCTGTCTCCCCCCAACTCCCCTCCATATTTACATACTTGTCCTAGGACTAACTTAGTTTTTGTAGAAGTTTTTCTTCAACTTGCCCAAACTGGACACTCACAGACATTTCAGCTATGAACTGCTCACAGCCTTCCTTGGTTACTTGCTTGCAGTACCTCAGGTCAATATGACAGATATTTCCACAACGTTTGAAGAAGGACAGGCACTGATCAGTGACCTTATTGCAGTCTGCAGGGAAGAGGAGACCATGTTAAACTAGAAAAGATGGAGAACCCAAAGGCCCTTTAAACTTAGGTGCCCAGCAGTAGAGACAGAACAGAGCTTGTTTTAATGTCCTTGAAAGGAGGGGTGGGCTGGGGGTGGCTGCATCCACCAACTGCAAAGGTTAGCAATGGATGCTTGAAAAGTGTTCAGAGTGGATTTGGAGTGTAGCTCAAGTTGGTAGAGCACTTGCCAGCCATGTGTAAGGCCCTAGGTTCTAGTCTCAGCACTGCTATTAAACCATTTGGACTCTACCAGGGCTTCTCTTCCTATACATATTTATACAGATAGATCTGTGGGTTTCTCAAAAAGGGCCATATAGGGGCTGGAAAGATGGCTTAGCAATAAAAAGCACTTACTGTGTATCAGGCATGGTGGTGCATGCCTTTAATTCCAGCACTTGGGAGGCTGAAGCTGGTGGGTCTCTGAGTTCAGGGCCAGCCTAGTCTACTCAGGAAGTTGGGGCCAGCTGGGACTACAGGGAGACCCTGTCTCAAAAGGGGTGTGTGGGGGGATAAAGGCTCTTACTGTGTTTCCAGAGGACCTGAGTTCTCTTCCAAGGCCCACCACCCCACATGGCTGTTAACCCTCCTTAATTCCAGTTGCAGGGGATCTGATGCCCTCTTCTGGGCCTCCACGAGCACTTCATATATGCACTAACATACATGGAGGCAAACACAAAATAAAACAACAAAAAGCCTTAAAGGGGTCAGATAATGATGGGTCAAGGGGTTTTCCAATCAAATAGTTTGCCTATCTATGTATTTTCCCCTTACCTGCATATACTCTGTTCAGAGTGAGGTGTCTAATGTCACCATGGGACCCTTCTGCTCTTTCCCATCCTAGCGCACTGGTGATGCATAGCCACCTGGTGGCTTCCTTCCCCCACCTCCTACCCCAACATGGAATGTCTAGTTGGGGCTGAAGACAGTCTCAGTTCATATTTCAATTTTATCATCCTATACTACCACTTTCCTTTAGGACTAATCCATTGAAACTGGCTTAAACGCCAACCAATGAGAATAATTCCTTCTAGGTGAGTCAAATGGACCAGAAAATGATTGGTATGAACTTCGAAGCCTTTTCCTTAACACTTGATTTTTATGACATTGAGTGGGAATAAAGAAGGATCAACTGAACATGGAAGATCAAAGTGACAGTGGTTGAGGAAACTAGTACCATGTATTTCATGGACTGACATGGCCTGATAGCTCAAAATCACAATTGCTCAACAACTGTTGAATATAGAATTCAGATCATGGGATAACCCAATCTCATGAATGCAGTAAGAATCCATGAATTTGGAGTAAGTGGCCACAGGAAGTTGCATACAGCATATATAGACACATAATGAGGGTGGGAAAGTTAGGATTAAAGGGGGAGGAGAACTTATAAGGATGTTGACAAAGATGCTTTAAAAGAATCCTCTTTTTTGGTCTGAGACAGGACCTCATAGTCCCAGCTTGCCTGGAACTTGCTATGCAGACCAGGATGACTTACATCTTAGAGATCTACCTGCCTCTGTGCCTCTGCTTCCCGAGTGCTGGGATTAAAGGCATCTGCCTTAAATCTTTTTTAAAAAGGTGGATTTTTTTTCTTTTGTTAATTTTTATATGTATGAGTGTTTGCATGTATTAAATGCACTCATGCCATGCAGTGCCTATGGAGGCAAGAAGAGGGCATTAGATTCCTTGCAACTAACATTGTTAGCTACGTGGGTCCTAGGAACCAAACCTGGGCCCTCTATAAGAGCAGTCAATGCTCTCAACTGCTAAGCCTTCTCTAGCCCCATGTTTTGTTGTTTGTTGTTTTTTTGGGGGGTAGTATTTTTGAGACAGGGAATCCCTTTTAGTCCCAACTGGCCTGGAGCTTGCTCTGTAGACCAGGCTGGCCTTGAACTCACAAAGATCCACCTGCCTCTGCCTCCCACGCCAGCAAAGCATTTGATTTTAAAAGTAATACTTACGAAAAAAAGTAATACTTTGAGAAATAAAATTGTTGGTACCTTACTACTAAAACTAATAAAAAGCAAATTTAGGCTGGGTGCGGTGGCGCATGCCTTTAATCCTAGCACTTGGGAGGCAGAGGCAGGTGGATCTTTGTGAGTTCAAGGCCAGCCTGGTCTACAGAGTGAGTTCCAGGACGTCTGGGGCTACAGGGAGACCCTGTCTCGAAAAGACAAAGAAAAAAAAAAAATCACACAAAATCCAGCCACATTTCTAAACCAATATTGCAACATACCCTTGAACCAACAGAACCAAAAAGGGAAACAAAAGGAATGAGACTTGTTCATAAAGTTGTAAAAACTGCTGAAAGAATTTAAAGGAGCCATGTGTGGCTTTAATTCCAGCAATTGGGTGCTGGAGGCAGGAGGATCTCTGTGAGTTTCAGGCCAGCTGGGGCTACAGAGAAAGAAACCCTGTCTCAAAAAGAAGACAAAAGAATTTAGGTTCTAGATTAGAAGACGTGAGATGTTATTACTACCCAATGGCATCTACACATGCAATGGAATAGCTGTGAAGTCCTTAAGTGTTTTGTTGCAGAAATAGGAAAGTCCACTCCAAAATTTAGGTAGAAATGCAATAGATCGTAGTTTGTCCAAAGAATCCTAAAAATAGACAAAGTTGGAAATTGCCTATTTCCTGATTTCAAATTTTAATACAGAAGCAATCAAAACAACATGATACTGGTGTCGGGACAGATATTAAACCAATGGACTAGAACCAAATAGTCAAATTTTTTAAACGTGTGTACAAACTTAAGTATCTCATGTGGAGATTAGAAGACAACTTCTGGGGAGCTCCTCTCCAAGTGGGTCCTGGGGAATCAAACTCAGATCATCAAGCTTGGTGGCATGCACCATTTACCCGCTGAGCCATCTTGATGTTCCTCAAATGATTTTTTGATAGATTTCAAATACCATTCAATTAGGCTTGCAACAAATATCCTAACCACACAACATATACAAAATAAGAGAAAAATCTTTGACATTAGATTTGCTTAACTATTTCTCTGATACAACATACCATCCCCAAGAGTAAATAATTTGCAGGGTGGAGAGATGACCAGGTGGTTAAGAGTGCCTACTGCTGGGGCTGGAGAGATGGCCTAGTTAAGAGTGCCAGAGGACCCCGGGTTCAATCCCCAGAACACACATGGCGGCTGAGAACCATCTGGAACTCCAATTCCAGAACTCCAGTTCCAGGGGAATCCAATGCCCCCTTCTGACCTCCGTGGCATTGCATGACAAGGGTGCACAAATGTACATGCAGACAATACATTCATATAAATAAACAAATATTTAAAAAGTGCATACTACTTTTGCAGAGGACCTGAGTATTCAATAGGTTCCCAGCATCCATGATGGGTGGCTCGCAAGTACTGTAACTTGTTCCAGGGGACCTGGCACCCTCTTCTGGCCTCTGTGGGCAGCTACATGTACTCACACATTGTTTTTTGAGACGGGGTCTCCCTGTAGCCCCACCTGGCCTGGAACTTGGCTGGCCTTGATCTCACAGAGATCCATCTGCCTAGATTTATCACCTGAGTGCTGTGATTAAAGGAGTGTACAACCCCATGTGTGGAGTTCAGAAAATAAACTTTGGAAGTTGGTTCGCTACTACCATGGATTCTGGGAATGGAACACAGGTCATCAGGTTTGCATACCATGTCTTTTTACCAGCTGAGCCATCTTGTCTGCCCCCAGCTTCCTTCTCTATTCAGTTCCAGAATACTGGCAGACAAGCCTACACCCTCAATGGTTTGGAGACTAAACTATTTTTCCAAATAAATGATCTACACAGACCATCTTTCAACTTTCATCCACAGCATATAAACTCCAACCATTTGTCCAGAACTTCTGGTCATCCTTGAATAGCCAGCCAAGCATCAACCTAGACAAGAGAGCCTCAAAAATACAGCTTGGAAGATTAAAATATTATGAAACTATCATATCAACTATTTTTGACAAATATAACAGCAATTTCAAGTTGGGTGTGATACTTGCACCTGGAATCCCAGCACCCAACAAGTAGAAACAGGAGATCATGAGTTCAATGGCTACATAGCAAGTTCTAGGAATCCAGGGTTAACACAAGACTTTGCCTCAATAATAAGCAAGGCATGGTGGTACATGCCATTAGTCCCAGCACTTGGGAGGCAGAGGCAGGGGGATCTTTGTGAGATCCAGACCTAGGACTACGAGGAGACTCTGTCTCCAAACAAAGAAACAAAACCCCAGCTATTTCACCTGGTTCAATTTATAAAACAGTAACAATTCATAAAGGGAAATAAAATTTCTAGAAAAGAGAGCAAAAAACCCCACAGGTGGAAAATGAGGGGGGGCAGGGGGAAGAGAGGATGTCAAGAGTAGTCCAGAAAAAAGTTCAAGAATGTTTTCTGCTGAAAATGTGATTTTAGAAAGCTTGAGTGTTTTAGTGTGATATAATTCATAAAAATTATAGACAAAGGGGGTTGGAGAGATGGCTCAGTGGGTAAGAGCACTTGATGTGCGAAGCATGAGGACCTGGGTTCAAACCTCTAGCACCCACATAAAAAGTTGGACAGAGAAGCATGTGACTCCATGGCTGGGAGCAGGAGCTATAGATATAGATAGGCAGATCCTGGGAGCATGCTGGCCAGCCACACTGACTGAACAAAGAGATTCTGTACAGTGAAACTTTTCATACAATGAAAGACCCTGTCTCAAAGGGATAAGACAGAGAGTGATAGAGGAAGACACTCAACACCCTTCTTTGGATTTCACATGCTTGGGCACATGTACATGCAACACAGAAAAATATTTAAAAATTACAAGTAGAGATAAAGATAGTGTAAAACTTTCAGTGGGTAAAAATAGTTTCACTGATAGACAAAGCATTACATTTAATTCAGCTTCACGTCTAGAAGATAGAAGTCAGGTGGCTCCCAAACTAGTAATTGATATTCAACTGAATGTGAGGACACACTATAGAGTCAAGGAATGAGGCTTCCAAAATGAGACACAGGTGGCTGGGCGTAGTGGTGCACGCCTTTAATCCTAGCACTTGGGAGGCAGAGGCAGGTGGATATCTGTGAGTTCAAGGCCACCTTAGTCTACAGAGTGAGTTCCAGGACAGCCAGAGCTACAGGGAGACACTGTCTCAAAAAAGATGACCAAAAAAAACCCAAAAACAAAAACAAAAAAAATGCAGACTGAGGGATCTCCAAGATGGTGGGGCAAGTGAGGTCCTCCAAGTCTGCAGTGTAGTGAAGGCAGCCAGTCCAGATGAGAACAGAAATCCTGACAGAAAATAGAAGGGGAAGAACAAAGGCCTGGGGGATAAAGGGGAGATAAGGTGATGGTCCTACAGAAAACTGGCTAAGTTTGTAAGGGGGATATGCAATTTTTTGTTTTGTTTTTTTGTCTTTTCGAGACAGGGTCTCCCTGTAGCCCCAGCTGTCCTATAGACCAGGCTGGCCTTGAACTCACAAAAATCCACCTGCCTCTGCCTCCCGAGTGCTAGGATTAAAGGCGTGTGCCACCATGCCCGGCTGCAATTTTTTTTTTTTTTAATCTTTTTGAGACAGGGTCTCCCTTTAGTCCCAGCTGTCCTGGAACTCGCTCTGTAGACCAGGCTGGCCTTGAACTCACAGAGATCCTCCTGAGTGCTGGGATTAAAGGAGTGCGCCACCAAGCCCAGCTGCAATTTTGTTTTTTTTTTTTTTTTTGGTGTGTGTTCCAGAACTAAACCAAAAAGAGACTTTAAAAAAAAATTATTTTCCTATGTGTATGAATGTGCTGTCTGCATGCAGGTTTGTGCACCTGTGTCGTGCAATGCCGCGGAGGTCAGAAGAGGGTGTCGGATTCCCCTGGAACTGGAGTTCTCCTGGAATTGGAGTTTCAGACGGTTCTCAGCCGCCATGTGGGTGCTGGGGATCGAACCCGGGTCCTGTGCAAGAGCAGTCGGTGCTCTTAACTGCTAGGCTATGAAGCGTACAAAGATAAAACTGAAAAAGATCTCATGTCTAGGGGTTGCCTGAAGGGGTTAGCATCACAGAAAAGGCCAGGAACAAACTAAACAACTCATAAACACTTCTAGGATGAAATGCAGCCCCACAGCAACAATGGGAGCCAGACCCTCCAAACACACGAACATACCCTGAAATTCAACTGGTCATCTAGTGTAACTCAACTAGTTATACTAATGGCAGGTACAAAACAAAACAGGAAGAGAATAGGTGTAATGATATGCCATAACATACTTCATAACTTTTTTGAGGGTTTCATGTGACCCATAGTACTTGGAAGACTATTCGATTATTCAGGGTCTATCTTTGGCTATATAACAAGTTGGTGAGCCTTTGGTCAGGGCAGCTTAGGACACACAAAATCCTGCCTCAGACTGAGATGAAAAGATGGTCTCAGTATATTGTGTCCCAGAAACAAAATGTAAATAATGATTTATACTCACATTTTCCCTGAACCACAATAAACATCCATAACAATTAGAATATGGCAACAGAGGCAGAAACCACATTTCTGCCTGACTGCTAGTTCACTGGTCAAAACCCTGTCTTCAGTGGCGCTACCTCCTAGTCCATTGCTGTCCACCAGACTCTGGCTGTCAGGCACTGGCCTGACTATTACCACCCTGGAGAAAAAAGAGGTCTCTAGTCCACTGGATCAGGAACTAATGCTGCATGATCTCAATAGCTGTCAGCAATGTTTTTTTCATGGTTATTACTATAATTCATTAATTCTATTTATTTAGGCCTGCTTTTCTATATGTGTACCACATGCACATACTAGTGGAGGCCAAAAGTATACTAGATCCCTTAGAGCTGGAGTTAGGGGCTTCTGTGAGCAGCCTGATGTGGGTCGTGGAAACCAAACCCAGGTCCTATGCAAGAGCAGTAAGTGCTCTTAATTGCTGAGCCACCTTTCTAGTCACAGTTATTTAAAATTCTAAGTTACCCTGGTCTCATTTACTGGTATTTCTGAGCACTGTGACTAGACAGTAACATATACAGTTCTCAACAAACATCCAATGCCCAGTTATCCCCCAGGTGCTAAGCACTCCCACAGGTATGGGGCCCCACCTTACCGGACAGGTTGATCTCTGTAAGAGAGTCCCGGGTGGTGGTGCCAACTGCAGTGAGCAAGTTGATGGACTGGTCGGTGACATGGTTACAGTAACTGAGGTGGAGCTTGGAGAGCAGAGGCATGTGGCGGATGATGAGCCTCAGGGAAGCATCTGTGATGTCCAGACCAGCTAGGCGCAGTTCCACAATGTTCCGGAGCTTGCTCCGATTGTCCATCTGACCTGTTTGGGCAGGTAGAATAGAGAAAACCTGTAAACCTAACCAGGGATATCATGATGTTCTAGAAGGCCTACCAGCTGGATGTAACCTTAGATTTCATTCAGCTATAACATGTACCCTACCCCCAAGCCAGAATTCTAGCATTTAAAAAGTCAGAAGCTTCTGTATCAGAATTTGTATTTCTCTAGATTCTCTTAGAAAAATTCAGCATCCAGGGCCTGGAGAGATGGCTCAGCGGTTAAGAGCACCAACTGCTCTTGCAGAGGACCTGGGTTTGATTCCCAGCACCCACATGATGGCTAAGAACCATCTTAAACTCCAGTTCCAGGGGAATCTGACACACTCTTCTGACCTCCACAGCATTGCATGATGCGGGTGCACAGACCTGCATGCAGACAGTACATTCATACACATATAAATAAATAAATAAATAAATAAATAAATAAATAATCAGCATCCATAAACATGGTTGGAAGATCTAGCTTTGAACTGCAGCTGTTCAGACTACATTTAAATCACTCTAGTAATTAATACTTACTAGGTATACAGGCAGTTCCTTGCCTTTCCCTTCTAGAAAAATCTAGAAACGGGCTGGAGAGATGGCCTAGCGGTTAAGAGCGCCGACCGCTCTTACAGAGGACCCGGGTTCGATCCCCAGCACCCACATGGCGGCCGAGAACCATCTGAAACTCCAATTACAGGAGAACTCCAGTTCCAGGGGAATCCGAGACCCTCTTCTGACCTCCGCGGCATTGCACGACACAGGTGCACAGACTTGCATGCAGACAGTACATTCATACACATATAGAAATGAATAAAAAATTAATAAAAAAAATTTTTAAAAAATCTAGAAACATTGAACCTATATTCCATCCAACAATAATAATCTAATTGGCACAGGGATAGCCCAATGTCCTTGTCTGTTGCCACTCATACTCTACATACACCATTTGAGCCATCCCTCAACCACCCTGATCCTACCCAGAATGTTAAAGCTAATGAAGATCAAGTTAGCAGAGATGCAGTCGGATACTAGCAGAGGTCAGAAGTGGAGACAATATATGCACAGGCTCCAAGTCTCTCATTAGCCCCCCTGCACCCAAAGCAGGCCGAGAACATAGTAACAAGGACTCTGCCCTGTGTCTTCCAGAAAGGAGGAGCTGAGGCCAAAAGCTGATGCAGCAAATGGGGCCTGTGGTCAAAACCAGATCTAGCAGGATAGCTCAGTCACCCCATCCCCTTGAAGCAGACACTCCTTAGGGCACACCTCCAGCCTTGCCAACTCACCTGGCCTATTGTCTGTAGGTGGGGATAGGAGATCCCGCATCTGGGCATCTTTTAGTCCTTCTACCCACTGGACATCCAAGGTCCGGAGCAATGGACAACTGGAACTACAGAGGGCCGAGACAGCGATCCATGAGCAGCCAGACAGCACCAAGTCACGGAGCCCTGGGGAAAAAGAGGGTACTGGTCAGGTGGCATGCCCTAGACCCCATTAATTGTCCATTTAGGGTCCCTGACCAAAGGCTCACCAGGCAGCCGGTTGATGAGCCAACTCAGCTGCTTCTTGGAAATATTGGTCCAGCTGAGGTCAAGGGAGACAGGCTGGCGCCGGATGATGCCACTCAGCATCAGGGGTGTGATGGACTTGCAGTGGTTCAGGTCGATGCGGGTCCACAACCGCTTATCGCAGCACCTGGAGAGCAGGGCAGGGCAGGCAGGGGAACATCATCAGAGTTGGAGAGCCTTTGCTTGGCTATAGTAACCACCCCAACCTGCCATCCTCAAGGGATAGGGTTCCTGTAAGATTCAATCCTCTCCACTCTTGTTTAATAACCGTCCTACCCACATTCAGACACCTCTGGTGATGATGCCTATTCACCATCAAATATTTCCTGGACTTACTATGCTCTCTATAGGCTATACCTCCTAACGAGCCCTGAGGAGGCACTGGGTCCACCCATTAATGCATGAGGGTAAGGAACTTGGCGAAAACCAGAAGTCTGGAAAATGTCAGACTAGTTTCAGCCGGCACTGGCATGTTCACTGTCAACCCCAGTTAACTCTAAAGACAAGAACTCTACAAGGATTTTCACTTTCCACATCAGGAATGCCAAATGGGTCCCTCTTCTGATGAGACTGGGCTGAGGAGTGCTATAGCACCCTGGGCCTCTGTGGCAGGGAGCTAATTTCCATAAGCAACTCTAGCAACATGTGCTGCCAACAATTATCCTGAGCTTCAACCTAAGCCCTTCATAGGGTGGTCCCTCACCAGCGGTTCCAGGTCCTGCAGACCCGCATACAGACACATAGGTCTTGATGGCTGAGGTAGCTGAAGACGGCCATCCACACCTCTCTGTGCATAACATGGGCTGCCCCGTCATCCAGGGGCAGTGAGTCAGGTGGGGGGCTGATAGGGGGTGGCCGGATTACATGTCGCTCCATCTGGATACACTTGGGTGGGGATGTAGAGGGTGGGGGTCGGGAGATGACACGGGGTGGACTTCGAAGGCCGGGCCCCAATGAGTGCCGAAGCTCCCTGGGGGTGCCGTTGAGCCCCTTACTGAAGCGGTGAGGTCGCTCACAGTGGCTCAGGGGCCGCTTGGGCTCCTCGTTCTCACTCTCGGGTTCTGACTTGATGGGCTGGTGGTTCTCATGGGCCAGGCTGCTCTCTGTCTTTTGGATCTCGTGGTTGAGCTCCTTACTTAGCTCTTTGCTCAGCTCCTTGTTGGGAAGCCGCCGTTTCCGGCGCATCTTCACTTTCTTCTTCTCCTCTGGGCCTTCAGCTCCCTCAGTGCTAGGCCCAGCAGTGGGCGAGCTAGAGCGTGAGTGGTCACTCTCCCTGGTCTTAGGGGGTGCCTCAGGCAGATCGTCCTCTGGTTCCTGCTTGAAGCGCCGAAGGGGCTTGTTGGCCAGGGCCAGCCGGTCCTCAGCGTTCTTCCAGGACCTCCGCTGAAGGAGGGAGGGAGGTGGGTAAGGGTCGGTGGTCTGTGGTCAGCCCATCCATTTGGGGCAGCGCCTACCCCAGGATTCCCAACCCTCTGTTATGGGATAGTACATGGGCCCACCATGGGTACTGCCTACAGCTCTGACAGTTGGAAGCAGGGTGGGGGCACAGGAGAGAGAAAAATGGTACCTTTTTCCTGAAAAGCTTATCTTCTTTGCCAGGTTTTAGCTGTCATAGGGAAGAAAGGATGCAGAGCTTGCTCCCAGACTGAAGGAACACAGTCCCATTTAGATCCCACGAAACCTCAAGCCCAATCTCTACATACAGCAAGAGCTAGAAGGACATTTTCTCCACAGATCTCCTCCTTCACATCTGACTGACAGGCAGCATAGTCCTGCCTGTTGCTTTCCCAGAGGAAGGTGGAAATAAGGGAGGATGGTTGATTGTTCCCACCCATCTGCTCTCCCACCCCAGAGACACCAGAGATTGTAGTCACTGGTTACAGCTGCCATGGCTGAGGGAGCCCAGGGCTAGAAACCAAGCCAGAGGCACCCCAGGCAACCCTAAGCCAGAAGCTGCCTCAGGCGCCACCTTGTGGCCAGGAATAGCAAGACCCATGGCCAGAGCAGGTTCCCAGACTGGAAGGGTTTCCCCAGCTGCAGCTTTCCCAACCAACCATTACTCTCCTCACAGAGCTTTTCTCAGGCCCACTGCAGACTTGGGGCCGCACTTCAGGAGCATCTGTGGCAATAGGACAGGAGGACTGGGGAGTTGAGGAGAGGACAGCCCGGACTCGAAAGTCCCCAGGGCCTCAGGAGGGTGGGGCATGGGAGCACCTGCTGCTGGAAGTAAGTGAGACTGGATCTCCACCAAGGGCTGAGACTGCTGCCTAGAGGGGGCCTCGGCGAGAGGTGAGAGGAGGAACCGGGGGACGTTTGAAGCGTCGAGGCCTAAAGGGGGTGGGAAGAGGAGTGACTTCGCTGGTTTTTCTCTTTCTTTTGGGCCAGGCTCTCAGGACTTAGGTGACCTGCTCAGGGCAGCTCTTAAGAGGCCAGGATCCCGAGTTCTACCCATTAACCTTCCCTGGCACCCACCCTCCGCCCCACACCTAAGACCAGCCACACCACCCTTCTGCTGCCCAGGGCCTCCCAGTCCATACTCGCTTGCGTCCACTCAGCTCTTGGGGCTTCTCATATTTCCGCTTCCTCCTCAGGTGCACGTCGTCAGACTTTCGGCGTAGGATGCCATCCGGAGGGACCTTCTTGGGGTGTTCATCTGATCTGCGCCGGGGTGCCTCCTCACACTCACTCCTCCGCTTAGCAGGCTCCTGCCCTTCTTTGTTGTCCCTGTTCATCTTCTGCTCCTTGAGCAGGGAGCCGGGCAGGTTGGAGGCATATTTAAAGCCAGGGCCACGCTTTTGCTTGTAGGCCAAAATGAGAGAAGAACAATCCGACTGTATATCTTTGGACTTGCTCTTCCTCCTCCCCAATCCAACGCACCCCACCTTGACTGACAACCTGGGGCAGGCCCAGCCCTCCACTCTCTGCCAAACCAACCCAACAGGGACTTGGAGCCCGCACTCACTTTCCCGGTCTTGCCGGCGTGGTTACACTTCGGACACTCCCAGCAGTTGGGAAGCTCGTCGTTGACCACACCCTCTGATTCCTTAATCTGCAAGGACAGGCCAGAACTCAGTGGGCAGGGAAGGGTGCCCAGATGGTCCATAAGGGTGCAGGGTTACTTGAAGGCCCAGTCTGCCTTGGATATTCATGCCCCTCCCCAAAGCCATGTGCATTTCATACCTAGCCCACAACAACAATAAAAATAGCTGAATGCCTGGTGAGATGGTGGCTCTGCCATGCTGGGTCAGTAATCCTTCATTCTGTGGGCCAAGGCCCTTGGCCATAAGACAGCAAATAATTGTGTTCATTTTATAGGGTAGGAAGGCAGGGTGGCTAAGAAAAATCTAATGCGGGGATCTAAGAAAAATGATTAGCTCAGCACTTGGCATCCAGAAAGGACCTACCATGTGGTTGTGTCATTCACCTTAGCTGGGCACAGGAGAAATAGCCAGGCACTTACAATCAGAAAGGGCTGGCTTCTAAAGCCAAGGATTTCACAGCACCCCCTTTAGAGAGTGTGTGTGATAAAGGAACAAAAGTCCTCCCCTCCTACAGTCACCCCCTCTGCAACCTACAGACACACAGGCTCTGACTCTGCATTCTTCTGCACCAGAGACATGTGCCAGGCCAGAATTTCTTCCTTTCCAAGGTAGAAGCAGCTCTCTGAGCCAGGCAAGCACAGAGGTCACCCAGAAGGCAGCTCTGTTCTGGCACATTACAGGAACTGGTTCCTGATGCACAGGCACAGGAGAGCAACCACTTGTTGCTCTACCTGCCATCACTGGCCTAGGCTTTATTCTCCCCGAAGCCAGGAGTCAGGATTCTGGTAAGCAGCACCTTGGGGCTTTGCCTTTATCTGGGTGCAAACATGCAGCCCATGTTTTCTGATCCCATCACTTCAGCAGTTTCTAGGAAGCAACTTAGCCTTACCGTACCTACAGCATATGTCTGTATGTGTGAGGGAGTTCCCAAGGCGCCCAGGAACACTACCTTCAGACATCCGGGGTGGATGATCTCATTGCAGATGGAGCACTCCATGAGCATGAGGTTAAACTTGCCTTCTTCCTCTTCTACTGTGTCTTCCTTCCCTGCCTCGCCACACACAAGGCACACAGCGGTGTGGGGTAGCACTGGCTGAAGAACCAAGAAACATACAAGTTAAGAGGGAGGGAAGACAAATGCCTCTGGGGACCAGGCCAAGGGCAATGAACTGCTTTCCTAGGCCTGTCAAAAGGCATCCAAAAGTGATTCAGACACATTTAGTCTTTTGTTCACATACTATTAGGCTATTACCTCTATGTGTCAAGTACTCTATAAGAACTAGGTATATAAGCAATGAGTAAGACACACAAAAGTCTCTGCAATCTTGAGTTTGTTTTCTGGTGGAGGGAAACAGACAAAATAAAGAACAACAGAGTATATAATATTTAGACAAAGGATGTTAGGAAGGAAGGAAGGAAGGAAGGAAGGAAGGAAGGAAGGAAGGAAGGAAGGAAGGAAGGAAGGAAGGAAGGAAGGAGAGGTAAGGAGAAATGCAGCTAATTTTAAGGGTGAGGGTCAGGCAAGGCCTCTTTCTTTATTGGAAAAGACTGGAAAGAGATGACGCATGAGCCCAGTCCAGATCCACAAAAGTCTGAGGTTCATCTCACCAGTGAATATCAAGGGCACATCTGCAGCCTCAATTCCTCTAAGACTTTAGAGGAGGGCTGTGGGATCAAAACCCTCTTGAGGCTGGGTGTGGTGACACATGCCTATAATCCCAGCACTCAGAAGGCAGAGGCAGAGGCAGGCGCATCTCTGTGAGTTCAAGGCCAGCCTGGTCTACATAGTGAATTCCAGGACAGCTGAAGCTACAGGAAGACCCGTCTCAAAGACTGCCCCCCCGCAAAAAAAACCCAAAACCCTCTTGCATAAGACACAACTTGTCTTCTGCACTTATAGTACAACAGTGATTGAAACCACTGGCCTCAGTACCAGAGGCCAGATCAGCTGTCCTGACAGCTAGTCACTCAGGACCATATGCACACTGAAAAGATCACCAGTTCTACTTAATGTCTTTGATTATTAACTTCATGAAAGCTTCAACCTTTAAATATACATCCTTTCCACACAGGAAGTACACACACAGTACTTTTGCACACTGAGCAACCATTAACAAAGGAAAATTCATGCTGTAAGTTCAACTGACCACTGGATTCTCCACAGAACTTTTTGGATCTTTTTGAGACACAGTCTCCCTGTAGCCCCAGCTGGCCTGGAACTCACTATGTAGTCCAGGCTGGGCTTGAACTCAAGGAAATCCACCTGCCTTTGCCTCCCAAGTACTGGGATTAAAGGTGTGTGTTGCCATCCTGGGCTTTATTTTTTGTTTCTTCTATTTCTTGAGACAGGGTCTCATATTACAGCCCAGGTTGACCTGAAACTCATTATACCCCTGTCTCAGCCTCCCCAGTGCTAGCTAGGATCATTGGCATGAACCACCATGCTTGGCTTAAATCATCATTTTTATTTGAAAGACTGGAAAAACCAGTGGGTACTAATATCTTTTCTTGAAGACATAAGTGATCCTGTCATTTCCAGAAAAATAACTGACATTTGGTACAAATGACAAAATTAGATACTCTAAAAGCAAATGAAGCTTTCTCCACCATGTAGGCTTTCCATGGACTGAACAGGCTTTTCTGAAAAGATTGACAGGGACAACAAATGTGATTATGTGAGCATATAGTATAATGGCATGTAGCAATCTTTAGAAAAATCTGTCTTGGTGAGTCTGTTTCTGCCAAGTGACCAATGTATAAGGTTACAACATAACTGAAGGAGCTACTCAAAGGGCAGGACTAACAACTTTTAATGTAGCAATACCAAAAGTTCATTGATACAGTTTTTTTTTATTCCATTTGCAAGTAACCTTTAAGAAGCTGACACCTGTGGAATTCCTGTGGCCTACTGAGGGCACTCAGGCTTTTCTGAAAGCTATGAACATATTCTTCCCTTGTCTAGCTCACTATCTGTAGGAGGCTGGATTTTCTTCTTCCTCTATCCAGAACAATACATCTAACAGATGGTACATAGAAGCAAACAGGAAAATACAAGTTCTAATGAGCCAGACATGAGATTTACAGAAACATGAAACAATGTTATTTTTCTCCCTTACTAATGACTTTTACTTTGGAAAACATAGTTGATTCTCATAAAAACATGTCATTAACAAGCAATGAGGGTTATTTTTTTAAATGAACTTAAAATATATTTTCATTTCTTAGCTTTAACTTAAAATACAGTATTAAGCAAGTGCTAGAGATAAACAGAGTTCTATCAGGGTTCTTATAATTTTTTTTTTCTTTTCTTTTTGAGACAGGGTCTTCCTGTAGCTCTGGCTGTCCTGGAACTCACTCTGTAGACCAGGCTGGCCTTGAACTTACAGAGATCCATCTGCCTCTGCCTCCCAAGTGCTAGGATTAAAGGCGTGCATGCCACCACGCCTGGCAGGGTTCTTATAATTTTTAAGACCAGAAAAGGGTGCTGAGACTACAAAGTTTGAGAATTACTATACTTGATGATACCCAGTGAGGTCAGGGGCCAGGACAGACCTTTAGCCTTCCCGATGTGCTATCGGCCTCCCAGTGCCAGTTAGTGCCTAATACACAGAAGAAACACTGTCAATTTTTATTAAACTGCTTCACAGTGGACTCAAAATAAGCTAGGATGCACATTCTACTGATAAATTTAAAAGACTATGAAATGGCATAAGCATGTAAATTCAAATAGAACATGAACAGAATCATTGTTAGACAAAGTGCAGAAGGGTGCAGGAATGAGGAGACAGCTGCCCCCTAGAGGTATCTGGGAAGACAAAGACATGACTCACTAAAAACCAAGCAAAACATGGAAAAACTGTATTTAAGCATTATCTGAAGCAGCAAAAGCTTTTTTTTTTTTTTTTTTTTTTTTTTTTTGTTTTTGGTCTTTCGAAGACAGAGTCTCCTGTAGCCCAAGCTGTCCTAAGAAACTCAATCTGTAGACCAAGGGTGGTGGCACTTGAACTCACAAAGATCTGCCGGGCCTTGCTGCCTCCCAAAGTGCTTAGGATTAAAGGCGTTCGCCACCACACCCGCTGGGCTCAAAAGGCTTATTTTTAGGAGAAGACAGAAAGTAAACCTGTTAGAAATGAATGAAAGGCCAGGAGAAGGGCTGCTGACTAAAGTGTGGAGGCAAGGGCCTGCCACACAGCAAGTTCCAGACTGGACTACAAAGTAAGACAAAAAAAAAAAAAGTTGGGAGGGTTCAAGAGGCCATGGGAGTCAGGTGGGGAAGTTGCAGAAATGGTTCGTCATTTAGGAGCACTTACTGTTCTTCTAGAAGACCCAAGTTTGGTTCCTAGCATCTACATAGCACTGAACAGCCATCTGTAACTCCAGTTCCAGAGGACCCAACACCCTATTCTGACCTTGGCAGGTACTGCATTTGCATGTGTGCATTTAAAATTACTAGAACTCACACATCAGGTAAAAAAAAAACTTAACAGTAAAAAATTAAAATAGGGAGGGGAGAGATTGGCTATTAAAAAGCATTGGGCTGCCTCTGCAGTAGCCGTGGCTGCTAAGAACTTCATCCATTACTGCCAGTTCCCAGGGGATCCAAATGTCTTCTTCTGACCTCCAATGGGCAATGCAAAACAGTGGCAAACAAACCTACCGACATGTAGGCAATAGAACTTCATAATAATAATGACCAGGCTGGTGGACACATGCTTTAATTACTAGCACTTGGGAGGCCAGGAGGAGTGGGGATATCTCTGAGTTCAAGGCCCAGCCTGATCTATCATAGAAATTCTCCAGGCTAGAAAGGCTACCAGGAGGGAACGTTGTCTCAAAAGACCAAAAAAATATTTAAATACAAAAAAAAAAAAAAAAAAACAGGCGCATGGTTGGTGGCACATGCCTTTAATCCCCAGAACTGGGGGAGGAAAAGAGGGGTGAATCTCTGAGAATCCAGGGGCCCAGCCTGTGTTTATACTAGTGAGTTCCTGAGCCACGCTGGGATTACAGGGGAGGACTGTGAATTAGACAAAAACAAAGACCAAAAAAATGAAAAATAAACAAAAAAAGGCCTACGGGGGTGGAGAAAGCAGGAGGAGACTCAAAGTTTCCTCTGACCAACAAGGCCCAATGGAGAGTCAGGCACCAGAGCTGTAGATATTAAGGTGGCATATCACATGGGATTCCTGTTATCTTTTTCACCTGTGGAAAGACAGTCATGAGTCACTACCCACATACTTTAGGTGATACTGTTCTTAAATTCAACACTTTCCAGAGTACCTCCTTAAAATTCTGATTAAGAGTCTGGAAGCTGGAGAGGATGGCTCAATGCGTTAAGGAGTTTCAAGCTTGCTACTTTGCAGAGGACTGGGTTTTCATTCCCCAGTTACTCACAATGGACACTAAAACTGCCACACTTCCAAGTTCCAGGGGAAATCCCACATTCTCTTTCTGACTGCCTAGGATTAAACAACAAAAAACAAGGCACACTTACACACATGGCAGGGCAAATAATATATCAGTTACATATATATATATATATATATATATATATTAATAATTTTTTTTTTTAAGACAGGGTCTTCCTATAGCCCCAGCTGGCCTGGAACTCGCTCTATAGACCATGCTGGCCTTGAACTCACAAAGATCCACCTGCCTCTGCCTCTCAAGTGCTAGGATTAAAGGTGTGCACCACCATCCCCGGCCTGATCGAGTCTTTTTATTATTGTTGTTTGTTGTTATTCCCTTCAATTTGCATCACTCCAAAATATGCATATATGCATGCCACATATGTCATAGGTTTTAGCATCTTCAGCTTATGATTTTTTTTCTTTATTAGGCTGAAAGATGTCATGTTTGAAGGCTCCTCCTTGGCAAGCCCAAACAACCATCAGTTCTGCCCTTGTGCTCCACACTGGGGTTCTCCTTTCCCATGGTAATAAAATATTTTAAAAAATTCTAATAAAACCAGGCATGGTGGGACATGCCTTTAATCTCAGTGCTTGGGAGGCAGAGGCAGGTGGATCTCTTGAATTCAAGGCCAACCTGGTTTACATAGTGAGTTACAGACCAGCTGGGGCTGCAGGGAGACCCTGTCTCAAAAAGACTAAAAATAAAAAGACCAGGAGAAAAAAAAAAAAAAAGGCATATTTTATGGTATGTGTTTTTCTGACCACAAGTAATACACAACATACACAACTACACAACACGTAAGGAGGATAAGTGAAAGGTACCTAAGGCTTAGGGGGTACATTTGCAGTCAGAGCGAATGAGCTCACCCTGTTCCGTGTTGGACTCATGGACCAGGGTGAAGGAATCTGGTCACTCCAGCTAGGCCGGCTTTTCAAGGAGCATGAGGAGGACCACTGGGCCCCCAGAGAGCAGTGCCTCAGGGAAGGCAAAGTCCAAGAGGGAACCCTAATACCATGCCAAGTTCCCAAAGTCTGCATCACTGCCTGATAATTGGGACAAGGCTAGTGTCCCTGGGTCACTGCCAAAGAAAAGTGAGGTATCTGCAGGGCTGGTCATGTTCTCCACATGCCCAGCTCCCCCATGTCATATCACTTCTTGTCTGGAGCAACTCTGATTTTCCACCTAGACCTCTAACTATGAAGAAAAGACAGGAAGAATGAGCCCAGAATCATCATGAAGTGGACCATAATTGTTGTTAACAGGGTCATGGTCAGCATAGACTAACATTTTTAATGAGAACCCTTCAAAGTACTATCTCAATAAGGAAGGAGTTGTAGACCACCAGTTGATAAAGACACAGGAACTCAACACATGACAAGGGTACCCAAGTCTAACAAAAAGTGGCTGGAGAACTGGGCATAGTGGTGCATACTTTTAATCCCAGCACTTGGGAGGCAGAAGCAGGTGGAAATCTGTGAGTTCAAGGCCAGCCTGGTCTACAGAGCGAGCTCCAGGCAAGACAAAGGGAGACGCAGACCCTGTCTCAAAAAGGCCAAAAAAAAAAAAAAAAAAAAAAAAAAAAAAAAAAAAAAAAAAAAAAAAAGGCTGGAAAGATCACAACCTGAGCTCCTCCACTCAAAAGGAACACCTATCAGGCAGGACCTACCAGCAAGCTGGAAAACAAGGAAGGCTGATGCAGAATGACAAGGCCCAGAGCCTTGTGGGAAAGTGCCCTGGCTGCCTCCTAAGCACTCACCGCAATGCACTGCCGCATGATGCAGCTCTGCTTCATGCGCCCAGGGCCTCCAAACTTCTTCATGTCCTTGCAGAAGTGGCACTCTCCGCACTCGGTCCGCAGGCAGGCCTCGCACTTGCGGCATCGCGTCCGGCGCCGGCGAGCTCCCGCAGTTGTCCGGTTGGCAGCCAACTTCACTGCAGAAGCCGGGCCCAGCTTGCCCTTGGGCCGACCCACTGCCCGATTCTAGAGAACAGATGGGACAAATGAGATGAGATGATGTAGGGGTGGACAGGTGCCTAGGAGAGGGTGTCAGGTTGAGCTATATCCCCAAGAAAAGGATGCCGAACGAAGCTCTAACTTTGATACTTCAGAAGGTAACCATATGGAGAAGAGAATTCAGAAGTAACTAGGTTAAAGGAGGTCATTCAGGTAAGCCCTAATCATATGATGAGGGAAATTTGGAAAAAAGGTAGACATGCACAGTGAGGACACATGTGAAGATACAGGGAGAAGTGGCCATATGACTGGAATGTTGTCTACAAACCACAAAATACACAGATCAACCCCAGAAACCAGGAGAAGGCAAGGAAGGGTCCTCTAGTTAACCCTTTGCAATAAAATTATGCTTGATCTTGAACTTCTGGTTTCCAAAACTGAATTCAAGGCCCTATGGGCTTAAGCACCCTTCTAGCACATCATCAGATAACTATTACAGAGAGCACCCTATGGGACAAGACAGGCCCCTGCCCACCACTCTGACCTCCTGCATAGTCAGGCTGTGCATCCTTGGAAGAGTGACACAGGGTCACACACAATGCCTCTGATACCTCTTCCAGAACCACAGCCTCTCTGCACTTGGCTAAGCAGCACATTGCACAGGACCAGTTCAGACATATTTTGGGGAGTTTTCCCTGCTCTCTTGGGTTCAGGGGTCTAGCACTCATGAGAGTGTCTCCCTTAAGCTGGGTTCTCCTGAAATGGGGCACAGGAGAGCTGTTAATCACAGGGATCTCATGCACTACTGTAAACTGTGAGATGCCCTGGCACCCAGAGACACTGGAAGAATAGAACCCCTGACTTCAGAGGCTCTCCCTAATTAGACTTCAAGTATGTCTTTCTTGGGAACTTGGAAGAGAGCACATCAAAACAGAGCAGTGCTCAGCTGGGTGTGGGGGTGCATGCCTTTAATTCCAGCAGAGGCAGGTGGATCTCTGAATTCAAGGCCGGCCTGGTCTATATAGCGAGTTCCAGGCTAGCTGGGACTAAAGGGAGACCTTGTCTCAAAAAGACCGGGGGGGGGGGTCTCAATGCTCAACAACAGTCTGGCTAGGCAGCTATAGTTCT
The DNA here is from genome assembly GCA_009823505.1 of Rhizomys pruinosus. Taxonomy (NCBI): domain Eukaryota; kingdom Metazoa; phylum Chordata; class Mammalia; order Rodentia; family Spalacidae; genus Rhizomys; species Rhizomys pruinosus. Next base: position 372,432 of record VZQC01006778.1, read on the forward strand.
TGCCTCTAGTCCCCACTTACTGGCCACCAGCCCTAGAGCCTACAGCAAACCCAGGATGTATGGCAGAGCTACTGAGCTAACTAAGGGCCACTGTCCCTCAAGAATCTGAGGATGGGGGCTGGAGAGATGGCTCAGTGGTTAGAAGAACCGACTGCTCTTGCAGAGGACCTGGGTTCGATTCCTAGCACACATATGGCAGCTAAGCACCGTCTTAACTCCAGTTCCAGGGGAATCAGATGCTCTCTTCTGACCTCTGCGACATTGCACGACACGGGTGCACCAACCTACATGCAGACAGTAATTCATACACATAAAAAATAATAAATAAAAAAATATAAAATATATAAAAAAAAGAATCTGAGGATGGACCAAGATGGCAGGTAACGCTGTTTGAACCATCTTTTTTGCAGCATGAGTGTACTGCGACAAGTTTAAGTTTAGTCTCTCTGCTAGGGAGGAATAGCTCATATGGAAACCCACAAATCTGCTTAAAGTCACTTTCCAGGCAATTCCTCAACCTCAAAGTTCTATCATTTGTTACACTTGGCACTTCACAAAAACTCTCATCCTATTAAGCCACAGGCCTGAAGAGCAGCCTGGCCATCTTCCAGAGGCCCTCTCCCATAACACATAACTGACTCCCCCAGGGCTGCTCAGGACATCCACCTACATTAGAAGAAAAGGAGGGGCTGGAGAGATAGCCTAGCGGTTAAGAGCACCGACTGCTCTTGCAGAGGACCCGGGTTCGATCCCCAGCACCCACATGGCAGCTGAGAACCGTAACTCCAATTCCAGGAGAACTCCAGTTCCAGGGGAATCCGACGCCCTCTTCTGACCTCCACGGCATTGCATGACACAGGTGCACAAACCTACATGCAGACAATACATTCACACACATAAATAAATAAAATAAAATAAATTTTTTGTTTATTAAAAAAATAAAAAAAAAAAAAAAAAGGAGTCTACCTTTCCCCACGAACACAGCTTCACTGCCAATCTCACATACCATGTTCTTTCAGAGTCACTTTCCTAGTAGCTCACAACATTCAGTGAAGCTGCCAAAGCTCTGCAGGCCCAACTGCTCAAAGTAAAAGGTCTGAACCCAACTTTCTATTGTAACTTTTCTGGGCAGTACACTCTGACTGCTTTGTGGATGGGGAACAAAGATGAGCAGGGCCCCAGGCCTACAAAGCTACCCACAGTCAACACAGTTTCCAACTAGTCCACCCTCCCACAAGTCACTCTTCTTCCAAGTAGCAAGAGGGTACCACAGACCTCCTCTTGCTGTCCTTACAGTGAGGTCTGGGCTGCCTCTAGTTACACTCAGTGAACAGGTCTACCATGTACACATCTTTAGTGGGATACACCTGCCTACACACTGCATATGTCAGTTCAAATACAGATCTGCCATCAAATATGTATACCACAATCAGTTCCCAGATCTTTAAAAAATTTTTTTTTAATTTTATTTATTTCTGTATGTGTATGAATGTACTGTCTGCATGCAGGTCTGTGCACCCGTGTCGTGCAATGCCGGAGGTCAGAAGTGGGTGTCGGATTCCCCTGGAACTGGAGTTCTCCTGGAATTGGAGTCCCAGACGGTTCTCGGTGCTGGGGGTCAAACCCGGGTCTTCTGTAAGAGCGGTCAGCGCTCTTAACCACTAGGCCATCTCTCCAGCCCCACCCAGATCTTTTTAGATTCAAGAATGGCACACAGGGACTATGGACTTGAAAAGTCAGCAATAGCCAAAGAGCAACACACAAATGCCAAGGAGACAGCAACGGTGACAGGGATGACAAACAGTTGTAATAGGTATTTTCTGAACATCACATGTAGACATTGTGGTCATCATTTTATATATGATATGACCTGACTTTCTAATAATAACTGTAATAGTTGCCTTAATGTCCCTATCAGGTGAGACTCTGAAGGTAGAGGTTAAGTGGCTCACCTAAGATCACAAAACCTGGACTCCAAAGCCACACTCTAGAGTAATCTCAGAGGCACAGTGAAAATACGGCAGGCCACAGCACCACATAGTCCATCAGAAGCGCCTCATGGCCTTAGTATGAAGGTGCAGCAGAGAACACAGTCACCCAGAGGAACAGAGCCCAGGAAGGCATCTCCTCACCACAACATACTGTGCTTTCTACTTCTCCCTCAACCAGGGGCCAGTGTCCTCTTAACAGCTCACTTATCAAATTCCTGAAACTCTGGCAATAATATGGGTAGCTATTAGGAGCCTTGGGTCTGATACTGAGAAGGTAGCACACTATCCATCTCCAAAGGCAAAATCAGGGCAGGATCAAACTTGAACTCTTGGAGTAGGAAATTCCATAGATAGGCTCCTGGAATTTGATGTGGGTATTACCATTCCTGGCAAAGGAAATGCTATAAAGAAGGGTCTGTTTGTTGGTTCATTCTCTCTCTCTCTCTCTCTGTCTGTCTGTCTCTGTCTCTGTCTCTGTCTCTGTCTCTCTCTCTCTCTCTCTCTCTCTCTCTCTATCTCTCTCTCTCTATCTCTCTCTCTCTCCTACCCTGGTAGAGTTTCAGAACAGCTAGGGCTACAGGGAGAACTTGTCTCAAAAAGACAAACACTGGGAGTACAATTAGATATTCTGTTTATGGACTAGAAGACTTAATGTTGTTAAAATGGCTATACTCTCCAAAGTGATCTATGTACAGATTTATTGCAATTTGAGGCTGAAGGGTACAACACAGCAGTAGAGCACTTGCATTGCATGAGCAAGGTGCTAGGTTTGATCCCAGCACCAAAACCAAAATTAAAATCTGAACTCCAGGGGTTGGAGAGATGGCCTAGTGGTTAAGAGCACCGTCTGCTCTTGCAGAGGACCCGGGTTTGATCCCCAGCACCCACATGGTGGCTGAGAACCATTTTTAACTCCAGTTCCAGGGGAATCCAACACCCTCTTCTGACTTCCGCGGCATTGCATGACATGGGTGCACCAACCTACATGCAGATAGTACATTCATACACATAAAAAATAAATAAAATTTAAAAAGTTTAAAAAAGAAATCTGAACTCCTTTTTTTTCCTTTCAGAAATTAACAAACTGATCCTAAAATTCATGTAGCATGAAAATGTGAAGAACACTGGGCTGAAGAAACAGCTCAGCAGTTAAGACCACCAGCTGTTCTCCAGAAAAACTGAGTTTAGTTCTCAGCACCCACATGGTGGCTAACAACCATCCATAACTCCAGTTCCAAGAGATCTAATGCCCTCTTCTGACCTCTGAGGGCACTGCATAACATGGGCACACTCGTATACATGCAGGCAACACACTTATACACATAAAAATTTTAAAAAAAAATTTAATGAATTTTGAAGGATAAAAAAAAAAAGAGAGCAAGCAGCAACATTGTTTTTAAAAAAGGACAAGTCTAGCCGGGCGTGGTGGCGCACGCCTTTAATCCTAGCACTCGGGAGGCAGAGGCAGGTGGATCTTTGTGGGTTCAAGGCCAGCCTGGTCTACAGAGTGAGTTCCTGGACAGCTGGGGCTACAGGGAGACCCTGTCTCGAAAAGACCAAAAAAAAAAAAAAAAAAAAAAAAAAGCGACATAGTCACTGTCTGCGCAGGTGATGATTTAGGGCCGAAAGCACTTACTGAGAAAACCCAATAGCCTCAGTTTGATCCCTGGACTCAGCAGCAGGAGAGAAGCAAGCTGGCCTCTGATCTCCACATGTGTCCCATGACACATACCACTTCCCCCAACACAGTAATGAAAACTAAACTTTTTAGAAAGGATAAATTCAGGGCTGAGGATAGCTCAATGGCAAAATGTATGCCCAGCATGAATGAGGCCTTGAGCTTAATCTTCAGAACCATAAAGGAGAAAGAGAAAAAAAAAGATAAGGTAGAGAACCCTTAAGACTTCCTGATTTCAAAAGAACAGTCACCAGTACAGTGTAATATGCTGGTGTAAGAGCAAACAGAACAGTGGGAAAGAACGGAAATCCAGATATGACCTTTTTTTTTTTTTTTTAAATCAAATGGTTTTCAACAGGATGGATACTAAGTCTATTCAGTTGGGGGAAATAGTGTTTTTTTTTTTTGTTCTTTTGGTTTTTTATTACAAAATGAATTGACGACACGATAGATATCAACCTGCAGAAAGGACTGAAGCAGGGCTGGAAGATAGCCTAGCGATTAAGAGCCCCGCACGTCTTTGCAGAGGGACCCGGGTTCGATCCCCAAGCATCCACACCATGGCGCTAAGAACCGTCTGTAACTCCAATTCCAGGATGACTCCCAGTTCCAGTGGAATCCCGAGACCCTCTTCTGACCTCCGCGGCATTGCACGACACGGGTGCACAGACCTGCATGCAGACAGTTACATTCATACAACATACAAAAAATAATCAAATTACAATAATAAAAAAAAAAAAAATTATAAAAAAAAAAAAAAAAAAAAAAACAAGACTTAAGACAGGTCCCTACTTCACATTATATATAAAAACCAATCCACATGGATCAGAAAAATAAACAGAAGCTAAAAAATGAACCTCTCCTAAGAAAGCACTAATGTATTTTCTATGAGTGAATTAAGCAATGGTTTCTTGGCTATAACAACCAAAGCAAAAGCATCAAAAGGAAAAATGTAAATTAGATCTTCTCAAAATTGAAAGCTTTTGTGTTTCACAGGACACTAAAGAAAAAGGCCAGATGATAGGATATCTGCATATCATCTACTTAGAAAAGGGCTAGTATTGGGGCTGGAGAGATGCGGCCCTTACGCGTTAAGAACGCCTGACATCTCTGCAGAGGACCCGGCCCGTTTGATCCCCGAGCACCTAACATGGTGGCCAAGAGCGTCTGTAAAACTCCAATTCCAGGAGAACTCCAGTTCCAGGGGAGGTCCCGCATGCCCTCTTCTTACCTTCCGCCGGCGTTGCCCCACGTCACGCGGTGCACAGGACTTGCATGCATACCAGGCAGTACATTTCATACACATATGGAAAAAAAAAAAATTAAAGAAAAAAAAAAAAAAAAAGGGGGCTAGTATTCAGAACGAAGAAACTCTTAACAAAACGACCAGAAGAAAAAGAAGACAAAAATGAGCAAAGGAAGCCGGGTGTGGTGTTGTATGCCTTTGATCCCAGCACTCAGGAGGCAGAGGCAGAGGCAGGTGGATCTCTGTGAGTTTCGGGCCAACCAGGTCTACACAGTTCCAGGCCAGCTAGGGCCAAAAAGAGAACATCAAAAAAAAGTCAAAGCATTTAAAAGAGGTGCTGGCCGCCCACATGGCGGCCGAGAGCCGTCTGGAGCTCCAGTTCCAGGAGAACTCCAGTTCCAGGGGAATCCCGAGACCCTCTTTCCTGACCTCCGCGGCATTGCACGACACGGGTACACAGACCTGCATGCAGACAATACATTCATACACATACAAAAATAAATAATAAAAAAATAAAAATAAAAAATAAATAAATAAAAGAGGTGCTGGCAAGATGGCTCAATTGTTCACAGCACTGGTTACTCTTTTTTTTTTTTTTAACTTAAAAAAATTTTTTTATCTATTTATTTTTTTTAATTTTATTTATTTTTGTATGTGTATGAATGTACTGTCAGCATGCAAGTCTGTGCACCCGTGTCGTGCAATGCCGCGGAGGTAGAAGAGGGTCTCGGATTCCCCTGGAACTGGAGTTCTCCTGGAATTGGAGCTCCAGACGGTTCTCAGCTGCCATGTGGGTGCTGGGGATCGAACCTGGGTCCTCTGCAAGAGTAGTCGATGCTCTTAATGCTAGGCCAATCTCTCCAGCCCAGCACTGGCTACTCTTACAGAGGAACTGGGTTCAGTTCCCAGCACCCACATGGCAGCTAACAACCATCTGTAACTCCAGTTTCAGGGGATCAGATGGCCTCTTTCTGGCATTATACTTACAAACATAAGATACTCCTACACATAATACATAATAAAAAAAATTGTTTAAGTACACACCCAGACATACACAGACAGATAAGACTCTCTCTCTCTCTCTCTCTCTCTCTCAAATGGCCAATAAGCACAAGAAATTATGTTTGACATCACCAGAACCAGCATTAAGAATGTGCAACGTGGGGCTGGAGAGATGGCCTAGCAGTTAAGAGCACCGACTGCTCTTGCAGGGATCAGGTTTGATCCCCAGCACCACATGGTGGCTGAGAACCGTCTGTAACTCCAATTCCAGGAGAACTCCAGTTCCAGGGGAATCCGAGACCCTCTTCTGACCTCCGCGGCATTGCAGGACACAGGTACACAGACCTACATGCAAACAGTACAGTCATACACATAAATAAATTTTAGAAAAAGTATGCAATGTGCACTGGGGATTCATTAACTCCCTTATTCACATATTCACCCGTTCACCCAACCAAGTATTTTCTGGCTGTGAATTATGTACCAGATTGAATGATAAATGCTGGGACTACCAAGATGAGTAAGACATGTAGCGTACTCACAAAGACATTACAGTATAGAAGGAGAAAGAAGTGTAACAACATAAATGCAACATGATGATGATACTATGAGCTAACATTGACTTAAATGCTAGTTAACTCTTTTCAATATTTGTATCAGCAGCCAATGAGGTAGGAATTATCTCCATTTGCAAAGAGGAAACTGAGTAACAGTGCAGTTAAGTAATCTGACCAGTGTTCACACTGTTGATAAATGTGCAAACCTAGAAGAGATGCCTCATAGCTTGGGAAAGGTAGGTTGAGAAGAACCCCTTAACCCCTTATACCACAGCGGCTGCTTACTATATTAGGTAGGCATCAAATGGAGAACAGGACTCTGCAGGCCAGGGAAGGAGGGGTGAGGGAGTAGGGAATGGAGGTTAGGGAATGAATGGATGGTCTATACAGAAGGAAGAATAAGTGAGCTGGGTGTGGTGGCACACATCTTTAATCCCAGCGTTGGGAGACAGATCTCTGTGAGCTGCTGGAAAACAACTCTGAGGTAGCAGGAGCCTAATCTGCAGGGCATTGTAGGCCACAGACCATGTAAGGGTATGTAGAGGACTTCACACACAGGAGCAGGAGGACTATGTTCTGGCACTAGTGTATAAATGGGGATTTCTGGGGCAATGATCAAGACAAAATATAAGCAGAAATCAGCTGGAAATTATGAGGGCAAGACACAACAAGAAAACACAATTCAAGAGACAGTTTCAGGATACCCAGGGAAGGTAGCTACAGGTAAGTTTTATTTTTTTTTAAATATAGATACAAATATTTACTACAGTAGTGTTATTTTTTAAATTTTTTATTTATTTTTTATGTGTATGAATGTATTGTCTGCATGTAGGTTTGTTCACCCATGTCGTGCAATGCCACGGAGGTCAGAAGAGGGCGTTGGATTCCCCTGGAACTGGAGTTCAAGAAGGTTCTCAGCTGCCATGTGGGTGCTGGGGATCGATCCCCAGTCCTCTGCAAGAGCAGTCGGTGCTCTTAACCACTAGGCCATCTCTCCAGCCCACAGATAAGTTTTAAAGCTGTAACACTAAGACGGGGTGAGGAGTTGGCCAAAGAGAAGTCTTTCACCTTAACACCAAGACTGAAAACATTAAGGCAAAAGCATCCCTTCAGGAATGCCAGAAAGGCAGGAGAAGCAGCAGAAAGCTACCCTTAAAAGTCAGGCAAGAGTCTCAAGAAAGGAGTGGTGGAAAGCTGGGCGTGGTGGCGCATGCCTTTAATCCTAGCACTTGGGAGGCAGAGGCAGAGGAATCTTTGTGAGTTCAAGGCCAGCCTGGTCTAGAGTGAATTCCAGCTCAGTTGGGGCTACAGGGAGACCCTGTCACGAAAAGACCAAAAAAAAAAAGGAGTGGTAGAGTTTTTACTTTCAAAAGTCATGAGAAATGCAACAAAATGTAGCTAAATGTTTCTACAATTGAGACAGTCTTACCCTCTGATGGCCTTATAGCTACTTGGGAGGCCTGCAGAAAGATGTGGATTATAGAAACCCTGCCTCAAAATTAAAAACAGAAGGGGCCTGAAGAGATAGCTTAGTGATCAAGACCCGTTTGCTGCTCTTGTAAAGGACCTTCAGTTCCCAGCACCCATATAATAGTTCTCAACCACCCATAACACCCTCTTCTGGTCTCCTTCGTCACCAGGCATGCACCTTGTACACATATATACATGCAAGCAAAACAACTCATACACATAAAATTAAAAAAAAACTACATAAAAAGTAAAAAAAATTAATTTGTAAACATTTAGATAAAAGTTACAATGATGGGGGCTGGAAAGATGGCCTAGCGGTTCAGAGCGCTGACTGCTCTTGGAGAGGACCCGGGTTCGATCCCCAGGACACAAAGGGTGGCTGAGAACCATCTTTAACTCCAGTTCCAGGGGAATCCGACACCCTCTTCTGATCTCTTCAGCATTGCACGACACGGGTGCACAAACCTACATGCAGACAGTACATTCATACAATACAAAATAAATAAAAATTTAAAAAAATATTTTAAAAAAGTTACAATGATGGCTAATGGCTAGGGTAGGCCATCCCCAGGATCCAGATGGTAGAAGTAGAGAACTGACTCCTACAAACTGTCCTCTGACCCCCCCCACATGTGCCATCGAATACAAATATCCATACACATGCATGTACATACTCAAGAAATAAATGTAATTTAAAAAGAGAGAGCTAGGGATATAGCTCAGTAGTAGAGAACTTGGCTAGCATGTTCAAGTTACTGGGGGGGTAGGGAATGGAGCAGTGCAGGTCTACAGTCCCACTACTCGCCCTTTAAACCTGTAAATTTTTTCGAACACGCTAATGTTGCACCCTGCTGTATGTACAACTCGGCCATGTTGACATCAGATCATCCTTATTCTCAAACCCCCCAAGCATAATGGACAAACATGCCAGAAAAAAAGCCCCACAAGTGGGCTCTGGCACAACACCTGCAGGGACCAGAGAAGGTTCTGGTTTGTTTATGCACCAAGGGTAAGGAGCAAGAGAATAAAAACATAAGAGTCACCAGAACACTCAGGGGATGGAGGGACCTCTGGAGAATCTGAGGGAGGCTAAGGACCCTAGCAAAACACACACAGAGTTGCCAAACTTTCCCATACATTTCCAGAAAGGTTTAGGGATCTGCCTTGAAATTTCACTACGTGGATGTGGAGGACCACCCTGTAGTTTAAGCATTCAGGAGCCCACAGAGGAGGAACAGGAGTTCAAGGTCATCTTTCATTACATATGGAACTGGAAACCAGCCCAGGCTACAGGAAATCCTGTAAAGAAACAAATGAAAAAAGGAAAGAACAGGAAAGGAGATAAGTGTGGAGGGGAAGAGAAATAAATTGAGATTCTAGTATTTAAGGACTGGCGAGAGGCTCAGGAGATGAAGGTACCTGCTGCCAAGCCTGATGACCTGAGTTTGATCCCTGCAGCCCACATATGGAAGAAAAGAACCAACTCCACAGGTTTTCCTCTTAACGTCTACATGAATGCCATGCATGTGCACACATAATAAATAAACAAATTAAAAACAAATTTTACTATTTAAGAAGCTATAAGCCGGGTGTAGTAGAACATGCCTTTAATCCCAGTACTTGGAAGGCAGAGGCAGATAGCAGACTGATCCCTGTGAGTTCAAGGCTAGACTGGCTCACATAGTGAGCTCCAGGGAGACTGTCTCAAAAAAAAAAAAAAA